>RYFJ01000200.1:0-401227 GCA_003991445.1 Oryza meyeriana var. granulata
GGAGCTCTCTCAGCCAAAAAAGTCTTCGAACTGCTCAGGTCTCTGCCGGTGGACAGGGTGACGCCCCTTCACGCACGCCCGTCGGCTCACATAAATCAGGTTGGTTGATGGCCCAGCTCAAAACGCTCCGCGCCTGGGCGCTCGCGCGTGAGCGCAGGCTGAGCGTCCCGGCCCCGGGCCCGCCCGGCCTCAGGCGCTTAGAGAACAACCAGCGATGGCCAGTTGTTTCTTGCACAGGAATGTGGCCCCGGGGGGCTGATGCTGGCCCCGAAAGCCCTATGTTCCCGGGAATGAGGACCCCCATTCCCGTTTCGCCCGACAGCGCCCCTGCACTGTTGGTCGACCGGGCTGGACCCGGGCAGGAACGGGCCATATCTCGGTGAAACGGAAGGCCGGGCCCACCAGCTTACAGGAACGAGCGGCCATCATGATCGCGTGGGATAAGACTCGAGGGGAGGTCTTCCACTTCGGCTCCCGCCAATCGAGGTACGTAATGGCGCGAGTCGAAGGGGCGCTGCCATGGGTCTCCGAGACTATAAGCCGCACGCAGGTAGCAACGGCTTCTCGCCTTGCTGAGTTGGGACTGCCATTGCTTAAGTGCTGTCTCGCAACCAAGAGGGCTCAGCTCTCCCGCCCGCCGCGCTTCTCCTGCTTGGCCTCTTCCTTCTCCGCTCCCGTCGCCTATCACGGATGCCGCCGCGCCGCGTGGTTACGGCCGCTGGGACGGCGGGCGTTCCTGCCGTTCACGCCGAATGACGAGCTGGGATGGAGCGAGTGAAGAGGATGAGCGGCCGCGCACCACGTCGAGGCGGGCCCCTTGAGGTGCGCCCTCGCCGAGTCGAGAGGCCCGGCGCCGCCGAGGGCCAACAGCAAAGTAGTTACTTCGTCGACTACAGCCGGTCGGGGCTGTTCGCCGTTCTCCGATTCTTTTTCCAGGTGCTGGAGACGCACTACGAGTACAAATGCTGCAGTCTGACCCCAACGCCTGATGTGCTGGGATTTTCGCGCACGTTGTGCGAATGTTTGTGGTGTGACCTCGGTGGATCTTTTCCGGCGTTACTTCACCAGAAAAGGCGCGGCCGAGAACAGTGCACCGACCTGCCGAGAGGGTAGGTGTGTTGTGACCTCCACGGCCGCCCCGGCACTGTCGAGTCATCCCGATGCGCTGCGAAACAAATGGATCTATCGGCGCCAAACTGGATTTACGATCGGCGCTTGATGCCAACGGACCGGCTCCGGCTGCGACCGAGGCGGGCGCCAAAACGGAGAAGAGCTGACCAGCCACCGCCGGAAGACGCAGCGGGTTGCGCGTTTGGCGGCATCGCGGCTGGCGCGCGGGATTTTTAAACGCGTACATGGTCGTCGTACTTCCTCAGCCGCCGCTGGCCGCTCACAGGAGGCCCCGGGCCTGTGCTGTACACTGGTCGAAGGATCTCTCCAGACCCACCCCGACGACCTGAGCCAACGGCGACAATGCGGCCTGTACATGGCTCGCGCTGAAAAGGAGGGCGCGCGGTCCGCGGCGCTCCCGACGTCGTGACGCCGCTTTGCAGCGATCGCAGTCGGGTAAGACTCCAGAAGCGTCCCCGCGAAATTCGACGCCTGGCCCAATCCCCGGTGTCGGTTTTTCAACAAAGGGGAAACTTTCTTTTTTTTTCCCCTCCCCAAGATCGTGCGAGTAGCCGACGTCTGCGGAGGGAGCGGATGTGCCGGCTGAACGCCGAGGGCCGTCGAAGAAGGAGGGGAAGCCGACCGCCGGGCCCGATCTAGGACTTCGCGGCGCCAAGAAGGCGAAGTTCTTGCTCCGCCTGACCGTATCCACGGCGCTACCCTCTCCGAGCCCGGAGCCCGGAGGACCGGGACTGCCCGATTGCGGCCACCGCGGCGGTCGGGGCCGGTAGGCGTTGTTCGCCGTGCCCCCACAGCCACGGGAGGCGACGTCCGCCCCGGGCGCGTCAACGGAGGTCCCGGACGCGGGGCATCATTGAGTCGTGTCGGAACGCCAAAGCCATCGGCCCACGTCGCCGTTACGGGCGCGCCGTAGAAGACAGATCCCGCGGGGAGAGCCTGCCGTCCTTGATCCCCAAGCCGTGAGAGCTTCAACGGGCCCCAGGCTAGGTAAACGCTTCGACCCCGATTGGTTTCTTCTATCTGGCACATTTCCCTATGCGTTTATCCGATCTGACTCTTATCCGTCTGGTTTCGGCTTACAGGAAGGCCAGGGGCCGATGGATGGCGCCGCCGGCCCCGACCGGGGGCGCGTGGCTTGTGTGACGCGCCGACGGCTCGCCGCGCTCCCGCCACGCCTCCCCATCGCCGGGCACGTGTGGTGGATGGAGGTCGCGGCGGCCACGCCGGAGCGGGCCTCCGCGGGGTCCAAGTGTGATCCGCTGCGCGGAGGGTAAGAGAGGACGCCGGGGCCCGCGCGTATCCCGCTTTCCCGGGGGGTGAGCGGCCCTGGTCCCTTTTTGCTGCGCCGCGACCACGCTGCAGCGCAGGCCCGAGACACTGCACGCCGCGCTGGGGCAACTATGGTCGCCGCCCGGGCGGCGGTACAGGTGCGGCCCGCCGCCGACCAGCGCGAGTCGCTCGGCTCCGGGCGGAGCTCGAGAGGGGGCAGCGGCGAATCGCGGGTGGCAGCGCGAGAAGACTCGTCTTCCGTACGACATTGCCACTGAAATCTTGTGTGGACCGCCGTCAGGAAGTCGAGGCGCGGAGGGGCGCGATCGGCCCAATTTGCGAATTGCGCACGAGATCGCCGCCGACGAGGCCACCGCTCCCGGTCCGAGGCGAAGGCGGGGGAAAAGGAGATGGCCTTCCTGGGAGGACCGTCTGCGGGGCGAGGAGGCCGATCTTGCGGCCCTGGGAGCGCGAGGTCAGCGCGCGGGAGGGCTAGCCGGTGGCGGTGAATGAGGAGGCCGCCAAGTTTTCCAACGCCATGGCCCAGGACAGCGCCATGGCGCTCCGGGACCAGGAGAAGAGGCTGGCGACCTGGGAAGAGCCTCGCAGCATGGAATCCGACCGCCGACGAGAGGTGCGAGCAGGCAAAGATGCTGGCCGCCGATCTGGACGCAAAGCCGAGGCCCTCGGGGACAGAGAGGCGATTCTCGAGGAGAAAGAGGACTCCTTGGCTCGGCGGGAGGAGGCTCGAAGGCCGTGGCCGATGCGTGCCGCGACGGTGGCCAGATTCTTTAACGGGGGGGAACCCCGGAGAAGCTAGGACCGGCGATCCGGCGAAGACCGGCCCCGAGGATGACCTCCCCCCGTGCGGGACGGCTGTGGTCCTCCGCGCATGCTTGATATTTGACTTCGCCTGTTTTGTACAAAGAAAGACATCCGTGTGTGTATATAATAACAATGCGTTGTTTGTGTTTTTCGCACCTTGGATGATTGCAGTCGCGCCAGCTCCGGATTTCAGCCAGTTTGGACTCGGAAGGTCCGATCCGTGATGGGGACGGTCCGAAGCATTACGGTCGGGATGTCTTGGGGGAACCGCCAGACCTCTCGGTCACCGGCCGGATCTTGCTCCGCCACGTGGGGGGATGTTTCCGGGGTTGGCCCCGTAGGCGCTGCCTAGGTTAGGTCTCACGCCCGAAGTGTTAAGCTCCGTGCCCTTTGGCTCGCGCGGGAGCTCTTGGAGACCGACCCGAGCCGGCACGGGGTCGCCAGGTAGCGAAACACCCGGCACCTTGGCGTGGCTGGGGAGGAGCTGGCCGCCGGCACCGCTGCCCGCCCCGGGAATCTAAGCTGGCCCGACAGGGGGCGCTTGCCCGAGACCCCGGGGCATCGGCAGTGTCCGGGGCACGGTCCACGACCCGTCGTCACCCAGGCCACAGGTAACGCGGCGACACTGACCCAGCAGCCCATATGCGCGGCTTCGGCAAATCCGGCTTGCTCCCGGGCCGAGGAGAGCGAACGCGTGGTCGTAGAAAAGAGAAAAGATAGATAGCCGAACAAGCGTAAAGTTGGCAAAGAGGTGCGTATCTGGATGGTTGATGAGCATGGTGCGTTGCGCGGGTACGACCTCGGGGCCGGGAGCACTGTCAGCCCTGAGCTGGGCCTGAGGACCGCCCAGAGACGGAAACGCCTTCCTGGGCATACTCGCTTCGGGCCCCTAGTCCTGGGAACCGGCTGCGCGGGCACGACCTCGGGGTAAAGGTCACTGCCAGCTCTATGCTCGACCTGGGAACCTCTCGGAGATGGTGCGCTCGTCTTCCCACTTAGCGCCCCGGGTCCCGGGGGCCTTCTCGGGGTGCTGTACGCCAAGCACCCTTCTTAACCCTTCCGGGAGATTCTGGTCTGCACACGATGGACCGTGGAGTATATGGCTCGTCCCTTTGTCTACTCCATGCTACGAGCCGTGGGGTCAACCACTCCCCGAAGGCATCCTCCCGGTCGCGACCGTGCAGAGGAGAGGGTTTACGCACAAGCATTTCGCCCCCAAACGTTCGGAAAGGACCGTCCCGAAGCCAGCCAGGCAGGGCGTCGGAGCCGCGGGGCGCGGGTCGACGATGCCCTGGACCTAGCACGTCGGGGCTCGATCGCCCGTCGCAAGGACTGATGGCAATGCGCAGACCCAGCCGCCGCACGGGCGCGGCCCGGGTATACCCCAAGGATGGGGCACCGCGGGTGCAACACACGGAAAGGGACCAAAGGGCAAGACCAAAGGGAATATTGAACAAAGCTGTTTATATGAAAAGCTGTTTATATGAAATGTACACATATGGGGCCCCGGCCAGCGTTGAGTTTTGGGGGAACCGACGCTGGCCCGAGCGCCCTGCAACTTACGGGATATGTTTATGGATAAACTTGCGAAAGATGTTCGTATATTCCAGGGATTGGGAAGCGGGTCCCATCCTCCTGCCCAGTCTTACCGAGCCCGGTCGGGAGACACAAACGATCACTAGAAGGGGCCTTCCACATGGGGGGAAGCTTATTCTTTCCGCACGTGTAAGGACACGGCGGAGGACTAGGTCCCGACCTGGAGTGATCGGGCCCAACCTTCGCTGGTGATAGCGGCTTAAGGCTCTGCTGGTAACGAGCCGACTCGGAGCGAGGCGCGTCGTCTTCGCTCTTCGAGGAAGTCGAGGTTGTCAAGCTGCATGTTGTCGTGGTCGATGTTGTCGCTGTAGCGCTGTACCGGGGACCGAAGGTGATTCTGACGGCAGAACGGCCTCGGCCCCATATACCAGAAGAACGGGGTCTCCCGGTCGCCCGGCTCGGTGTGGTACGATTGGCCCACAAGACCGCTGGGAGCTCGTCGATCCATTTGACGCCGTGTTCTTGAGGTCGTTGTAGGACCTTGTCTTGAGGCCCGTAGGATCTCGGCGTTCGCTCTCTCGACCTGCCCATTGCTGGCAGGGTGGGCAGGGGAGCGAAGCAGAGCTTGATGCCGATGTCGGAGCAGTATTCGCCGAAGAGCTCGCTCGTGAACTGCGTGCCGTTGTCGTGATAATGCGGTTGGGGATCCCGAAGCGGCTGGTGATTCCCCGGATAAACTTGAGCGCTGAGTGCTTATCGATGTCGATTACGGGGAACGCCTCCGGCCACTTCGTGAACTTGTCGATGGCGACGTAGAGATGTCGATAACCCCGACTGCCCGGGGGAAGGGCCGAGGATATCGAGTCCCCAGACCGCGAAGGGCCAGGACAGGGGGATCGTCTGGAGTGCTTGCGCCGGCTGGGTGGCTCTGTTTGCATGAAAACTGGCACGCGCTCCCGCAACGCTGGACGAGGTCGAACGCGTCCTGCAGGCCGTGGCCAATAAAATCCCTGCCGGAAAGCCTTACCGACCAGGATCGAAATGCGGCGTGACTGCCACCATCCCCTTCGTGGATGTCGGCGAGGATCTCGACTCCCGGAGTCGCGCGGAACGCACTTGAGCAGGACGCTGTTGGCGCCACGCCGGTAGGAGGTCCCCTTCTACCAGGACATAGCGCTTAGACAAGCGAGCGATCCTTTCTGCTTCCACGTCGTCTTCAGGGATGGCTCGGAGAAGATATGCCCGGATTTCGTCCATCCAGGAAGGCGCGCTGGGTCCGGCCGCGAGGACCGAGTCCTGGGGCCGGGAGCCGCGTTGTCAGGCTCAGGCCTGGGCTCAGGGGTTGAGCCAAGGTCCCGGATAAGCACGCCGAGGAGTCTCGAGGCTTCCTGGAAAATCCCCGAGGGACGGGGCGCCCGCGAGGAAGCCAGTCTTGAGAGCTCGTCGGCGGCTAGGTTGCGACTGCGAGGGACGTGGCGTGCGTGAGCTCGTCGAAACGGCGCTCAAGCCTCCGCACTTCGTCCACGTATGCGGCCAATTGGGCGTCCAGCGGTCTGGTACTCCCCGGACACCTGGTTGATGACGAGCTCGGAGTCGCCTTGCGCGCATAGCCGTCGGCACCCCGAGGGCGATCGCGGCCCGGAGGCCGGCGAGAAGGCCCTCGTACTCAGCCATGTTGTTGGTGGCCCGAAGTTGAGGTGGACGACGAAGCGGAACTCGTCCCCGGCGGGCGATACGAGGACGATCCCGGCCCCGCGCTGGGGCGCAAGCCCGCGGGCGCAGGAAGCCGTCGAAGTTCATTATCCAGTGAGGCGCAGGTCAGCGGCCAGCTCGGGGCCGGGAATTCCGGCGTCCAGCACAGGGTCCGGCTCAGGCCCCGGGGTCCATTCCGCTAGAAAATCCGCCAGGACTTGGCTTTTGATGCATTGCGCGCTTGGAAGTGAGGTCGAACTCGGCGAGCTCGACCGCCCACTTAGCGACGCGGCCCCGTTCCCTCCCGGTTATGCAATATCTGCCCTGAGGGGGAAGATGTGACTACGGATACCTTGTGCGCCTGGAAGTAGTGGCCGAAGTTTCCTGGACGCGATGAGAACAGCGTTTTAGAGCATCTTTTGCGCCTGGGATAGCGCGATTTGGCGTCACGAGTACCTCGCTGACGAAGTACACCGGCTTCTGTTGTGTGTTTCCCGAAGCCGGCCCGAACAAGGGCCGGGGGTCCGGGCTCAGCTCCCCCGGGAAGGAGCGAGCTCTCGCCTATGGGAAAACCAGGTATGGAGCTGGGACATTGGGGGTCCCGGGTGTAACGTTGGGGTGGTCCCGGGCGCCGCGTTCCCGGCTCGCACTCGCCTTGGCGAGGCTGCCCCGGTTCGGGACTCCGCGGTGGCGGGCTCGTAGGTGAATCCCGGGTGGCTCGCCTGCTTGGCAAGGGCGCTCGACGACGAGCGCCGCGCTTACCACCTGCGGGGTTGCCGCGATGCTAGAGCACAAAAAGGCTCGTCTGGTGCCGGTGCCACGAGGACAGGGGCGTAGTCAGGTACCTCTTGAGCTCATCAAGGCTTGAATCCGCCTCATCCGTCCAGGCGAACTGCCCGGATTTCTTGAGAAGTTGAATAGGGGGAGGGCACGCTCCCCAGCCTGGAGATGAAACGACCTACGTGCGGCCACGCACCGGTCAGCTTCTGGGCTCCCGTAGCCTCGTCGGGGGGCGCGCATGCGGTCGATTGCCGCTATCTTCTCCGGGTTTGCCTCAATGCCGCGGCTGGACACGAGGAACCCGAGGAGCTTGCCGGCCGGGACCCCGAAGACGCACTTGTCCGGGTTCAGCTTCATCCTTGTGCATCGAAGGTTACTGAACGTCTCGGCCAGATCATGGAGCAGAGATGGCCGCGCCGCGCGATCTCAACACCAAATCGTCGACGTAGGCCTCCATGTTGCGACCAAGCTGCGATTCAAATGTTACACGGACAGCACGCTGGAAAGTGGAACAAGCATTCTTCAACCCGAAAGGCATGCACATATAACAGAAGGCCCCTGAGGGGTAATAAAGAAGTTTTTTCCTCATCCTCCTCTGCCATGCGGATCTGATGGTATCCTGCATAAGCATCAAGAAAGCACAAGAGGTCGCACCCCGCGGTGGAGTCGACTATCTGATCTATGCGAGGCAGAGGAATGGGTCTTTGGGCAAGCCTTGTTGAGGTCGTGTAGTCTATGCACATTCGCAGCTTCCCGTTGGATTTGGGGACGACGACTGGGTTGGCCAGCCATTCCGGGTGGACGACCTCACGGATGAAGCCGGCCCGCGAGAAGGTTTGTCGATCTCCTCACGGACGAAGGCCTGGGCGCTCTGGGCCCTGTCGTCGTACCTTTCTGCCGCACCGGGCGCAGCCCGCGCGGATGGCCAAGCGGTGCTCAATCACCCCCCTGGGACCCCGGGCATGTCCGACGGTTGCCAGGCGAAGACGTCGTGGTTTGCCCGGAGGAAGGCGACGAGCGCGCTTTCCCTATTTGTCGTCCAGCGAAACCGCCAACCTTGGACGGTCCGGGACGGGTCGTCGCCAAGGACTACCTCCTTGACTAGCTCCGCCATCGTGGCGACGATGCGCGGCTTGGGGGCGCGCGGCGTAGCGAAGGCCCGCGCCCCCCGCCCACGTTCAGGAAGCTTGCAGGGGCGATGTCCAGGGCCGCACGCTGCTCGGCGGACACGAGAGGGCGGCTTTCACGTCCCCAAGGACTGTGATCGGGCCCGAGGGGCCTGGGAGCTTCGATGGTTAGGTACGCGTAGTGCGTAACAGCCATAAACTTCACCAACGCGGGGGCGTCCAAGGACCGCGTTGTATGGAGGTTGCACTCGGCAACGTCGAAAATGACGTGCTCGGTGCGGAGTTGCCACGGGTCACCGAAGGTGACGGGCAAAGAGACCTGCCCGAGGGGCCCAAGCGAGGCCCTTCGTAATCCCGATAATGGGCGACGAGGGCGAAGAGATTCATCCCTGGGGCCTTGATCTTCTCAAAGACCTCGGGGGAAAGGATGTTAGAGGGCGGCGCCCCCGTCGACGAGGACGCGGCCCACCTTCACGTTGCATATGGTGGGGGGAGACCGCCGAGGGCGAGCTGTCCCTCCCCTGGTACCCGGGCTGGATGGTCCGCGGGACCGAAGGTGATCGTACTGTCCGACCACTTCAGCCTCCGGGACGCCGCTGGCCGGGGGTTGCGGCTAAACAGCTCGCGCTTCATGGCCTTGAAGCCACGGCGCGAGGAGTGAGCATGTGGCCCCGCCGTCGAGCTGGCGATGACATTCTCGGTTCTTGGAACTCGAGAGGCTGCTCTGATTGGGCAGCGGGGCTTGTCCTGCTGCCGCTCCAATTGGAACTTCTTAGTGCGCTCGGCCAGTTCTGGACGCGCGGCACTCGGTGAGGTCGTGGCGGTCCGTCTCGTGGACGGGAGCACCATTTCCGGCCCGCAGCCGGTGGCGCACGCTCAGCCTTCTGCCTTTTGCCGCCGTAGTCGTCTTGGCGGGGTGTGCCCGGGGCCGCCAGACGCCGCCAAGGCGAAGTTCTCGGCGACCTCCTTGCCCTTCTGGCGCTTCCGCCTGTCCCGCCGCGCCGCGGAACGTGAGGCCGCGGCCTCTTCCGCCGAGCCCTCGGCGAGGATCTCGGGACGCGGGCTTGTTCCACGCCCGGGCTTCTTCTTTGCGGCGCAGTGGTCGGCAAGACTGAACAGTTCCGCCGTGGTTTGGACGTCGCGGGTGCCCATCTTCTCGAGCATGCGCTGGTCGCCGCACGCCCGAGCGAAACGCGTGGATAACCGCGTGGGGGCGATGTGAGGGATTTTGTTGCGTACCTGGCTGAAACGCTGTAGGAAATGCCTCAGCGCCTCACCCCTACTTTGACGTAGGGCGTGGAGGTCCGCTTCTGTTCCAGGGCGCGGGAAGGTGCCCTGCGAAATTTGCCACAAAACTGGTGGCAAAGGTGTCTCCCACGAGCGGATGGATCCCTCGGGGAGGCTCATCATCCAGGACGAGCCTGGCCTTGAGGGCGACGGGGAAATAGTTCACCATCACCGTCTCGTCCCCGCCCGCCGCACGGATGGCGGTGGCGTATTATCTGCAAGAACTCCGTGGATCCACGGAGCCATCATACTTCTCCGGCAAGTTGGGCCGGAACATAGCCGGCCAGCGAAACCCTGCCGCAGGCCTGGGGAGAGCGCCAGGCAACCCGAGCAGCCCGTACTGGGTGGCTCTGGCGACGAAATAGTGGTTTCCCACTAGTGGTTCGGAGCTGGAGGCCGGGGCCTCGGAATGCCTGGCGGCCGTCCCTCCGCCGCTCACGCTGGCGCTCCATTGTGACCCGGGCGTCCTCGTGGCCCGGGTCCGGTCGAGCGGTTGCGGAGGTCGCCCGTACCCCGGGATTTGTTCTGGCCCGGGCCGGTCGACCGGCTCGCGCTGGAGGTCGCCCGCGGTCGGAAGTCCCAGTGCTTGTATGGCGCCGGCGGTGACCCCGGCGGTGGGCGGTGCCTACCAAGCCGGCGATCTCGTTAATCCATCGCCGCCCCCGGCCTCCATCCCCGGCAAATGCCGGGGGTGTCGCAGGAGGCTTCCGCCGCCAAAGAGGGCTTCCTGCGGTGTCGCCGAATGGAAGTGGAGGCTGCGACGTGCCGTGGACAGCAGCCTTTGTTCGCGCCTTATGGATGAGGCCGGCGGCGGACCCGGCGGGGCAACTGCCGGCCCCCTCCGCGAGGGAAGGGGCCGAGGCCGCACTACCAGGCCGCCGCGGGGCGCGCTTTGCCCGCCGGGTACGCGCCGTGCGCCCCCAGGAAGGCGAAGAGGGGAAGGTGGCGGGCTTGCCTCTGGGCTTAAGGTTGCCCAGCAGGGTGTAGTCGCCGGACTCCTCGTCGGAATCCCGCGGACGATGGCCTCCAGCCATGAAGGGCGTCGGTGTCGAGAACGTCGGGGTCCGACCTGAGGAAGAAAACTCCCCCTACCTGGCGCGCCAACTGTCGGAGGATAAGCCCTCGACAGCGGGAAGTCGTGAGACCCCCCTTTTTGAGATTCGGCCAGGGGAGTTGTTTCTCAGGCGAAATCGACGTCAGGCGAATCTCCTGGCGCCCGGGAACAGGGGGCCCGAGCGGGAGGCGGAGCGGACGGGATGGCCCGATCCTTAACGATCACACGGAAGAGAAAAGGGAGGCGTTTAGACAGGTTCGGGCCGCTCGGAAGCGTAATACCCTACTCCTGTGTGTATGCTCTGTGGAGGTTAATATGGTTTGAGTGTCTACAAGGTGATCCCGGCGAGCTCGGGAGCTTGGTGGCGAGGAAGGCGAGAGTGTCTGACTGCCCACCCTAGACCGAGTATCCCTGCTCCTCTTGTCGGCTTGGATCTTCCTTTATAGAATCGGGGGAGTCCACCCGTGCCAGGACGTGGAGAGAGTATCTCCCGGTGAGTTCCTCTGTGTCTTCGTCCGTCTGCGACGCCCACGCCGGGTTGGAAGCACGTCCTGTCGCCCCTGTCCGCCTGTGACACCCACGCCGGAGTTGGCGCAGCACGGCGGGTAGGTCGCCTCGTGGAGCAACCGCTGCAGGCGGCTAAAGTCGTGCGAATGTGACCGAGCATACTGTAACTGCCAGAGCGTGGAAGAAAGGAGCTCTCTCAGCCAAAAAGTCTTCCGACTGCTCAGGGTCTCGTGCGGGTGGACAGGGGTGACGCGCCCTGTCACCACGCCGTCGGCTCACATAAATGCAGTGGTTGGTGATGGCCAGCTCAAACCGGCTCCGCGCCTGGGCGCCGCGCGCGTGGAGCGCCGAGGCTGAGCGTCCCGGCCCCGGGCGGCGCCCGGGGCCTCAGGCGCTTAGAGAACAACCAGCGATGGCCAGTTGTTTTTTGCACAGAATGTGGGCCCCGGGGGGCTGATGTGGCCGAAGGCCCTCATGTTCCCGGGAATGAGGGACCCCCATTCCCGTTTCGCCGACAGATGGGATAAGCGTATCTCCAGATTGTTGGCGTTGTTGGCATGCTGCTGCTGTTATCATAGCCTTATCTTGGCGATAGTCGGCGTTGCCTGGTGATCAGGCTCCAGCTGCAGGGTATCCAGAAGTGTAGCAGCGGCCACAATGTTCTGTTAAAGTGTGACGAAGACGTCGTGGTCACCCACCCTGGTTTGGAGGATTTCTTGTTGTGCTACTCGGCCAGTCTTGTGCAGATCGCGGTTGCGAGCATCCCGTTCGGCTTGTAGACGTCGATTTTCTTCCTTTAGCTTACGTAGTCGGCGAGCCTCCTCCTCTTGTTGTTCCCGTAGTCGGCGCGCATCTTGTGTTGGAGTAGATCCCTTTGACGCCATAAAGACCTCGCGTGATAAATAGAAGCTTCGAGAGCTGCTGTCCGACCGGGAGTCAGACTCGAAGTAGTGTAGTGGCATAATGATGACCCTAACCTCCCTGGACCCGATCCAGAGCGACTCTTTGCTATATCCGAGTCGAATTCCAAATGATTGGTTCTGCCGCATTAGATTTGAGTCGAAGATGGCTGCGGCGTTGTCAAGTCCAAGTGGGAGATTGACGACCTCGTCTCCCCAAGATCCAAACTCGGCCGGCTCGGGGCCGTGTTCGAGTCGAACCCTAGGAAAGAGAGTTATCTCAGGGCTCGTGGATCTTGGATATTGCCGAAGTAGGTTGTTGAAAATTGCCGCGGCGTTGAGTAGGCCAACTGGCGCAGAGTTGGCTTGATCCCTAGGCAACTATCGATGTTTTGTATCAGCTGTATTGATTGTAGGGTTACTCATCAGACCGAAAGTCGATGGACTTCAAAAGACAAGACTATTTATACTGGTTCAGGCCCTCAGGGTGAGGTAATACCCTACTTCCAGTTGTCGTGTATTGTTTTCGCTGTAAGGATTGATCTCTGGTGAGATTGTGATATGCCCTAAGGGGTTCCCTACCCCTCCTTATATACTGAAGGAATGAGGATTACAGGGTAGAAAACCCAGTCAGATATGACAAAGGATATTCCTTATCAGTACATAGAGAGTCCAGCTAGGATTATTACCCTTTCTTTGTCTTGGAAAGTAACATGAAGCCGAGTCTTACTTTATCTCCAATTATAGGGGCCGGCTCACCCTCTATCCGAGTGGCTGTAATTACCTTCCTTGAGATATCCGAGACCCATGGCCTCCACAGGCGTTGGCGTCGACGATGGGACAGCCTTGCTCGCTCTGCCATCTTCCCTGTCTCGCGTCGATCTAGGTGGGGCCCACGGTTGGCAGTGAATTTGGCTGGCCAACTTTGACCTGCAATGGGACCGGTTTGGCTAGCTAGATGGCTTGGCCATCCGGTTGGAGAGTTCGTTGGAGGTCCAATTTTTATGAGAATAGCCAAATTTTGGCTTGGAGAGCCATTTGGACTGTTGGAATTGCTCTGATGCCCGGTTGATCTAAGGGCCCGTTCAATTCAAATCAGCTTCCGAGCTTAACTTTTCAGTGACACGTGAAACGACCACATAATTAATTGAATATCAACCATTACAAACTTGAAAAATAGATCTATTGATTTTTTTTTAAAAAACTTCTATATAGAAAGTATTTAAAAAATACACTGTTTAGCGGTTTGTAAGTGTGCTCCCAAAAAAAAATGATGTAGTAGCTCCCGTAAGAAGCACAATCTATTATGACTCCAGTGAAAAGGTTTCATGACTTCATCACACATGTTTACTTCTAGATTGGTAAATAAGCATATAATGTTATGACATAAGTATCTTCCTGCATCTAGCTGAACATTGACAAATAGGCTTTCTGAACAGCAGCTCATGTATGAGCTGTTAGCCTGTGACCATATAGGTAGAAAATGAAAGGGAACTGTTCATATAGGACTACAGAACACAAATTCCTGAAATCAATGGAATCATTTGTCTCAACTGTAATAGTATATTCCCTCAACAATGTCAAAATAAATGTATCATGTAGTAGTATGGTAACAACAGTACAAAATACAAACATGACCCACCTTGTTTTATTGTAATAAAGTTCAAGAAGCAGCTATTCAACACACCAGAATACAACAGCTCCCAACACTTCAGGGTAGGCACATAAACACTTGGGAACGTTACCTCTATGCAAGCTTCTGCAACTCCTCACCGAAAACCTTGGAGTGCTGAACCTCCACGCACTGCAGCACCAGCCTGATTCCCTGCTTCGGCTTGGGCGGCTTCAGGTAGACAACGGACGGCACAATGTTCACATCATCGTTCAGGGTGAACACGTAGCTCGGCTCACCAAACCCATAGTCCACCTCGTTGAACCCAACATGCTCAGTCTGTGACAACTAGCGTACCGTAATCCAGTGACACATTGTAGGTGGTTTCTCCTTGGCACCGCCGCTCATCCAATCGAGGAACCGTGTTGAGAGCACATCCTTGGCTTCCCTGATCGCTGTCACGATCTCTACTAGCGATGCGTCCTTGACCTCCTGGCTGGTTTTGGTGAGGCCCCCAGGGTAGACACAGTTACCGTAGTAGCCATCAACTGAAGGCAGCACATTGTTCAGCAGGTGACGCGTGCTAGCAGCAAAACCCAGACGAACATCAGCATTGGGCGCGAAGTTGATAGCCAAAGTACGGCATTTGAAGATTATGGCAGTGACCACGTCGAAGGTGGAGCATTTCTGGTTGGTCTCGCTTGCGACTTGGTCCTTGACACGCTTGATGCTATCCAACGAGATCTCAATGACCGACTTTTCAAAGTTGAATGCAGTAAACGACGGGGGTGGTCCAAGAGGTGGCTTGGGAGGGTTGGGAATGGCATCCCGGGCCCAAATTGGTTTGAGTGATGGCTCAGGGAGTCCTCTTGCCATCTCACCGACTGCTTTCAGAAACTGGGCTGCACCTTGTCCATCAAACACCAAGTGACTGAAGCAAATGCCCACAGCAAATCCACCGCATGTGAACTTCGTAATCTGAACAAAAAGAAAATCAAAGAATTAATCATTCAAACCACAGCACATGCAAATTCAGTAACTAGTCTTAACACAGGCCATGCTACAGCATCAACTTAGTGTCAGACTCTTTAAACCGGTACCAAGGATGTGTGGCATGAACAACATTTATATGAAAAATTTCATCAACTTAACACTTCAATTGCATCCAACATGGAAAATTTTCACCGAACTTAGAACAGAAAGGTTAAAACATTTGACCTATCAAGAAGCACGTATAACATAATCATGTGAATTGAACCTAATCTATCTGTACTTAAGCATCATAGCATCCAAAAATCATCTGGGGTATGCTATGCCATTAGAATTTGGAAGTACAAAAAATCATGAACAAATGTTGTGTGACAACTGATATGAGAGTATTAGACCAAGAAAAATTACAGTGGAGGTTTATTGGACAGGTAAGTATTAAATTGTGCTTGTTCCAATATTAAAGAACTGTTTTGTCATTTTGCCAGAGTTATCACCGGTAACCTAAAGAGAAAGCATGGCAATGATTTGCAAGGTTGGATCTCAATTATCAGCAACTACTTAACAGACTGGATCAGCCCAAGCATTCCATGCCATCATGAAACAATATCTTCCTCACATGCATGCTTGGAACTACAAGATGTTGGTAAGGCTGAAGCTGGCTGTTCATTAACAGCAGCTAGCAAAAAATAAAATTCTGGTTGTCCTGACGTTGCACTCAATCTAGAAAATTTAGCTAGAGCTTTTTCTTTCACGCCATTGCCATCAACTTCCCCACATCTTCTAGTCAACGGTAACAATGGTGACCAACCTTCCTCTCCCCACAGATCCACATTCCCCAGCCTCTCAGGAGCCAGATCCAGACCAAAATTGCAGTGCAAATTTAGCTCAAGTAACAGACCACGGAATGCCACGGGAGCAGCAAGGTAATGAAATCTGTACCTGCGCGAGGAGCACGGTGTCCTCGACGCGCACCTCGGGCGGCGGGCGCGGGAGCAGCTCCTCCTTGGGGATGCACAGCGGGCGTTCGAGGTTGCGCGCCTCCTCGAGTGCGCAGCTCGCCTCGGCCTCGATGAACCACACCCCTTCCCCGGTGCAGTCGATCTCGGGCTCCCCGGGGACCGCTCAGCCGGATGCGGCCGGCGACGGGGTAGTAGTGCACGAGCGCCTTGGCGAGGCCCTCCCGCATGGAGGCGACCGAGGCGGCGCCCTGGTCCCTGGAGGCGGCAGAGGAGGAGGGGAAGACCTGGATGAAGTCGACGGAGACGCGGACGGCCGCGGTCTTGTCGATGGAGGATAGCGGTAGGGAGCCGCCCTGGGTGGGGCCCGCCGGGGGCACCAGCGCCGGCGGCGACTTGGTGACGGTCGGCGCCGCGGCGGCGGCCATTGCGCGGTCGATCGGGATCGCCGGAGGCGCGGGAGGAGGGAGGAAGAGAGAGCAAGGGGGAGCTGTGCTCGCGCAGTCGCGCGCGTGTCGCGGAGGAATGATTAGTTTGTGCGGGAGCGGTTGTGCTGCGTGCTTTGAGCAGGGTAGGTTGGTACTGAGCCACTGACAACGACGACGACGCTTCGTATTTGGAATTGTCCTATGTTTAACGGTTGAGCATGAGGAAATAAGTTATTATTGTATAATTAATTAAGTATTAATTATTTTAAATTTAAAAATAGATTAATATGATTTTAAAAGCAATTTTTATATAGAAAATTTTTATAAAAAAACGCACTGTTTTAGCAGTCGAAAAATTGTGCTTACAGAAACGAGAAAAAATTTTCTCCTAACAGGTTGATTCGAACACAGCTACTCATCGAGATTTCTTAGCATCGAGTTGGTAAAAAGCCACGATTTATTGATGATTGCTAGAATTCTCTATAATTCATTTTGAAAGAAAATTAGATTATTTTTTATTTGTAAGATGTCTTGTCTACAATTCCTTATTTCTATCTCATACAAAAGAGGAAAATCCTAAGGCAGGAGCGGAATCAATAAAAGGAACAAATCCTTTTAGAGGGATTGGTGGTCTTCTTAATCCTCTATTAGGAATAAAAAAAAGGCACGTTGATTCTTCGTGTATGGAAATAAGTATATTTTTTTCTTTCTATTCGGTAAAGATTACTATTTCTTCTTTATTTCTTTATTCGGATCTGTCTCCTAAACCTCAGGTTGCTGAGGTTCAGACGAGGCAGTGGACAAAAATAGAAAGAAAATTGGCAGGAATGGAGTCCCAGTTAATGAGCCGAGCTCAAGGACGCGACACAATGACTTGCGGCACAAAGAGGTAGAGACCGACGATGTGGCGGTGGCGGGGCAGAGGGGAAGGTCGACATAAAGCCGAGCTTGAAGACGGTGGCGGCACTGCCGAAGAGCTCGAGAGGATGCGGGGCCCAACGACGACGGTGGGGTGGGAAAGAGTGGAGCAAAACAGAGTGCATGGTCATAGGGCTAGGTAGGACGGAACGGAGCAGAGCGCATCCACACCGGCGGCGGCGAGGCAGAGCCAGAGATGGGGCTGTGCTAGTCGCACTTCGGATACGATGGTGGGGAGAAAGAGAAAGCGGAGCGGAGTGCATCTTCGTCAGCGTCGGTGGCGGCGGCTGGGGGTGTGGTGTGTGAGTGGTGAGAGCCCATGGCTGGAGCCCAGAGGCCGGCCCAATATGTCGGAAAAAAACACGTCTTCTAGCAGATACTTTTCTCGGTTGAAACGGGCCAAAAACCTCTCCTAGTCCTTCCCCCCTCTCAAGGCCATGGGAGGGCAACGCCCATGAAATGTAATTTTGTCTCGATGCCTCTGAATGCAACCCCGCAACTCTTCTTCTGTCATGAAAAAAAACTTATTATTTTCAAGTTCATCAGTCGACCTATATGCTGGTTTGGTTTGAAACCAAAACAAGTCAATATTTGAGAAGCTTAAATTGTACTAGAAGAAGCCCACCAGCTCAAGCCGTTTCGAACGGGCCCTTAATAGGCCAGTGATGTAAGCGAAATATTTGCTACTCAAGATTGATTATTCATTCAAATACAAGGCCCATACTCCCACTAAACATAACAAATCTGCATCCCTGAGGGAAAAAAGACCGAGTACAACTCATTGGACAAACTCCACTCTATTCTGTCATTGGCAATTATCATTTAAGCCAGAAAATTGGCTTCAACGCCAAGGGTAAACCTCCTTTTTAGTTTCCCTAATGACAACACCAATAAAAAAACGATAGTGCTTAGATTTACACAGACCTGGAGTTGAATGAATAGCCATAGAAAAGAACTGCTACCTTTCATGATTAATATACTGGGTATATGGTGGAAAAAAAGCAACCAAGGACAGCCGCCCCGATGGGAATCGAACGGCGAACACACCGAGCAAGGAGGAAGCCCGAAATCAAGCTGCCTACCAGCAACGGCTGACGTGCCGTCACGCCGCAGCGGCCACGCCAGCACAAAAACGCTGAGACTACGGCGATTTCCAGCTACTTGAAGACTTCAGATTTGGTTACGGGTCAAAATTGACCTTCGCAATTTTCTTTTGTTGTGGCATTGCCATCTTTTTTCCCATAGGTTGACCAAAATTTGCATTGAAACCAAAACTTTAATGTAACCCAAAAATTTATAAGGTCAATTTAGGCCATGAACCAAATCAGCTCATAATTTTGCTCATTACCACCATGAACCAATAGAATAGGTGGCTGACATGTCCCTTTTTTTCATTACACATGACACACACCACGAGCTCAAAGAGTCATTAAATTCCTATTAAAAACACACTTATGTTTGTGTGATTTGTCAGCTCAAAATTGGAATTTTTTATAGGGTTGTAACAATTATGCATCATAAATCCACCCCCACTTCTTTATGACATGTATAACAGTCATTAATTGGGGATCTTAGCATAACCAATTAGACTAGTAACAGGTCCATGTTAATGTCACGGCAACATTTGATATTATAAAGAAAACAACCAAAAGACATTTATACAATATATAATAGAGCATAGAACGAGATAGTTATAAGGTTTATAAAAAACGACAAAAAGAGTTATTACAAAAAAGCATTTATAATCAAGCCTACTGCTGCCGGCCCCAATCACACGATACCTACCCGTTCGTCTGCGGAATGCTATACATAACCAAAAGACAATGGTCAATATCAGTAATAGGATATTAGAATGATTATTTTACATGCAAACTTAAATATTGCTTTTATTACATACCATTGATCACCAGTCCATGAGCTTTATACACAATATTCTAGTGCCCTTCCCTGATGGAGTTCAGTTTTTCTTTGGCTTAGCCAAAATCCTGTTGTTTGCTTGACACACCCTTTCTTGGCATTGCAACATAAATTTGTCCATGTAAAAACATAGACTCTGAAAGATAGATCCCAATATTTGTAATGGTTTGTTCTTATGATTTATTTATAGTCATTATGAAAATTAGGCGTATTAGGAATTGCTTCCTCTTAAACTTGAAAGGAAGCGAATTATCGTCCGAGGGAGACAAGGGGATCCTTGGTATGGACACTCTTTTGGCTATATGTTGTCCACCAACAATTTCAGCATCAATTGCATTGTCCTAGAATATTCCGACCATTAGCCTTCTTTCGTTGCACAACCCACTGTTAGGATCAAGATTGCAGAGAAAAATTTTGGAGCAGTTTATTAATTTTTTATTTTGAGCTCACATGTGGGGAGGCCATTTAGAGTGATCAAGTTCAGAAAGTCCAGAGAGAAGCTATTATAGGGATCATCATCAATAGAGTTAAAGCTGTGATAAACCTTGTCCTAGCCTGGAACCTATCAATCATTTTACGTTCATGTCAGCTATCCACGTACTCATTTTTTTTGAGAGAATGGCCCGTGTGCTCATATAAGCTGCAGAGTTTGCATTTCTTTCATCATCAAGTAAAGGGAACATATATTGAATTAGTTTGTTAACTGAATCTTTAGCGTCTATATAACCAATCACAATTTCATCAGGCAGACGAACGTAATCATCTTTGATAGTGTTTTCAGTCCCATTTCCAATACTAAGGAGATAATCCGAAAACCATAGGTCAGATTGAGCCCTCATATTACATGGCATCCGTATCTTCCTTATATTTTTCCATAAATTAGATCTCTGCAATGTAGCATCAGTTATATGTGCTCTTGTCCCATGCGTAACCACGTGAACAACCTGTCTGAAATCACCACCAAATACAATAACCTTTCCTCCAAATGGCAAAGAACAATTCATAATATTTTAAAGGGACCTATCAAGTGTCTCAACTGCTTGACACTTTGTCATTGTAGCTTCATCCCAAATAATCAAGGATGCCCTGCGAAGTAACTCTACGGTTCCACTTTGCTTCGTGAAGTTGCACATGCTATTGTGAGGAAGCTTAATGGGATTTTGACCTCGCGGACTGTGCTCGGTGCGTCCTTCGGGCCGCGCTCGGACAATATTGACCGCTGCTCGAGCCTAACCCTCCTCCCCATACCAGATGTCGTAGTTGCAATGGCTATTAACTCCTCCAGATCGCACTCTAGCAATCTAAGTGGTTGATAGAAATGTCTTTCCAGTGCCACCTGGACCATTGACGAAAAAATACCTGGCTCATTCTTATTACTACATGATCTATGATCTCATCAAATCTGCATGTTGCTCATATTTTCCAAGAGATTTGTATATATTTAAATGTTTTTTTGAGTATCTATGTCATGGATAGTTCTTCCTAACCTCAGTCACCCTTCCAACTCCCATGTCATTGGAAAATTCACCTGGTTGACGAAAACAAGAAAGATGCATCAGGAAATTATTGGTAAATAAATGAGGTAATTTGTCGGAGGATGGAACCCGACGGCGGGAAGTCAGGAGACCCCCCTTTTGAGATTCGGCCAGGGGAGTAGTTCTCAGGCGGAGCCGGCTTCGGGTGGAAGAAGATGAATCAGCGCTCAGGACAGAAACAGAGGGGCCCGAGCTGGAGACGGGAAGGTCGGACGTCCGAATCGGGTCCAGACGTCCGAATCGTAGTATCTCGCGGGGAAGACGATGAAAAAGATTAGCAGCAACGGGCTTGGCGGATTATACAGATATTACATTGTTCGGGCCGCCGGAGCGTAAAACCCTACTCCTGTGTGTATATGCTATGAGGTGGATGAATGTGGTATGGTGGTTATCAAAGTGAAGCTAGCTCACGCCCATGGAGCGAAGAAGAGAATGCAGTTTCTAGAAGAATGAGCTCGGGAGCAAAGACGTTAGAGAGAGAGCTCAAGTTTGACCGAGAGGTGGCCTCCCCTAAAAGTGGCATGGATTCCTCTTCACATATATTAATGGCGAGGGGAGCCCACAGTGCCAGAATACAGAGAGAGAGCTTTTCCGGTGAGCTCTCCTGTGCACACGTCTGCCTACGAAGCCCATGCCGGAGCTGTTTGCTGCGCTGGAGCACACGCATGCCGCAGCACGCCTGTTGCGCCACGCCCTGGAGGGCCTGTCGGGTGCTGCGGGCGACTGGTCTGGTCGCCTGGTTGCCACACAACGCCCGAGGCGGCGCCTCCGGCCAACGGGCGACACGCGCCCGGGGCCGAGGCGGCGCTTCCGGGCGCACTCACTCGGGCCGGAGGCGGCGCTCCCACTCCCGGCGAACGCGCGCCCGGGGCCGGAGGAGGCAGCTCCCGGGCGACAGGCGCGCGTCCGGCGCGGGGACGAGCACCGGGCCGCGGGCGACACATCCGGGCACGGACGACCGGCGGGAGACACGGCCTCCCTGCCGGCCGCCGGTCGTGGCAGGATATGTCCCCCGAGGAGCCGATGTGGCCGGAGATCCACGCGTCCCCGCAGGCTGTGGACCCAGTCCCATTTCGCCGACAGTGGCCCCTGCCCTGTTGCTCGGGGAGAACCGCTCCGGGCAGAAACGGGCACGTCTTTGAAGAATCGAGGGGACGCTGGGTCCGCCTGGTTCGCCGTGAACTGGTGAAGTTTGATGACTTGTTGCGTAGTCTTGTAGAGCCGATGTCTGACGAGGAGTTCGAGGGAGACGTCAACTCCCTCCTGACGCCACCGGCCATGCCCCCGAGCGCTGCCGTCCCGGGGAGCGCAGCGATGCCACGGGAGAAGGCTGCTGGGTGTTTGAAAAAGGATGGCGTGGCTCCGAGAGCACAACCCCTGGGCCCGAAGCCTTGTCAGCCCCCGGGCAGGCAACTACGCCGGGGCCCGGAAGAGGCACTCGGGCGCTACGGCCGCTCACGGCTGCTGGCGCTCGGTGTCGAATAGCAACAACCTCAACAGAACCCTCGCGGACGTCGGGGAGCCGCTTGATGCAGCCCACGTCGTGGCCCAGCTGTCGGAGGATGGAAAGGGAGGCCGAGGCCTCCCGGAAGCGCGCGGCCGATTTTGAGGCCGTGGCCGACGCCGCAGCCACGGCGGCGGGGTTCTTCGAGCGGGGGGAGCACTTCGAGAATCCGGGGACCGACGAGTCCGGCGAAGACGCCGGTTGCCTTCCGACGTCATCCGCGGTCCGGTCCGATGAAGGCGAGCGATCTCCCCCCGTGCGACGATATCTCCGGCCCTCCGCTCGTGCTTGCGCTTGGCTTTTGCCTGTCTGGTACCAAAGAGAACATTTGCAATGTATATGATCAGCATATATTTTTGTACCTTGGTTTATTGTGTTGATCGGAGGTCGCTGGTGTTTGAGCCTTGTGTCCGGAACGCCGAGTGCCCGGGCGGTCGTCCGACAGCCGATCCAGCAGCTGCGAGTAGCCGTCGGGCCTATGGTCCCTGTCCGGCCCTGGCACCGCCCGCTGCCCCGGAACTCGGTCCTCGGGGCAGCGAACGCGACGGTCGCCGCGCCGTGGGACCCGGTTCCCCGGGCGCGCCTTGTTGACGCAAGCCCACAGGTTCGGCCCCTGTCCGTCTTGGGATCCGGGTCCTTCGTGCCCCCGGCACCGTTGGCCTAGGGGGCACAGCGATGCCGCGACAAACAGCTCTACATGATGAACCGGAGAGCACTTTGGCTCGTTCCCCTGTCCATTCCATGCTGCGAGCTGTTGCGTCTACACCTCCTAGGGGCCTCTTCGTGGTCGCGACCGAGCGGTGGAAAGGATTGCGCATAAGGAATCTACCCCCTAGCAGCGGAAAAAACCGAGCCCGAAGCCAACCAGAGCGGGGCACGCAAGCCGGGGCTTAGACGATGTCGGGGTTTAGCAGATGGATACGGTAGCTCGCTGGTAGGGAATAGATGCTTAGGCGCAACCCAGCCACCGCACGGGCGCGACCCGATTATGCCCCCGGGGGGAGATCGAGGATGTGTTTTCAGGTAGTATTTGTGATGATGCTTCTAGGCTTACCGAGCCCGGTTGGGAAGTTCGATCACCAGGGAGGGGCCTTCCCACGGGGAAGATTTCATTCCGACCCGTAAAGAAGATACGGCGGAGATTCGAACCCAAACCTGAAGCGATCGGCCCGAACCTGACGCCAAGGATAGCGCTTGAGGCCCTGCGAGCGACGCGGAGCGGAACGCGCACCTTCGTTCCTCGAGGAAGTCGAGGGCTACCAGCTGCATATTTGTCGTAGTTGATGTTTGTCGATGTAGCACTGTACCCGAGAGCCGAAGGAGAGTCTGGTAACAGAAAGGCTTCGGCCCGGTACACCAGGAAGGAACGGGTCTCCCCGGCGCCCAGCTGGGGTGTGGTATGAATCGTCCCCAGAACCGCCGGGGAAAGGTCTACTCGGTCGTTTATACAGATAGATTTGTAAAAAAGTACTTGATGCGCCTAGGGATGGAGCTCGACTCGCTTCCCTAGGCGCAGCCCGAGTCCAGTATGTGCTCGGGACCCGGGCTGGCCCGGCTAAGCTGAGGGATACGTGTCCGGGACCCGGGGCCCTGCCGACTGAACATACGTTTTGATATAAGCCGGTTCCGGGCCCGGGGCTTGAATATGGGATGTGAGACGACCTTCCGGAAGCATTCTCCGCCGGGCAGTGCTGTCCTCGGGCTTCGCGCCCTACTTCGGTGTCGCGTTCCTAGGCTTGCACTCGCCTTGTGAGGCCGCCCTGGTTCGCACCTCGGTGTCGGCCCGGGCACGCATTCGGATTCCGTGCCTCGGCTCAAAATATGTGCCCGACCCAGGAGCCCCCCGGACTAAAAATGCGACTTGATATGTATTGTTGCCATTGATTTTTTTTTGGGCCCGGCACGGAGCCTGGTAAGACATGGACCGCGTCGGGACGACTTCCCCGACCCGCCCTTGCGAGGCGATGCTGTCCGGATACTCCGTCCTGTGTGGTCATTCCGGGTGCCACGTCCTAGGCGCGCACTGCCTTGGCGATGCCGCCCCGGGTCGGGCTCCTCAGTCGTGCCCGGGGGTAAGTCCAGGCCGTACGTTTGCCGGCGGGGGCGCTCTGCTGACGCACGCCACGATTGCTGCCTGCGAATATGATTGGTACGTGCCCAACCGTCAACTCGCGTGTCATGACCGAGGCCCCCCCGTCGTGCGCGAGGAGCGCCGCACGAGCCCCGCTACCGAGGGCACGAGGATGCTCTCTGGTTCTGGCCTGTCAGGCTTTGCTCGGGGCTCGCTTCCCTTGCGAGGCATGCGAGCTCTTGACACCAGGAAAGATCCTCAACTGGGAGCGCGGGGTCTGCCCGGACCTGCGCTCACATGCGCGTGGTCCGAGATCACACCGACCCGGAGCCCCGGGCTGAGTCGGACGAACACGCCCCGAACTTGCCATCGCGTCCGATGGAGTCCGGGCAGCCGTACCCTATGTGTGTCCGGACCCGAGGCGCCCGCGACTCTGTCGGTCGAACCGCCCGGACTCGTCATCGCGTCCGATGGAGTCCGGGCAGCCGTACCCTAGGACAAGGGAAAAGGGGAAGATTTCTTCTAATAAGGAGGAGAGATTTCATTAAACCAAAGCCGACCAAAGAACTAGAACCGGTATAGTCGACGCTTCCCGCGGAGCCAGGCTCCGACCGGGGCTAGATACGCACCCGGGAGCCAAGGGCTTCGACCGGCTTAATATGCGCGCCCGGGAGCCAAGGCTTCGACCGGGCTCGGCCTACTGCCGCTCCTCGAGGCGTTTGGCCAAGCGTTCGACGCGCGGCACTCCGTCAGGTCGTGCCGGTCCGTCTGGTGGAAGGCGCACCATCCCCGGGCCATTCCGGCGGCGGCGGCGCACGTCGGCCCTTTGCCGCTTACCGCCGCCGTCGTCGTCCTCGTGGGCTATGTCGCCCCAGGGGCTGGCCGCAGCGGCCAGCGGAGCTCTCAGCGGCCGCCTTGGCTTTCTGGTGCTTCCTCCTGTCCGGCGCGGAGGCGGAACGCGGGACTCGCCGGCTCCTGCATGATTGCTGGCGTAATCAGGCGATGGGCCGTACCTACGAGGTCGGCGACTTCACCGAGCCACCGCCTTTCCCGGCCGCTGCCCCGTGGAACCGGGGGTGGCGCAGGAGAGCCTTCGCCGCCAGGAGGGCTTCCTGCGGCGTCGCCGGCTGGATGTCTTGATGGTGGCGCGCCTGTTCGCCTCACGAATGAGCCGTGGCGACCTAGCCGGGCACTTACCGGCTCCCTCAGCGGAGGGAGGTGCCGAGGCCGCTCGGCCAGGCGCCACTGGGTGAAGTTGGCCCGTGCACGCGCACGCGCGCCCCCAGGAAGACGTGGGGAATGCGGTGAGCTAGCCAGAGGCTAGCATTGTCCGCGGGGTGAAGCCGCCGGATTCGTCGTCGGAATCCTGCTGATGATGATGCCGGTCGCCATGGAGCGCGCGCGGTGCTGCCGGCGTACCACCTGAAAAGGAAACTCCCCCTACCTGGCGCGCCAGCTTGTCGGAGGATGGAACCCGACGGCGGGAAGTCAGGAGACCCCCCTTTTGAGATTCGGCCAGGGGAGTAGTTCTCAGCGGAGCCGGCTTCGGTGGAAGAAGATGAATCAGCGCTCAGGACAGAAACAGAGGGCCCGAGCTGGAGACGGGAAGGTCCGGACCGTCCGAATCGGGTCCGGACCGTCCGAATGTATATCTCGCGGATGGAAGACGATGAACAGCACGGGATTTATACAGGTTCGGGCCGCTCGGAGCGTAAAACCCTACTCCTGTGTTATGCTATGAGGTGGATGAATGTGTATGGTGGTTACAAAGTGAAGCTAGCTCACGGCCGGAGCCGAAGAAGAAGTGCAGTTTCTAGAGAATGAGCTCGGGAGCAAAGAGTTAGAGAGAGCTCAGTTCTGAGTCCGAGATGTCCTCCCCTAAAAGTGGCATGGATCCTCCTTTATAGGCGAGGGAGCCCACATGCCAGAATACAGAGAGAGACTTTTCCGGTGAGCTCTCCTGTGCACACGTCTGCCTACGAAGCCCATGCCGGAGCTGTTGCTGCTGTGGGCGGCTGGAGCACACGCATGCCAGCAGCCGCCTGTTGCGCCACGCCTGGAGGAGCCTGTCGGGTGCTGCGGGTGGCTGGTCTGGTCGCCTGGTTGCCACACACGCCCGGAGGCGGCGCCTCCGGGCACGGGCGACACGCGCCCGGGCCGAGGCGGCCGCCCGGGCGCACTCACTCGGGCCGGAGGCGGCGCTCCCACTCCCGGGCGACGCGCGCCCGGGGCCGGAGAGGCGCTCCCGGCGACAGGCGGCGCGTCCGGGCGCGGGGACGAGCACCCGGGGCCGCGGGCGACACATCCGGGCACGGACGACCGGCGGGAGACACGGCCTCCCTGCCGGCCGCCGGTCGTGCAGGATATGTCCCCCGGAGGAGCCGATGTGGCCGGAGATCCACGCGTCCCCGCAGGCTGTGGGACCCCCAGTCCCATTTCGCCGACATAATTAAATATAATAAAAGATGAAAACACACCAGATCAAAAAATTACCTATATCATTCACCTTAGGGAGACTATAAATCTATGATCTTTTCCCTATGGAATGAAGTATATCCCGTACATCTCTAAGCACCATCTGCTTTACTGATGCTGGGTTGGTGTTATCCCGGGTGTAATCTTTAGACACTGACTCCTTGTGATTGTCCCATAGTGCATGGATATCGTAACCTCACAACATACCAATATTGTCACAAATAACCGACGCAATGCATATGGCATTTGGAAAGTCGTGGCTTCGCTCAAGCAGTCGCCATGTGACTTGTATGTCTTTACGAGCCCACACTTTTCGCATGCCTCTCTATAAGTAGAGTATGTGATGCCAGATACTATTCTCAAATTCTCATACGAGGTTGCACCTCTCACATGGTTCAGAAGCACTCTCGGCAGTATCTCTCCCCCTCAGCAGGGTGCACATACACAATTCGCCCAACCTGATCTCTGTTAATTTTTTTGCCATATATTTTTTTCCAGTGATCCACCTATAATGTTCTAAGAACTCCTTGTACAATAATTTTCTTGCATCCGGATCTTTGCGATTTATTTTGAAATACTCAGTAAGTGTTATCATAGAGGAAGATGGTCGGCTGACAACATCCTAAAGATTACCAAACTCATCATAGGTAACATCTTGCATGTTAGGCAAATGAAGTTGGAGTTGCAAAACAACCGGATAGACACCGAACAATGGGACACCAAAAATTCTATATATAGCTTCCAGTGGTGATATGTATCTAGCATCTCTATGCTGATGAATCTCGTTGATTTCCCTGGCTAGGTCGACTGAGAACCAAAGTTATTAGGACCGGACCGGACATTGAACCGGCGAGGCCATCGGTTCGCTGGTTCACTGGTCCAACCGTTAAGAACCGGTTAAACCACTGGTTCGATAGTTTTAGACTGGATGAATTGAACCGGTCATGAAATATATTGAACCGGAGCAATATATATACATATACAGTCGATTTATAGAAAAAAATAAGCACATAAATATTTTAATTGTATAATCACAGCAGCTGCACTCAAAAATTGTTGTGACATTTGAAATCATAGACATAGTATATAAGTTCTTACGTCATAATTCAAATTCAACAAATAGTCTTACACTCCCACAAGACACAACTTACCAAAGTACCAATGTGGGCACCCCGGAAATGCATTATATAGAGTAGCTACTATGACAACGCGAAATATCTAGATGGATGGGATCTTGAATAAAAACCAAATGAATGCAGTAACCATCCATCCTCATCACAGCCTTGTCATTATATTTACCCATCCATAATACAAGTCCAAAGCACCGAATTCAGAAATAAAGAGATATTTGGAGAGTTGATTTACCAGTCCAAAACGGCGAAGTGTGCCCGTCAAACCACACTAAGGCGGCGACCAAACACGATACACACTTCTGGGGACATGGTCTACGGTTGAATCAACGTCCATGCATCTCATCATTTCTAAATTCTTACTAATGTGTGACTAGCCCAAGAAAGTTCTAGTCCCACACGTTCATCTAGCAAGTAATATCCAACACATAGGGTATTTAGCTAAATAAACAAAAGTACAGTTACAGATACATATTAACTAAAGTTTACATAAGCCGCATAGGCTAAATATTTAGTCCATCGGAAGCTTAGCTACCCAAAACCCTCAGGCAACCGACTAAGGGTAAACCCTTAGAAAGGACCATCCTAATCAACCTGTTCATCCCCACAATCATCATACAACTCTTCATCTTCGCCTATGCATGGATCTATAGGAGCATACATAAAAAAATACAATAGAACTCAGTACACAAGGTACTGGCAGGGCCACAATCAAACCTAATTATACATGTAAGCTGTAATCAAGGTAAAGGCTATATGATGAGGCTCATTTTTATTGTAGAAGGCTAATTTTATTTCGCAACCATTTAAAAGAGAAATTCATAAATCAGATTGAATAATACACTAATAGAGTAACATCATGGCATCGATTTTCATAAATAATAACTTCACTGCCCTCCTTGGCAGCAAGACTATAATATAACTTAATACTTCAGCTCCATTTCAATTCATCATCATATCATCAATCATCAAGTATAAATCAGTAAAAATCTTCATCCAACCATCCCATTTCATAAGGCATTTTGAAAACAGAAATCTATACTCAATGGACACAACCATGCCGTTCATGACCGTGAGCACGGCTAACCGATTAGTTTTGACTCTGCAGAGTTTATACATCGTTACCCACATGATGTGATAGAAGCCATAATGGCTACACCCTAGGTTGGTCGATACCGTCGGTATCCCACACTCTACACATTGAGTGCGGCTTAGAGGTCACAACACAGCTTTTACATTACCTAACATTTAGCCTTACACCAGCACGAGGTGTGTTACTCCACATCGGGGTGCAAACCGATGTCGTGGGTGGCGGGCCCACGCCTTAACCCAGCGCCGTGGCGACAGCCTTCCTGACTCCCCACGAGGCACACAACATTGTATTGGACACGCTTAGACGCCTATGCCATGAGGTGATCACACTGTCCCTCATGGTTCACATAGGTAGCTCCTCTAGACAGCCCTACAGTACAGTCGTAGGCACTGCCCATACTACTCTGTTTACCAAAATGCAAGGCTAAACATTAAGTAACTTAATCCACTATGGCTATCCCATACTAGCACATGTGGTTGTACTGTTTAACATGAGATATGACACTGAGTTCGGTCCTTAAGCAACCCAGGCAAACACTCCCCCTATCGATACACAACTATCACATATGTGTACCACTTGCTTGCCTAAGTTTTAAAACCGTTTTCCTTCAGTTTTAGTTCACAAATATCATAGATATTCATCTCTGATCAGAAGTAAATAAATTCCCATTTCAAACATATTTGGATAGCCATGACTTATTTTATAATTAACTAGGCGTGTCTAAGCACATACCTTATTTTAAGTACTTAACAAGTACTTCCACCCATCCTAGTATTACAAATAGTGGGTTATCAATATTTCAAGGTGGATTATACATAAAAAGGGATTAACTACCATTGCCCACAATCTATATAATATTCATAGCAAAATAACGATGCAAGTTAAAATAAAACATTGATAATCCCAAAATTTAGAAGCAATATGTTCAAAGGTAGTGGGATTCTTGCCTTGGTTCAGGTCTACTTCAGGTTCCTCAATAAAATCTACTTCCTCGATCTCCAAAGGCTCTTTGTCTAATTTTAAAATTTTACAATTAAAGCGAGATCATAAATGATGCAAAAATGTAAAATACTTTAATATGCATGATTTTTGAGCAGTGACACGACTTGATACTGGTTGTAGAACCATTGTCATGATTAATATTTTGTGATGAACAATTGGCTTTATAAATAACTTATTTAAATAAACTTTGGATTGAACATATATGTGGATGTTGGCGTGAGTGTGTGACTAATGTAGGTCAGGTTGCGATATCTGTGCTCAGAAACGGTTGTTTTGTCTATTTGTGTGCAGGTGACTTGAGGTCTAACCTTGGTTAATGGTGAGGACCGGGACTACGCTCAGGGAGGAGCGGAGGTTTAGCACGGTCGGGATGCTATGTAACAAGATTAGACTAAAGTCAGTTTATCTTGTAGTCAATCTTGGTCAACGGTAGGATCGTGACTGCGCTCAGGGAGGAGTCGATGTCCAGAACGGTCAAGGATACTAGGTGACGAGGTTGAACACAAGGTGGCACACAGTGGCTGGACAGCATGTGGGAGGTATTCGTAACGGGCTTCACAAGTCATGTGTGCAAGCGCTGAAAAAGTCACGGAGAAATTCGGAGAAAAGAAAATAGGAGAGAGACTGCTACAGTACTCGGGCTATTGCTACAGTATCGGATCGGGTCGCCACAGTGCACGAACCGGATCGCTACAGTACTCAGGCTCGGTGGAACAGTACACGAACCCGTTGCTACAGTGAATCGGACTGCTACAGTGATTCTGCACGTGAGGGAATCTAAGTTGGCTACGGAAAAGAGAATTTAATTTGGTAAATCGTAATTAGATTTGGTAAGTGAAGGTTTGAATCCTAGTAGGACTAGGAGTTCTACTCCTACTTAGTGTAGGATGTTTGAGGTATAAATAGATGAGGGATGGAGGCTATAGAATATTGGGAAGAGAGAAAATATAGGGTTTAGCCTTGAGAGAGAGGAGTGCTTTGTATGCACTTTGTAAACATATCTTGATGTAATAAAGTTAATCTACTTTGAAGAGCATCTTCGGTGTGTATTCTTTTGAATTTCGACGGTTCATCCGACAAGAGCACGGCGGCGAGACGGTGGTTCTACGGCGGACATACGGTGGTTAGACCGGCGCAACAGAGACGGTCTGACCGGTGCACTCCATCCAGGTTTGAGAGTTTTTTTATTCCGCAAAAGATTTTGGTTTTTTGTGTTCCTACCATTCACCCCCTCTCTGGTAGGCTTGGTTCTTGTGTTCGATCCTACACTGGTTTCAGATACTTTCTGGTGAAATTATTTTTATTTTTGCACTTACCATTTGTGAGATATGATTTTCACAATTTTTATGTGTCCTTTTAAGAATATGAAATTTGCTGGTAATTTGTGGTATAGTTCTGTGCAAAATAACTTTATAAATGGAAAGTGTACATTTTTCTAAGAATTGCAAAATTGGTTTGACATTTTTCTGAGTTATAATGAATTTCTTATGAATTTTCTAGTTACAAGTCCCATTTTCATCTTTTTTTTATTCTCATAAATTTTTAGGCAAGGTTTCTGTACAGAAGGTGCCACCTTTTATTTTAACAGGTTTTAGAGAATAAAATTACAAAACCAACAAAACTAGTTTCACCCAATTTGGAGTTAGGATGGATTTTCTATAAATTTTCAAAGTTAAATCCCTTTTCAATGTACCAGAAAAACATTTATTCATTTCTTTTATTTTTCTCGGATTTTAAATCAATGGGGTCCACCGGTCGGTGACTGTATGTTTTGCACCGAGGCCCCCGGGTTTTCCAGAAATCAACCCGCGGTCCTCGGGCACGTGGGAGAGAAAAATTCCATTAAGAGTCCCTGCAGTTTTTAATTATTGCATTTAGGTCCTGGGCCCACTCGTCAGTGACTGGCTATTTTTTAAGATGAACCTCGGACGATTTAAAACTTCGCTGACAGCGCTCTTACGCGCTAAACACAGCGGGGCCCGCTTGTCATCGGCTCGGGACAGAGCTTCGCGACGGCAAATGTCTCCGACGAGCTTTGCGGCGACGGCGGCAGATCTCGTCGGGCCGTCAAAAGAGAAAATTCTCTACAAGTCTTTGCGCATCCGTAGAGGGTAGTCTCACCGGCTGAGATGGTCGGAATCGATGGCGACGACAGCGGAGGCGGCGGGCTCTCTCGACATGCATATGAATGTCATATTACAGGCTGAAACGATGCATGCATGCAACAACGGAGGTACCAGGGATGCTCACTGAGGGTGTTGCGTGGCTCGGTGAAGCTGGAACGGCGACGGTTGCCTCGGGAAAGTTCTAGCGGCGGCGGAGTGCCTCGGGCGCTCGTCGGCAGCCGGATCTGGGCTACAATCCAGAGAAAAGAAGTAAGCGTTGGCTTAGTGAGGTGCTGAGGTTGGTATAGACGCGAGGAATCAAAGTATAACTCACCGTGACTAGTGAAAACAGAAAGGGGGCACGGTGGCCGGCGGAGAGGAAGAGGACTCGGATCTACAGCCTCAGGGCTCGGCGGCTTCTAGTGCTCGGTTCTTGAGCTTGTCCTGGTCTGGCGATGCTACTGGCCAAGAATCAACTCCAGTCTCGCTTCGGTCAGGGAGAACGCGTGCATGCCACGGCGGCGGTCACCGGAGCCGAGTGCACACTACGGTGTCTTCAACCTCGAGGTCAGGGGAAAAAGAAGGGAAAAATGGGTTAGGTATCCAGGGGCAATCACGTTCCCAAATCTCAGTTGCGACGAGGCTCACCAGAGGTGAATGGCAGCGATCGGTTTCTTGCCGGCGCCGGGGAAGAAAGCGGTGTTTCTGGCGGTGTGGTGATTTTCACCTTGGGCTCTCCGTGGGGAAGTGAGAGAGAATGGCGAGGAGAGTGCAGTGGCGAGAGGATTTGAGCTCTTATCGACCGTGCCGAGAAAACGGAGGCAGGAGCGCTGGCACCGCGTGTAGCCGGCGGCCTGGCGTGTGTCCTCGCGCGTGGCAACGATGTTCTGTAGGTGGGGCCGGGTTGGAGAATGCCAGTGACCGATAGATGGGACCCACAGTGGCTGGGACCCACTTGGCAGTGGCAGAATAGAGAGAAAACATCTTCTAGAGGTTATGTCAATGGAGTAGTTGAGGGGATCACTTGAGCTGGCATTTTGACTGAGTTACATTGTAGATAAAATCGAGGAAAAATTACTGTAAGCAGTGAGTGGTATGGTCCAACTTTGTGCCAAGTTTCAGGCTTAGGTGACTTGTGGATATTCCCTGGTGAAATTACAAAGTTAGGCTAAAAATCAGTCTCTTCTGTATACCTACCTGAGTTAGTGGGTCTTGGCCTGTTATTTTATGTGTGAGATTGGTGAGGAAGGCATTGAAATTTTTACTGGAGACAGCACACTATGTGAAGGCCTCTGTGCCAAGTTTTCAAGGTTGTGGGGTGTGTAGATTTCTCTGGGGAAAATGGCAAATTTCGGCCAGAAATCAGTTTCTACTGTGCACTAGTCTGAGTCAGTGAGCTTGGAGCTATCATTTTATGTACAAACTTTGTGAAGATTGTACTGAAATTTTTACTGTAATTATTTCACAATATAATCCAGGTTCTGGTAGATTTTGGTGAGAAAATGATGGATTAATTCTGGCAAAAATGCCAACTAGGCTGTCTGCAGATGACAGTTTTCCAGATTTTGCTGAGTTTAAAGTATTTATTTGTGACTCTTATTGAATTGATAAAATTCAATGAAAATCACAGTGGTTGATTGATACAGTTAGTTTCTAAGGGAATATTTCTCAGATTTTTATTTCTCCTGGAAGTTCCCTTAACAATTTGAATTGACAATGCGATTCCTAGTTCTTCTTCAAAAGAGAGCAAAACATGGGTCTCCATATATGTATACATATATATATATATAGGTAAAAGGTTTTGAAACAAAGTCTTAGCACTTTACATTAGTTTTTCCATGGTTATCCATAATTTATTTTCGGTATATTTTCTGGGTATGTTACAACCAAATAAATAGTATAGATTGACACCCACAATCACAACTCACAAGACCATAAGAACTATAAGTTCACAATCCGACAACAGGATAGCCACACAAGGGAATATCTGAAGATGCACAAGTTCACAACCAAAATACCAAACAGGACAGCGAGGTACTCAATAATAAGAAAAATGGTACTCAATAAAAACTAATTAGATCCCAATCATTCTCAGCTCCAGGTGGAGTATTGTGAGAACTTGTTTCATCTTCACCATGTTCATTGGACATATCAAGATCATGAAAATTAAATTCATTTTCTTGGTTAGCCACCATCTCCTCACTTTCTTCTATAGCATCAGTCTCAACCTCATCCAAATTTAGCACCAGATCTGAAAATTTTTATTAAGTTAAATGCTAACATAAGCAAAAACTTACATGTACCATGTATGCTGAACTGATTTCATAAGATTAGAAATTTGGAGGACATTACCATCTGTGCATTGTATACTCAATGCAACCAATTCAGTGCGGAAGCTATTCAATTCTTCTGAGTTAAGGCGAGGTGGATTGTCTTCTAAAATCCATTCTTCATTTCCCTTCCTAATTTCCTCCAAGCTGATTGGGTCATAATTTCTAGTGGAGATTTTAAACTTAATGTCGAATATTTTGAAATACAACCATGTATTATTTCTTGGAACAAATACAACAGTCAGGTAATGGAAGTTAAGAAGTCAAGAAAAGGATACCTTCACTGCAATCTCAAGTTGCAATGAACATAGACAATATCATTAAGTCTTTGATGCTCAAGTCTGTTCCTTTTCTTAGAGTGCGCATGCTCAAAATAGCTCCAGTTTCTCTCACATCCTGAAGCACTATAAGTTTGGCTTAACACACGTAAGGCTAGCTTTTGTAAATTTGGAGCGCTGCAGCCATAGGTTTGCCACCACTCATCTATGTGAAAAAAATAGAAATTAATGCTGCTAAAATGTAATGGAAAATTACAAGACAACAATCTAACAAAAGGGAAGTTACCAGCAAGCATGTGTTGTCGATCATTTATAGCAGTTGAACGTCCAAAGTCACCTTCTCCCTTTCTAAAAATTCTCATCTCTCTTGTCAAAGAACTTCAAAAAGCTACATCTTTCCTAGCATATTTTTCAATGACATCAAGAACTCCAAAAGTAGTGAAGCTATACTTCTCTCTTAGCTCATCATTATACTGGTTATTAGGATTAAACCAAAAGCTGGCAGCATAAAGATTTTTATCAAAGTGTTTGTCCTACCATGCATCTATGTATTCCAAAAAGGGCTTAACTAACTCCTTCTTTCTCTAAAACCTCTTCACAATTTCCTCTCTAGAAGTATGGAAGGCTGCAAATAGATTGCACATTGCAGGTCTCTCATCACTGTCCACGATTCTCAACACCCTAACAATTGGTTCTGATAATTGACAAACAATAGCACAATCTTTCCAAAAGTTCTAATCTAGCACAGTTTTGGTAAACTTTTTCCCTTGTGATTTCTTATAATATGCAGAGGTAGTCCACTCATTGGAGATAACCATTGCATGAAGATTAGCCTTGTGCTTGTATATGCTTTTGCAAAGCAACAAAATTTGTAGCAAAATGAGTTTGTGCTAGCCGAAGAATTTCATGACCCTTAGTAAACTTCCTCATTAGATATAATGGATAGCAATGGTTATAGATATATTTTGTAATAGATGATGCATGAGCTATAGTGGTCTTCACTAAATTTTCCTTGCCAAAGTCAGACAATACTAAATTCAAACAATAGGCAACACAAGGGGACCAATAAATAGATGGAAACTTATCTTCTAATCTTCTACCAACAACAACCATGTTTGAGGCATTATCGGTGACAAAATGAACAACATGTTCAGGACCAACAAAGTTCACTACATCTCTAAATAATCTGAACAAGAACTCTGCAGTTTTGGAATTTTCAGTGGCATCAACTGACTTGAGAAAGACAGTACCTTTGGGACAGTAGACCAAGAAGCTGATGAGGGTCCTTCTCTTCCTATCAGTCCATCCATCAGCCATAATTATGCAACCAGTTTCCCTCCAAGTTTTACGAAATCCATCAACAAAATTCCTAGTTTCCTCAACACACTTTGCAAGTAATGGACCACGCAAATTATTGAAATTTGGCCCCTTGTATCCTGAACCATATGCACACACATTATCAAGCATTGGCTGATAAAAGATTGAATTACTTGCATTAAATGGAATAGATGCATCAATAAACCATCTTTCCACACACAAATCAGTCTTTAACTTGACTGCTTCTCCTTGGAGCACACTCTTTATTGTAGGTTGATCCGCTGGGCCAGTTCTAGGCTTGAAATACTTGCCAATACTAGGAGTAGTAGTGCCTCTTTTTCTTCCTCTATTTGTTGCAGTAGGAACACACCGGGTTGGGGCTACTTCAGTATTAGAGACCTCACAGGATGCCTCTTCTGAATCTTCTCCAGGTTCTGGCCCATATGAGTTTTCTTTCTCATAGTTCTCTTGTGCCCTCCTTTTCTTATCTTTCCAATCTTCAATGTTTTGATTCATTGCATGCTCAACCTCAGGATCAACCTTTGGACATCCGGCCACATTTCCTGGATATTTGGCTAGATATTCCTTGAATCGGTGGATTCCTCCTCCTGAAAAAACCATGTCATAGTACATGCACTTGATCTTTTTTTTCTTTCCTCAGTAATTTGTGTACAATACCCCCATGCTGGATCAGTTTTTCTTCTTGTCCTTGCTTCGGTTGCAACCTCTTGGCTAGGTGCTGGGTCTGCGCTATTGGGAGTGTGTGAAGAACCTACTGTGAAGTGTAAAAAAATTAATCAATAGTAAGGATACAAATCAATTGTATCAATCGCATTCTAAGTTTCTAAAATGTTGAATCTGAATCTTTTTAGCAACAAGCATCTACCAATTCAAGAGTAGCCAACAACCATTTAATGATTTAATTTGCAAGCATCTAGGAATTAATCGATTTTAAGGATCTGAGAACTTGAGATTGAGAAGTCTGAGTACTAACCGTTAGCCATGGTAGATGGGAGATGGCGCGCCGTTCAGCATCAGTCAAGGTGGCTGCTGCTGCCGTGTGGCCGAGCCGACGGCCCGAGCGCCCGACGTCCCCTGCGCGGCTACGCCCTGCCGCTGCCGCCCTGCGCTCTCCCTGCTGGTAGCTGCTCGCCCGCTCTTGCTTTGCGTCCCGCACAGCAAGCCTCGCCTGGTGACTCGGCGAGCAGTTGCCCGCGCGCCAGCAGAGCAAAGAATGAGTAGGGGACGAGGGGGAGCACCGGAGCAGTCGCCGACGGCCAGGATCTGGCTTTTGAGTCAGGGAGGACGGCGATGAAGCAGGAGAACCTGCGGCCGCCGTCAGGATTTGGCGTGCGCGCCACCGGCCAAAGAGCCTCCCGTGAGGCCGTGAGTCCCAAACTATGCGCCTGTGACCTAAACGTGAAAAGATGAAGCATTTCCATTTATGCCCTTGTGTAGATAAGGTTGCACTGAGTAGACAGAGGGGTAAATCTGTGAAGAATCAAAAACAGTTTGGTTCAGTCGGAACTGGCCGGTTCACCGGTTTCATAAAAAACCACCCGGTTCAACCGGTTTTTAGCGGTTCGATTGCACGGACGGTCTTTTAAGTGAACCGAGCCGGTAAGTCTCTGGTTTGGTCTTTTAACAGTCCAACCACCGGTCCGGTCCGGTCCTAATAAGTTTGCTGAGAACGATGCACAGTCGTGGCCTTTATATACGTACTTATGACAGTCATATCGCATAAGCAGTTTAGGATTGCATGGGACCATCCACCTGTTGTCTAACACCGCTTCTCTAATCTCGACACGCCATCCATCATTTCTCCTCTTGTATAAAGGGTACGAGTCATTTTCTTGTTGTGTTGCTTGATGTAACTGTTGAGAATAGTACGCTTAAACCTCTCCAATGAAATACACACGTACATGTGGGGACAAAAGATGTACTAAGGTGGTGTTTGAGATGGCTTATTTTTCTGGCTTATAAGCCGCACGTAAAATGAAGAACATCATTAGCGCGTTATTAATTAAGTATTAGCTATTAAAAACTTGAAAAATGGATCTATTTTATTTTTTAAAGATACTTTTGTCGGCGAAACGGAATTGGGGGTCCCACATACCCCGGGGATGCGTGGATCTTCGGCCACGTCAGCCCCTCCGAGGCCCTCATTCTGCACAGGTGGCGGCCGGCTACGGCCGTTCTCCCGCTAACTGCCTAGGGCCCGAGCACTGCCCGGCCCCGGGTGCACCTTCCCGGGCAAGCCGCGACGATGGCTCGCATCCACCTCGGGCCTCGCGGCCCGGGGACATTCCGGGGCCCGGCTTCGCCCCCGGGTCCCGGGACCCGCCTCCTCGGCCCCGGGGCATGTCCCTGGGCACATCACTGGGACCTCCCGGGCCCGGGTCCCGCTCCCGGGCCCAGGGCCCACAGCTCCTTTCTCGGTTTTCCACGGCCTGGCAGCGACGGCATGCGCCGTCGCATCTTCATGGTCTAGCCGCCCGCAGCTGGCGAGGGAGGCGACGACCAGACGTGCCGAGCCGATAGCATCTTCATAATCCAGCCGACCGCAGCTGCCGAGCGAGGCGACGACGAGACGCGCCTCCGGCGCGGCTCAGCAGGCGGCCAGGTGCATGCGACAAGATTACCGAAAAGCCTTCTCCTGTAATGGACACTATGGACTCCCCTTAGGCTATAAAAGGAGGATCCGGGCCAACGGAAAGGGGGCTTTTTGCTGAACGACTTCTGAGAACTCCTTGTAAGAGCAAACCACATTCATCTCCCGCATAGCAAACACACACAGGAGTAGGGTATTACGCCTCCGCGCGGCCCGAACCTGTATACTTCTTCTACCTCCCTTGTGTGCCATCTTAGCCTGGGCCCCCGGCGCCCGAGCATCGATCATCTCCCAGACGCCGTTGCCGTCCTGTGAACAACTCCCCTGGCCGAACCTCAAAGGGGGGTCCCCAGACTCCCCGTGGTTGGAGTTCCCTCCTCCGACAGCTGGCGTGCCAGGTAGGGGGAGTTTCACTTCCAAGCGGCACGCCGGCATCCCCAACGCTGGCACACTCCATGGCAGGAGGCCATCATCCGCGGGACTCAGACAAGGAGTCCGGCGGTCACACCCCGCCGGGCGATGTTAGCCCTGTGGCGAGCCCGCCACGTTCACCCTCCTCGTCTTCTTGGGGGCGCGCGGTGTGTCCCCGGCGGGCCGAGTTCGCCCCGTAGCGGCCTGGCTGTGTGGCCTCGGCCCCTTCCCTTGCGGAGGGGGCCGGCAAGTGCCCCACCGGGTCTGCCGCGGGCTCACCCATGAGGCATGAACGGACGCGCCACTCCACGGCGCGCCGCCATCTCGACTTGCAGTCCGCGTCTCCGCAGGGAGCCCTTCTGGCGGTAGAAGCCCTCCTGCGCCACTCCCTGACTTTTACCGGGGGCGGAGGCCGGGAGCGGCGGCGACTCAATGAAGTCACCGACCTGGTAGGCGCGGCCCATCGCCGGGTCGCCGCCGACAGCAGTGCAGGGGTTGGGAGCGCCGACCGCGCGACATCTAGCGCGGGCCGGCCCCCCGCCCCGAAGCAGAACCAAGCCCGGAGCGCGGCGCTTTGCGCCAAGCCTCCGGCCAAGAATGGCCATGGCGACCTCCGTGACCGGCTAAACCGGATGCGGTCCCATGAGGATGCCCGGGTCACGTTGGAGCGACAGCGCGAACGGCGCGCGGATGCCGCCAGGCGTCCCGAGGCCCAGGCCTCCAGCTCTAACCCTCCCGGCGGGAAACCGTCGTCCGTCCCCGAGCCCGCTCAGTACGGCTCGGGCTGCCTGGCGCTCTCCCCAGGCCTCCGGCAGGTGCGCTGGCTGGCCAAGTTCCGGCCCAGCTTGCCGGAGAAGTATGACGGCTCCATCGACCCCACAGGGTACCTGCAGATCTACACCACCGCCATCCAGGCAGCCGGTGGCGATGAAAAGGTGATGGCGAACTACTTCCCCGTCGCCCTCAAGGCCCAGGCTCGCTCCTGGATGATGAACCTCCCCGAGGGTTCGATCTACTCGTGGGAGAACCTCTGCCACCAGTTCATGGCAAACTTCCAAGGCACTTTCCCACGCCCTGGGACCGAGGCGGTTCTCCACGCCCTACGCCAGGGCAGGGACGAGTCGCTGAGGCATTTTCTGCAACGCTTCAGCTAGGTCCGCAACACCATTTCCCACATCGCTCCCCACGCGGTTATCCTCGCGTTTCGCTCGGGCGTGCGCAACAAGCGCATGCTCGAGAAGCTGGGCACCCGCGACGTCCAGACCGCAGCCGAGCTATTCAGCCTCGCCGACCTCTGTGCCCGCAAAGAGGAGGCCCGAGCGTGGAACAAGCCACGCCCTGAGGCCCCTGACCGGGACCCTGGAGAGGACGGCGAGCCCTCGCGTTCCCCATTACGGTGGAACAGGAGGAAGTGCTAGAAGGACAAGGCGGCCGCCGAGAACTTCGCCTTGGCTGTTGCGGAATCCCCCCGGGACGATGTCACCCGCGGGGACGACAACAGCGGCAAGCGGCAAAAGGCTGCGTGTGCGCCGCCACCGCTGGCAGCGGCCCGGAAGTGGTGCACCATCCACGAGACGGACTAGCACGACCTCACGAAGTGCCGTGCCGTCCAGAACTTGGCCGAGCGTGTCAAGAGGTTCCAACAGGAGCGGCAGCAGGCCAAGCCCGATCGGGGTGATTCGGACGGTCCGATCCCTAGGCGGACGGTCCGATCGTCGGGATTCGGACGATCCGATCCCTAGGCGGACGGTCCGATTTGGGGCAACGGTCAGGCCGATCAACGGTCCGAATCCCGCTCCCGATCCGGAGCAACCTCTCGAGTTCCAAGAACCTGAGAACGTCCTCGCTACCCTCGGTGGCGGGGCGCACGCCCGCTCCTCGCGCCGTGGCTTCAAGCCATGAAGCGCGAGTTGCTGGCCTCGACCCCGGGCCCAGCGGCGACTCGAAGGCTGAAGTGGTCGGATACCCAGATCACTTTTGGCCCCGAGGACCATCCGGCCCGGGTACCCGAGGAGGGACAGCTCGCTCAAGGAGGCTCAAAAGTTGCCTGGGTGCGTGCCTGCACTCGACCGCTTCATCTCCAAGCTAGAGGAGCGTGCCCTCCCCCTCTTCAAGCTTCTCAAGGAGACCGGGCAATTCACTTAGACGGATGAGGTTGATCAAGCCCTTGACGAGCTCAAGAGGTGCCTGACAACTCTCCATGTCCTCGTGACACCAGCTCAAGAGGAGCCCCTATTGCTCTACATAGCGGCAACCCCGCAAGTGGTGAGTACGGCGCTCATCGTCGAGCGCCCCTTGCCCGACAAACGCGCGGCCCGGGATCTGCCACCTGGGCCTGACACCGGGAAGCCCGAACCCGGGCAGCCTCGCCAAGGCGAGTGCGAGTCTGGGGACGTGGCACTCGGAACAACTTCAACCACATTCCAGACAGGGCGCGATAACCCGGACAGCATCGCCCTAGCGAGAGCGGGTCCGGGGAGGTCGTCCCGATTCATTCCACATCTCAGCCTGGGCCCCCCGGGTCCCGGGCACATATCCAACACATTCGAGCCGGGGCCAGAGTCCCGGGTCCATGTCCCGAGATCCACACCCAGGGCCCGACTCTGGGGAGCCCGAACCCAGGCAGCCTCGCCAAGGTGAGTGCGAGTCTGGGGACGTGGCCCTCGGAACAACTTCAACACCACATTTCATACAGGGCGCGATCACCTGGACAGCATCGCCCTGGCGAGAGCAGGTCTGGGGAGGTCGTCCTGATTCATTCCACATTTCATACAGGGCGCGATCACCCGGACAGCATCGCCCTGGCGAGAGCAGGTCCGAGGAGGTCGTCCTGATTCATTCCACATCTCAGCCCGGGCCTCCGGGCCCGAGCATATTCCTGCCGGGGCCCCAGGTCCCTGAGCCATATCTGTCCCCGACCACGAGAGCTCGCTTCCTCCCGAGGGAACTGAGCCCGTGCTCCCGGCCCCTGTTAGGCCGAGGTGGGGGCGCACATAACAGAAGCCGGTATACTTCGCCAGCGAGGCGGCGCACCTCGCTCCTAACCAGCAGAGCCTTAAGCGCTTTCATCAGCGTAAGGTTCGGGCCCGATCACTCCAGGTCGGGGACTTAGTCCTCCGCCGTGTCCTCACACGTGCCGGAAAGAAATAAACTTTCCCCCCAGTGGGAAGGCCCCTTCCTGGTGATCGGTGTCTTCCAACCGGGCTCGGTAAGCCTGTGAGCATCTTCACAAATTTTATCCGTAAACACATCCTGTAAGTTGCGGTGTGCTCGGGCCTGCGCCGGATTTCTCCAGATCTTAGCGCTGGCCGGGGCCCCCATGTGTATACCCTTTACTGAGCAGCATTTTTAATATCCTTCCCGGTCTCGTGCCTTTCGTCTTTTTCCGTGTGTTGCGTTCGTGGCTGTCTCACCCCCGGGGGCATAATCGGGCCACGCCTGTGCGGCGGCTGGGTTTTGCGCATAATCATCAGTTCCCTACCAACAGGCTACCGTGTCCCTACATGCTAAGCCCGGGGCGTTGTCGAGCCCATGGGGCCGTGGTGGCGCCCCTCTGCGCGGCGCCCCGGGCCCCAGCGGCTCCGGTGCCCCGTCTGGCTAGCCTCAGGATCGGTTTTTCCAGAGGTAGGGGGCGAAATGCTTATGCGTGATCTTTTCCTCCGCACGGTCACGACCGTGAGGACGCCTTTGGGAGGTAGTTGACGCCACGGTTCGTAGCATGGAATGGACAAAGGAACAAGCCAAATACCCTCACAGTTCACTCGTGTGCAGATTAGACCCATCTCCGGCAGGGTTGAGTAGGTTTTCCAAACCTCGATGCTGGCCGGGGGCCCCCAACTCAGGCCTTTTCCTGGCGCAAATTCTTGGTCCGGTCGCGGGCAGTGCTCCTGGCCCCTGGATTGAGCTCGCAGAGCCACAGCACCCTTTTCAACATCCAGATACGTAATCTTATCCGACTTTAAACATCACTCAATTTCTATTCTTCCCCCGTTTGTATGGCCTTGTGTTTCGTTCTCCTCAGCCCCGGGGACAAAGCGGAATCTGCCAGTGCCTGGCAACCCCGTGTTCGGTCAGGGTCAAAAGGTACAAGCTTAGCACTTTGGCCATACCTAACCCACGCGGGGCTCTTTTCGTATGTTCTCTCTTCCAGCAACCTTTTCCCGCGGCCTCGCTGCGCTCCCCGGGTTGGCAGCGCTAGGGGGCATGGAAGGCCCCCGGGCCCCGAAGACGGCCACGGACGGTGCCAGAAGGGGATTGCCGCCTTCCTCAGATTCTTCACCGGCCATCTGCTCCACGAGGTGCTCACCGCGGACGAGGAACCCTGCCACCCTTGCAGCAGTCTCGGCCTCAGCTCTTCGTGCCTCCTCGCGAACCACCATGGCTTTCTCGCGCGCAGTGAACTCATACTCCCGGGACACGAGCCCGGCCTCTTGGGCCCGGACGAGTTCCTCCCGGGAGGATATTTCCTTCTCCCGCGCCTTCATCTCGACCGGGCGCGGGAGGCCTCGTCGGCGGCAGATTTGGCGGCCGCCTCCGATCGGACGACGCGCCTCTCTGCTGCCTCGATCTCCCGCTGGCGGGTCGCCACGAAGATCTCGTTGGCGACCATACGGGCAGTGAGCGGCTGCATCACCATCGTGATCGCTACCACCTGCACTTGGCCAGCGGCGATCGCCATCTGCTCCAGCGCGGAGTGTAGTGTCGCGTGTCCGCGCACCGCTCCTGTTCGTCGGACAGCAAAAAATACTAGGGCCCGCCCCCCCTCGCGGGACTCGGCTAGGCCCTAGCATCCCCCTCTTCTTCTTCGGCAGGAGGGATGTCAGTTAGTTCGGCGACGCAATCATGACGGTCGGTCGCCCCGTCTCGTCTTCTATCAAACCAGGTGGGCCTCGTGTCCCCTCGTTTCTCCAAGACGTGGCCCTGTTCCTGCCCAGAGTGGTTCCCGGCCGAGCAACAGGGCCAGGGGCCACTGTCGGCGAAACGGGATTGGGGGTCCCACATACCCCGGGGACGCGTGGATCTTCGGCCACGTCAGCCCCTCCGGGGCCCTCATTCTGCACAGGTGGCGGCCGGCTACGGCCGTTCTCCCTCTAAGTGCCTAGGGCCCGAGCACTGCCTGGGCCCAGGTGCACCTTCCCGGGCGAGCCGCAATGACGGCTCGCATCCACCTCGGGCCCCGTGGCCCGAGGACCTTCCAGGGCCCGGCTTCGCCCCCAGGTCCCGGGACCCGCCTCCTCGGCCCCGAGGCATGTCCCCTGGCACATCACTGGGACCTCCCGGGCCGGGGTCCCGCTCCCGGGCCCGGGGCCCACAGCTCCTTTCCCGGGGCGCATCCCCGGGCACATTACTGGGACTCCCGGTCCCGGGTCTCGCTCCCGGTCCCGGGGCATGCTCCCGGGGCACATTACTGGGACTCCCGGTCCCAGGTCTCGCTCCCGCTCCCGGGGCCCACCGCTTCCGTCCCGGGGCATATTACTGGGACTCCCGGGCCCGGGTCTCCCCCCGGTCCCAGGGCCCACCGCTTCCGTCCCGGTGCTTGCCCCCGGGGCACATTACTGGGACTTCCCGGTCCCGGGTCTCGCTCCCGGTTCCGGGGCCCACAGCTTCGCTCCCGGGGGGTGTCCCCGGGCACGAGCCTGACTTGAGCGGATCAGCTCCCCAACGACCCGCATTAATGACGAGGCGACGGGGCGTGTCGCGTCTGTTACCCGGTCGGCACGCGTGGGCTCTAATGATGACCCCTTGTCGGCCTGCTCCCAGTGCAGTCAGAGGGCTTCGGTTTTCCACGGCCTGGCAGCGGCGGCATGCGCCGTCGCATCTTCACGGCCTAGCCGCCCGCAGCTGGCGAGGGAGGCGACGACCAGACGTGCCGAGCCGACAGTATCTTCATAATCCAGCCAACCGCAGCTGCTGAGCAAGGCGACGACGAGACGCGCCTCCGGTGCAGCTCAGCAGGCAGCGGGTGCACGCGACAAGATTACCGAAAAGCCTTCTCCTGTAATGGACACTGTGGACTCCTCTTAGGCTATAAAAGGAGGATCCAGGCCAACGAAAAGGGGGCTTTTTACTGAACGACTTCTGAGAACTCCTTGTAAGAGCAAACCACATTCATCTCCCGCATAGCAAACACACACAGGAGTAGGGTATTACGCCTCCGCGCGGCCCAAACCTGTATACTTCTTCTGCCTCCCTTGTGTGCCATCTCAGCCTGGCCCCTGGCGCCCGAGCATCGATCATCTCCCAGACGCCGCTGCCGTCCTGTGAACAACTCCCCTGGCCGAACCTCAAAGGGGGGTCTCCAGACTCCCCGCGGTTGGAGTTCCCTCCTCTGACAACTTTCATATAGAAAATTTTTGCAAAAAACACACCGTTTAGCAGTTCGGGAAGCGTGCTCACGGAAAACGAAAAAAAAAGCTGCTGGCTTAAGTGGTGCCGAACGGGGTAAATGGATGATTCAATGCACCAGAATACGGGTTATTTGATTCGATCTTTTTCCTTGCATGACATTTACATTGTCTTCTGTTAGCCTCTTCCCTCTTTTGATATACATCATTAGAAGGCATTGTTTGCGATGTCGTCAATGTGATATTTGCAACTTCGATTAGTTTAAAAAAGGCATTGCACGTCATATGTATATATACACATCAACATTAATTATTATTGAAACAAAATACAATTCCGCGAGGGCATTTATATTGTTGATTATATCTCTAAATGCAATACATGACACACACACCACAAGCTCAAAGAGTCATTAAATTCCTATTAAGAACGCACTTATGTTTGTGTTATTTGTGAGCTCAAAATTAGAACTCTGATAGGTAAAGTTATGCATCCACGAATCTAACCCTCCTTCTTATGGCATGTATAATAGTTATTAATAGGCGATCTTAATTACCGATCATGGATGCCGAGCCATACCCATAACAATTGCCTCTCCCAGCTCTCATGCGTCTACTACAAAGCAGATATTCCGTTGAAAAAAAAATCACATAATTCCCTTTTCACTTGTCCTTCTCATCATAACTAATGCAGAAATGGCTGTACAGTAAAGGTGAAACGGTGCAATAACAGCCGGTGAAGCCCATAGTTAACAACCTTTGGAAAAGAAAATCAATTGCCCATCACACACGGTCAATTGTTGATAAAAGCATTGTAGCGTGAGACGCCACTGTGCCGACTACAAAATAATGGTGAAGCGCCTTTCCTTCTCGCACTCGATAGATCAAAAAAGCGCAAAAGCGCAGCATTTTTTATCTGGTTTGATGTGTTCTTTTCACGCCAGTGCGCTCGCAGCGAAATCTCCGTTAATCTCTCTGGCACAAAATTTTGACCTCCGTGTATGCAAATGCATGCAACGCACCAGCAGAGAGGCAGATCGACTCCCATCATCATTGGGTTGGAAAACCAATCGGGCAACCGTACAATGCAATGCAAGTAAAAGGAGGAGCTAGTGATCGATCACTAAGCTAGCCAAATGGGATCGATATCATCACCAATATCAGTGGATAGACAACGGAGTACTATCGACTGCGACTCGGTTTCCTTTTCCATTATATCATCCTCCTCACATCATCCATCATTTGATCGAACTGATATTCTCATCCTAGCAAGAGAGCATGCATACACCAAAGAATACACCACACTGGCTGTGCGGCCGAAGAGTTTGGCCAATCGCGTGCATGCATGATCGGTTACAGTTAGCTGGATTGCGACATGCGTCGCCGCCGATCTCTCCCGTTCCATTTCGCATTACTTCTGTTTCGCACCGCCGCGCGTGCCGGGCTGCCGCCGGCCGCGCTGGGTCACCAGCCTACGCACGCACGCACGCAGCTGCATTATGCACGCCGTAGTGGCGGGCAACCGCCGCAAAGCCAACGGTGCCGCATTCTTCGTCGCGACGACGGCGAAGGCGACGGCTACGCACGAGAAATATCTCCCAGACCCTGGTCTGGTGAGGGATGACAATGGCTCAGGTCGGACGTGGGTTGAGTACCTAACCTGATATTCGACTTCGTCCGCTCAGCTCATGTACGATAGGGATGACCGGTAAAACTCACTGTCCATATCTTATCCGTTAGACATAGACAATCCGGTGGGATACTTAGTATTTCTCAACATGAGTCATATCTATAATGAAACAAAAGACAACACAATCAAATAACCAACAAGCTAGCATAATTTCATTATCAACCGTCTAACAACATAGCAACATAAATTATCACCAACAAGCCATCATCTTACACACATCCATAAGCACTCAATGATTAAGAGCTATATATATTACAGCGGATGGACAAAATCAAAAACAATTTTACTGTAGTTTATATGTACTAGGTTATTAAATAGGAAAAATCTATATATATATCAGGTCAGATTCAAATTACCATGACTATAAAATGATACCTACGCCGGTCGGCTAGGATTTCGGGCAGTATGTTGAGCACGCACGCCACAGGAGCAGGGGGCGCGCGAGCACGGCGCGCATGCATGGGGATGGAGGGTACTGGACGGTCAGGATCATCAGCCGACCTCGGCTGATAGCGTCCTCTGCCATGCCCAAAAAGCGGCTGGCACAGTAGTGGCAATCACACTCTCTGCTGCCGCGCACTGATTTTTTTTCTGAATTCTACCAGCTTCTGTTATAACTCGGTTATCGTGGTTATGGACGAAACCCGCAGAGAGCGGTTTTCGGTAGTGGATGGCATTTGTAAACCTAGTCAATGTAACAAGCGTTTGTTTGTGATTAGAAATTCTTTCATGCACCTGTTTAATTTGTTCATAGTTAAGACTTGCGTGAATTTAGCTCATCATGTTTAGGATCGCGTATGCTACATTGTTTGAAAATTTTGTTTAGTGTTTTATGCACGCATGCCGTTGCAAATTTTCAAGCTCAAATTTCTCAGGCTCAACATGGTCATGCCATTTTGTGGTGACAGTGACATGTGCGGTTCAGCCCCACCATACCCACGACACGATAAGGTGTGTTTCCTGAATCCTTCACTTTCTGCTGCTCCAAAGGAAAAAAGGTTGCGCTTTTAGCCACCGTAAATCAAAAAAGACTACTTGGGCTAAAAGGCGGATATCCTTTTCTTAATATATAGTAATTTGAATAAGTTTAAATAAAAACAGCGCAACGAGTGCACTGGGGAGCACTCCGAGTAATGGCTTCGGGGTGCACTCCTAGCACAATAGTGCTCCCCGAGTAATGGCTTCAGGCGTCAAGCTATTCTCCGAGCTAAGACTCCCGTGTCTTCGTTACGGCACACGCATCTTTATAAAGCTACTCTTTTAACCGAGATGACGGTTCAGATCTAATATAGAAGCGCGAGGGCTCTTGCCATGCCATTACATTATAAATGTTCTTAGCTAGTTGACACTTACGTGCATCTCAGTATGAAAGATTCTGCTGGTTCACAAAGAGCTATACTTCCCCTGCTGTCTCGAACATGTTGTTTGTATATGTTTCGAGTTAAACTTCAAAAAATTTTGGCATTAGTTATCTTTCTATGTATTTAAATTTGATCCGTGAAAGTCATATGCATATTTTTCTCGAAAGATACTCCATCATGTTATAAACTTATAGTTTTTAAATATATTTTTGTAATCGAAAACTGATGGTTACTCTTGATTTCAAAGATTGTACCAATATTTAAATGACATATTACCATGATCAGAAGGAGTAGATGGATCACATTTAAGTCAAATTGTTGGCTTGCATCCATATAACGTAAAAAATATATATATTTCACATGCTACATTGCCAGCTATGAGGTACTGACTAGATTGTGGAGATAAAAGTGGTTGGTGGAACGGTAGGGACAAAAGGTAATTAAATTTGAGTGGGCAAGTTAACAAGGTTTGGTAAAACTTGTAAAGCTGTACTATGTTGAAAAGTTGCTCTATCATAAAATGTGGAATTGCTTATCATGCATACATTGCTTTAGGTTCCAACACCGTGTTCTCCATTTTACCAATCGAATTCAACATCGCAAAAAGAATCCATAAAAAAATTCGTCAAAAACATTTGATGACTCAAACTTCGATACATTGTTCATTTCCTCCACTTAACGAATAAAACATAATGAGCTATTTTTGTTTTGAACGCATAACAGGAAGATTTTTTTAGGACACTTGTGTCCTGACAATTAATTAGCACTTGATTTTCTGGCAGAGCTACCTTCTTGATTCGCTAAAATAGGTACAAATTAGGCATGCTTCCAACCTGCTGCATGTACTTTGACCTTTGTCATCACTGTCTCACCTCATATGATTAGCAACTTAATCTTGCTTTTTCCCAGCTACTTCTTCTAGAATAGACCATCAAAATGGCGAATCTAACACGAATGCGACACTTTCTTCCCTGTACTCGGAAAAAGACGCAAGCAAAAGGTAACAATACTTTCAAAACACTAACACAAAGCAACAAACAAAAAACCTCCTGATCATCAAGTTATTTCTCCCTTAAACCACTTTTCATACATAAGAACATCCAATTCCACCAGAATTTGATCAATATCTCCCAGACATATAATTAATTACATACATATATATACTCGTAATATCCTAATCGAACCCAAGATTAAAATGTCTCAGAAAAAAAAAAGGCACAGCAAAAAAAGAGAAAAAATGTCGAATTCAGATGAGCAATTACTATTTGCATGCATGCCACTATGCCAGTGGCATTTCTTTCTTTTGCCGCGCGCGCTCAGAATCAGCAGCATCACCTCCTCATGCGGTGGCATCTGAACCAGAGGAAGACGAAGCAGAGCACCCTGTACCCGACGACGAAGCCGAGCATGACGCCGAGGTTGCTCCACCTCATGCTCTCCCTCATCCCCTGCTGCCGCAGCAGCGTCGCGCCGTCGAGGACGCAGAGCCCCCCGCCGACCTCGGCGAGGCACTCCCGGCCGCCGCCGTACTCGTTCACGAGGAACGCCTCGAACGGGTACTTGAACAAGCTGATGTAATGCATGAACACCCAGTAGCGCGGGATGTTCTTGCTCGCGACGAAGTAGCCGGAGAAGAGGAAGAAGCAGCCGATGAGCCCCGCGATGACGGAGTTGGCGATGATGTAGTTTGGCGCCAGCGCGCTGAAGCAGGCGACGACGGAGTTGGCGGTGAGCATGACGAGCCAGACGACGAGGGAGAAGTAGGCGAAGCGGGCGGGCTCCCTGGCGAGGCCGACGAGCCAGTACACCGGCGTCGCGTAGAGCAGCGCCGAGGCGAGGAGGAACGGGAGGAACACGGCGGCGTTGGAGGCGACGTAGGAGGAGACGCGGTACGCGCCCCGGGAGGTCTCGCGCTCCAGGATGCGCCGCTCCTGGAGGAACACCGGGAGGCCCTCGGTGGTGGAGGAGAGGACGAAGGTGAGGGTGAAGGCGAAGAAGCCCAGCCGGGACTGGAGGTCGGCGGCGCCCAGGAAGATGGTGCCGAGGAACACGCCGGCCAGGAGCGACTGCGCCATCCGCGCCGCGAACAGCTGCGGCGTCCGCAGCACCGTCTTCACGAACCGCGCCGACAGGATGCACACCTCCGCCTCCTGCGAGTTGGCGTATGCGGCGCGGCGCCGGGACGCCGGCGCGGGCACCGGCACCGGCGCGGCGTCTCCGTGGTTCATGTCCACCGTGGTGACGGCGACCGAGACGTCGGGCTTGAGGGTGTCGATGCACTCCATGGCGTACTCGAGGACGTTGACGTGGGGAGGGATGCCGTGGCCGGAGGCGGCGAGGCGGGCCTCGAGGAAGCCGAGGGACCCGTGGTGGCGGACGGCACCGTCGGCGAGGAGGACGATGCGGTCGAGCAGCTCGAGGATGCGGAACCCGGGCTGGTGGATGGTGAGCACCACGGTCTTGGCGTGCGCGGCGGCCATGTCCCTGAGCATCTTGACAATGTGGAGCGCGGAGCCGGAGTCAAGGCCGGAGGTGGGCTCGTCGAGCAGCAGCACGGCCGGGTCGTGCACGAGGTCGACGCCGATGGACACCCGCCGCCGCTCGCCGCCGGACACGCTGCCCACCCTCGACCCGGCGACGTGCCGCAGCCCGAGCTCCGGCATCAGCTCCCTCGCCCTCGCCTCCGCGGCGCTCTTACCGCCGCCGCGCAGCCGCAGCCGCGCGCTGTACACCAGGGACTCCTCCACGGTGAGCATCGGGAACAGCGCATCATCCTGCGGCACGTGCCCGGACACCCGCCTGAACCGCGCCGCGTCCATGGGACACCCGTTCACCAGCACCTCGCCGGCGACTACCCTCCCGGGGTCTGCCGACCCGGCCAGCACCGACAGCAGCGTCGTCTTCCCGGCCCCGCTCGGCCCGACGATCGCCACCACCTCCCCCGGCGGCGCCTCGCACGTCACCCCCTTCAGCAGCATCCTCTCCTCACCTCCTCCACCTCCACAAAACAACCTCGCCGCCGCTCCTCTCGCCGGGAGCACATACGACAAACCCCTCGTCTCAAGCCGGTACCTCGGCCTCCGTCGCCCACCACCGCCCACCTTCCCCAGCGACATCGGCGGCGCCACCGTCTCCCTGAGAGACGACATGTATACCACCACCACCCTTTTGCCGGTGTCAAACCGGAAGGGGAAGACAAGAGTACGAAGTGTGCAAGCGAGGAGAGAGGCCGCTCGTTAGACGAGTGGGGTTGAGCTACCCGACCAACCAGTGAACCAAACCAAAACAACACCCTCTCGCGTTTGAGCTTGTGGGAGTTTTGGCGCGCGCACGGTCTCTCTCTTAACCCGCGGGGCGCGCGCGCGGAACGGGGTATCGTAATGTTACCATGCGCCCACCGCACGGGCGTTTTTTAAGGTCATCTTTTTGCCGTGCGACGCGGGGTGGGGTGGGTCGATGGCCTGGCTTTGCTTGTGGTTGTGGAGCGTGCCGTTTTGGGGCATAACGTCCAAGCTTGTGAGATTGGTGTATTGGGACTGATCAACGCATGACACTATTTTTTCCCCCTCTTGGTCTCCCAGGATAGTGATCTCCTGTGTGTCTAGTTAGTTGGGTTGCTATACTGGTCTAGATTATTTTGTACCGATTACGTAAGTTTAAGTATTATGATTGTGGTGTGGTACTTAGGCAGTTAGGCTTCGCTCGAATATGAGCATAGGCTGCTGAGATTTTTGACGACACGTAAAACGAGACAAGTTATTTGATATAATTAATTGAGTATTAATTATTTTAAACTTAAAAATAGATTAATATGGTTTTTTTAAAAATATACCATTTAATAGTTTAAAAACATGCTTATAAAAGATAAAGAAATAGCCCAGCTAAAGAAGTCCGTTAATCCGAGAATGGGGGATATAACAGTGTTTGGTCATCCCTACAGTGTGAAAGAGGGGATATACGGATCCTTCGTTGCTTATCGGCTGATCAGATCATGATCCGGACTCCGGACATTAGTAAAGTTTTTCCCAAATGGAAGGGTATGATGCTATTTGCTTCAACTTTTAGAAGGCAATGACGTTTGCGCAGCTGGATTTATTTTAAATTAGTTTTGTTACAGCTCTAATTTCCCGTTGCTGCTGCGTTGTTTTGACATGGACTCCTCTAAGGTATGTTTTATCAATTATAACCTGGATTTTCTTTGTTTCTTATTTGTACTTCCACATGTGTCTTTTTGTTTTAATTTACACCATGATAATTTAAAACCCACCCAACAGTTAAATTGTATTCCTCTTCTCTCACTAACATGGTATTAGGATATAGGACTGAACTAAGTCTCGTTTTCACCATACCTTAATGCTCTTTTCGTTTTTAAAATAATTTTCAGCGTTGATCAGCAATTTTTTAACACTAACAACCAACAAGTATTGAAACATTATTTTTTTTATGTGTGGAAGTTGTATGGTTATATATTTAACATGCAACGTGCTTCAATAATATGGTATAGTTTTAAACATTTCCTGTTTTGTTGCTACAATAGTTGTGGTCAAAATTTGAGTATAGATAGTACCTGGTGAAAAAAAAATGTTCGGTAATGGATATAGTACCATCGAACAGTATAACGTGTGATTTTTTTTATAGGATCTGCTGGTTCAGTGCTGATATGATTCGGTGCTTTAGTGCTTTACGTAATAACATGTGTTTTTTTTGGAACATATAAATTTTACAAGAATTGGTTCTATTCCCGCAAAGTCTCTGCAAAATTCCTCCATTCCGAAGAAGCCCTAAGTGAACAAGAAAAAAGTCTAGAAAAGCATTTTGAATTTGTTTGAACTTCTATATACCTCAATACGATATAATGTCCATGTATATATATATATATATATATATATATATATATATATATATATATATATATATATATATATATATATATATATGCACTCCCTCTCTTGTTTTTATAAGACATGTTTTATTTTTGAGACGCCAAACTCTGTAGATTTTGATCGGCAAAGAGCTAATTACAAATATATATTTAGTGTATAAAACTATACCAATTGATTTATATTTCAAAGTGCTTCCACACAGTGTTAGTCTATACTAGCTATTAAGAATACGTTTCATGGGAAATTAATGATCAAACTCTATTCTTAACAACATTTTCAAAACAAAAAACATCCTGTGAAAAGTTTAGTACCCCCTCCATTCCAAAATATAACTATATTTTAGACCTTTTAACCCAATTCTTAATCCCTTTAAAATAATCTTAGATATTTATATTTTAGGATGAAGGGAGTAATAGATATATGGATTGTTTTTTGCGACACTTATAACTACCGCAATACAATTGTACATGCACAAGTCCAAAATTATATGAGCGTGTGTGGAGCATGAATTTAGTTGTACCTGCTACCATACATAACACAAGGCATTACTCAGGTGTGCGAGTGTGTCTTTCTCCCCTTTATTTTCTCCGGCCGGGGAGATTTCTCTTTCTTATAGCCGTCTTGTACTACAGCCATCTCCAGAAAAATAGGCCGTTTTGATCATGCCAACGTCAACAACCAGCAGCCAATTACTAGGCATGTCCGAAAACTAACCCAGGATCTGACGACCACGACCCAGGTCGTCGTCCAAGCTGAGGACTACTGTACCGTGGTGAGTGAGCACTGAGAGCCTTGGCCTCTGCTCGCTGGGTTCGATCGATCACCGGTGACCTAACGCCTTGCGTTTTGCTTGCGAGGCGCGCGCGGGGCAAGAGAAACAGGTCGTGGAGCAGTGCAGTGCAGTGCAGAGGTTTTTTTTTTTCTTTCTGATGAGCTGCGCCATTGACCGGGCTGCACTGCAGGCAGCCAGTTGGTTGGAGTTGGCTTCACCACCGTGCATGCATGGCAGCTTGCCTTCCTCTCATGATATGGTCTGATGCATGGGAAAAACATCCACATCAGCAAAAAGCATATAAGAAAAAGATGTATACGATAGCTAGCTAGTAGTGCTATCTTTGCACAAGCATCAAATTATTATTTTTAAATCAAACCAGCTACTACATCATTTAGTCGGTCTCCAACATGCAATGGACCCCACGGATGGCATACGAGCTTGTGTTAGAGTTAGCCATAAAAAGAGCTCGTTTTTCTCTCTGCTCACACTCTCTTCCATCATAGCACAATAAATTTGTTAAATATGACTATTGTACCTGCTCTGAGGTATCTATATCTCTAGAAAAGTACACGAGATTTTGAGCCTCTGTAATTACACTTTACATAGGCTCTGCTCGATAGTGTTCGATAGGATGAAAAGTTTCTTTGTTTTCTGTGAGCACGTTTTTCGAATTATTAAACGGTATGTTTTTTAAAAAAATTTCTATATAAAAGTTGCTTTAAAAAATCATATTAATCTATTTTTTAAGTTTAAAATAATTAATATTTAATTAATCAAAATTGCTTTAAAAAATCATATTAATCTATTTTTCAAGTTTAAAATAATTAATATTTAATTAATTATACGCTAATAGCTTATCTTATTTTACGTGATCTTCTTTCTTTTATTCTCTTCCCTCGCCTTTAAACTATTCCATAGTTGGCGTCTGATCAAACAAGTCCAGCCGAACTTGATTTTCACCAAGCGTTTATCGTTTTGTCCACGGTAGCTGCAAGCAACAACTGCTGTTAGGAATTCCTCAAGTTCAGACAGGCTCAGAAAACCAAAATGCAGGGCAGGTACGTGTTGGTTCGATGCTTGGGATCACCATTAGCCTAGTCCTGCAGGTTTAGCCATGGATGCACGCACACCTTTGCAATTGCAAAGAATGCACATGCAGATGCATGCTCAAACTTGCAGGCAACGACATGTGCAGCTGGCTGGGCGCTTGCATTCATGAAGCCGATCCGATCGGTGTGCAGAGTATAATCCGTGCTGGTGATTGGCGTGCACCCAAACTTTCTGAGGAAATCTGGGCGACGTGCAGGCCGGGGCATACTGCTGTGCGTTATTGCCTGCGGTTACATACTTGCGTGTATGGATTTGTGGGTGGACTCTGCTGACTGCGGAGGGAAGGGATTGGGAGAGATGCAGCCCATGGAAGACTTGAGCAGGCTTTGCACTGTTGGTGTAGGTCTCATGAACTCCAGAGTCCAGACTCTCACAAGAGACTCGAGCGTCACTGCCATTTAAATTGGTACTCCCTCTGTCCCTAAATATACAAACCTAGCATCGAATGGATATCCTAGTGCTACGAATCTGAACAGTTAAAAACCTAGTATAACTATCCAGATTTGTAGCACTAGGATGTGTTCCATCCAGTACTAGGTTATTATATTTTAGGATGGAGGGAGAACGTTGAGTTCTAGATGTACGTACGTTTGATCATTTGTTTCATTAAAAAAATATAATTATTAAATTTTTATGTGGTTTGTTTAAATACTAAAGGTTTTTTAAGCATGACTTATTTTTTATATTTATATAAAATTTTTAAATAAGATAAATGATTAAACATATGTCTAAAAGTCAATAGTGTTATATATTAAAAACCGGAGAAAGTATATCCGTTTTATTGGCTTGGAAAATATGAATCCACCGAAGGAATAAAAAATATGGGAAAATTAGTGTACACATCCCCGAGCATACTCTTCAAAATATGGTGTAAATGGTTAAGCATTTTTAGATGAGAAAGAACATTCACACAAGACAGATCTGTCCTGTCGCAATATCAATTCCAAGACAAATGATTATGTACTTTTAGATGAGAACATTCACACAAGATAGATTAGTTAGAGAAGATTCTAGGAATGTATCCTATGCATATAAATTTTATACATACTTATTATATATACCAACTAACAAATATCATAAAAATTCTTAAAAATTATACATATATTTTTAATAGTACTATACATATATATAAAGTCTCAACTTCATATTCATTATATTTAGCTGTAACAAAAAAAAATCTAATAATCTTAAGAATATAAATTTAACAGAATTTTATCTTTTTCTGCTCTTTATGATGAATCTAAAGTTGAGAATTTTTGGTGACATATTAGTTGAGAAGCCTTTCAACTTTAAAAAAACATCTTCAAGCATGTCAACTTAAAAATAATCAACTACGAGCCCGGGAGCAAGATGCCCTGAAAGTTGAGAAGCCTTAAGCAGACTTTGACTGAGATAAGTTAACCTTTCGTCCCTTGCTTTACCATGGGTGTTTAACAGGCTAACCTTTAAACCACCACTCGGCGAAGCAGCTTAACGAAAGTCTAGAAACCGATGTAAAGTTCAAACGTCTAGTAGCAAAGGGAATCAGAGGTGGTTCTTTACGCCTTTAGAAGAGGTTTACGTACTACGATTATCCGCCTACTCGCTGTACCAGGTACGGTACACCTGAAGGTAACACAGCACAAAACCGTGTTCTTAATTTCGCAATTACCCCCTTAAAAACTCGTTGACCGTACCCGAACGTGATTAGCGTTAACGCACACCAACCTCCCGTCCCCCGCCTAAACGCCGAATCCTAGCCGTCCATCCCATCGCCAAACGGAACGGACGGCCGAGATCAAACCAAAATTTCCCCAATCTACTACTCGTCCCCTTCGCGACGAAGCATCCTCTTCGCTGTCTCGGAGTCATGCGCCTAGGAAAAAAAGATAAAATTAGGGGGAAATTAAGAAAGAAAAACCCGTAAATTATACCAAACACGCGCAGCCACCGAGCGACCGATCGAAGGACCCTCCTCCGCCGACGTAAGCAGCGGGGGGCTCCCAGATCTCGCCGGCGCGGGCAGGGCCACCGGCGGCGGCGGAGATGGCGCTGAACATGAAGACGCTGACGCAGGCGCTGGCGAAGGCGTCGGCGGTGATCGAGAAGACGGTGACGACGACGGTGCAGGAGGTGACCGGCCCGCGGCCGCTGCAGGACTTCGAGCTGCTGGACCAGGCCGGGTCGGGGGGTCCCGGGCTTGCGTGGCGGATCTACACGGCGCGGCCCCGGGAGGGCGCGCCGTCGACGCCCTACCCTGTCGTCTCCGTCTGGGTGCTCGACAAGCGGGCGCTCTCCGAGGCGCGGGCACGGGCGGGGCTCTCCAAGGCCGCGGAGGACGCCTTCCTCGACCTCGCCCGCGCTGACGCCGCGCGCCTCGTGCGCCTCCGCCACCCGGGGGTGCTCCACGTCGTCCAGGCGCTGGACGAGACCAAGGCCGCCATGGCCATGGCCACCGAGCCGGTGTTCGCGTCCGTCGCCAACGCGCTCGGCTGCCTCGACAACGTCGGCAAGGTGCCCAAGGAGCTTAAGGGCATGGTACGGAGTGAGCCTCACTTATTTTTGTTAGGTTTCCTGTGTCTAAGATGTCTCGAATTGGACCTTCTCACCTTGGCAATTAGTAATTAGCTGCTACGAAGCCTAGAGTTCACAAGATCCATTATTTGGTTCATTTTGGGCATGGTATGGTTGCTTACTCGTAGTTACTTTTGATTACCAAATTGGGGTGATTTGTGTTGGTGCCATTCTGTTGATTGCTGAGAGTGGTAAACTGGCAATTGTATCATTTGTGAGTTTGGGCATATATTAACGATATCTAGATTTGTGCATTAGAACATGCTTTGAGCTGAAAATTGATAACATAAGGCTTGCATTTTTTATGCAATCTTTTGCAGTGTCATATCTAGAAAATTTATTAAACGGGGTCATTTGTACTTTTAAACATTTTCAGCAAGCTTTCTTCACAGTTAACTTCCTTTAACAAAATCTGCCAAGTCTCCTGGAAAGATATATAAATTGTTACGTGATACTTGGAATACATTCACTTACAAAAAATGCCGTGGGTTCTCTAAAGCATGACAATGTGTTTCAGTTGTACTGAGATTTGCTTGTTTACTGTTATTTTTCAGGAAATGGGACTACTGGAGATTAAACACGGTTTGCTACAAGTCTCAGAGACACTAGACTTTCTTCATAACAATGCCCATCTTGCCCATCGAGCTATATCACCTGAGGTTACAATGCAGCATATTTCTTCAACTCATAGTTTCTGCACGGCTGTTTCCTGTTATGGATGTGCTTTATCAGACATCTGTTAGAATCCTTTTTGGTTTTACTGGTTTTATTTTAGTCAGTGGCTTAAGTTTTGTAGTATAACAATGTAATGGAGTGCTTTGCCTTGGAGTTGTCTTTGATGATTGCTGAGCCAAGGTCCTTCATATCATGCTGTGATCTAGGCTAGCTGCTCAATTATACCCTCCTGATTTTTGCGCACTTAACTATGCATGTAATTTGTTAAAAAGAATCTGCTTCATGAACTGGTGTCGTGGGAACACATGACCTAGCACTGCATGCCAATGATCCAGCAGATACTAGTTATATTTTTGAATCTGTGATTCCCCTGCTCTTGCATGAAATATTTATGTATTTAGCCTATTTGGTATTTGTATGCACATCTTATGTTCTGCAGTGTAATAGTTGATTTCTTTTGCAGACGGTCTTTATAACTTCAAGTGGATCTTGGAAGCTTGGTGGGTTTGGTTTTGCTCTCTCTGTTGACCAAGCCACAGGCAGTTTGACATCAACACAGCAATTCCATTATTCGGTTAGTAAGTAATTTATGCTTAATTATGCATTTTGTGATAGCTTTTAATCTGTATATTTGTTTTATCATTTTAGATACACTAATTAATTGGTACCTTCTCTTATGGAGCAATAGCATAGTATTATACTAGAATTGATAAAGATTCTCTTAGCTGATTGCACTCCATGATAAAGCACACATTTCTTCTTGCCTGGAATTCCTCCTATTCGTGAATTGATTTCTTTTTTTTTAACTCATCAAACATGTACGCTACTGTTATCTGAGTTATCTCCACATTCAATGGAAGTGCTGAGTTTTATAATGGCACGTATCATTCTGATCACAGATCTTTCCTAGATTTGGTGATGATACTCCACAGTTAAGTACTTACCAGTGAAAAAGTAAACATTATTTACAACTTATAATGTGATTTCCACCGTAATTATTTTTGCTGACACTATTTGACTGTAATTAGCTGATTATGGAACCTGCGTTCTAAAACCCATCACTGTATCATTTCCACATTTTGAATCATAATTTATTTGTCTGTTTGGTTCCTCTAAAGGACTATGATGTCGAGGATACAGCTTTACCTCTTCAACCATCTCTGAATTATACTGCACCAGAATTGGTCCGAAGTGGAGATTCTAAGGTTGGCTCGGCTTGTGACATATTTAGTTTTGGATGTCTGGCTTACCACCTGGTTGCTCGTAGACCACTTCTGGACTGCCATAACAATGTGAAAATGGTACGTCTTGAATCTGTATTTTGGCATTTACCTATTCTGAATTGTGTTCTTTTTGAATTTTAATCATCTGAACTCTGAACGGCTGTTGGTACATGTCAAGGACCTCGGGTCCTTGGGTAGCTGGACCTCGGCTACGTAGTTCGTAGCCGCGATCCGTCTTCTCCGGCGAGGTTTTCCCCTCCGCCGCAGGCTTGGTTGTTTTAGAGAGAGAGAGATTAGATTGATAATACTTTGCTTAATTCTCTACGAGTCTGAGTACAGGGAATATATAGCCTAAGGCCTAAACCGACTGGAGGCAACATGCTCCTAAAATTAGGTAACTAATCCTATCTTTCCAATTAGGGAATAGAAATAGGTAACTAATCCTCTCCTTCCTCTTAGCCACTGATAGCTGGTCCCGGCTGGGGCGTTGGCGTGCGCGCGCGTTCTGCGCGTTCGGCTGCTCGCCGGCACGTCCTGGCACGCGGCGCCTAAGTATGTCAGGCCCACATGACATCTTCGCCTCGAGAGCCAGATCGTCCTCGAGCTGGAACGCCGGGTACCGCTCGGAAAGGAGCCGATGTCCTCCCCAAGTTGCTGAAGCCGCTGGTTCTCTCTTTCCACTGGAGCGAGCACTTGGTGAACGCCGCGGGCGAGGCGTGAGCGCACGACGAGCTCTGGTTCAGGTTGCAGCGGCGCCATGCTGGATGTCAGGCAAGGCAGGTGGAGCAGCCGGCACGGCCCGACGATTTCTTGAGGAGGCCCACATGGAACACATGCAGCTTGGCTCGCGGGGGCAGCTCGAGACGGACTGCGACGGGGTTGATGATCTCGACGAGCGGTACGGGCCGTAGAAGCGGGGCTTCAGTTTGCCCTTGCTGACCTGAGGCAGGGAGGCTGGTGCGCGATGACGGAGTCGAAGAAGCACAAGGTCGCCGACTGCATAAGCGACTGGACGGTGCAGCTTGTCGTAGTACTTCTTGTGGACGGCCTGCGCTTGCTCCAGGCGGTAGCGAACATCGGCCAAGAATTCATCCTGTCTGCCATGTTCCGTGCGACGGCCGCCACACGGGTCTCACCCGGTTCATAAGACCGGATAGTAGGAGGGTCGCGGCCGTAGACCACCCTGAAGGGCGTGTCCGCAACGACGTCTGGTAGGGCGGTGTTGTAGACGTACTCCGCCCACGGGAGCCAGCGGATCCATTGGCGGGGACGATCACGGTGAAACAACGAAGGTACATGACGATGACACGATTAGCCGCCTCGGTTTTGGCCATCAGACTGCGGGTGGAAGGCAGTCGTCATGTGCAACTTGGTGCCCAGGAGCCTCATTAGTTCCCTCCAGAATGTTGAGGTGAAGACGACATCCCGGTCGGAGACCAAGGACTGGGGAACACCATGGAGACGCACAATCTCCTTGAAGAACGCCTGCGCGACGGATTCGGCAGTGTAGGGGTGAGCTAACGGAATGAAATGGCAATATTTGCTGAAGCGGTCCACCACCGTCAGGATCACGACTTCCCTCCCACACGGGGCAGGGCTTCCACGAAGTCCAAGCCGAGGTCGCTCCAGATTGCCGTGGGCACCGGCAGTGGCAAGAGGAGGCCGGCAGGGTGGAGGTGCTCGGACTTGTACCGCTGGCACGTGTCACAGGCACTGATGAAGTTCTGCACCAGGCGACGCATGTTGGGGAAGTGAAAGTCGCGGACGAAGCCGATGCAGCGTGCGCTGCACACCCTCATGGCCGTCCTCGTGGACGGCAGCGAGCACCTCCTGTAGGAGCGGGGAGGACGGCGGGAGGTAGAGCCTGGAGCGAACGTGACCAAGCCGTCACACAGTCCCACGGCGCTCCCGTGAGCCCGCCAGGATCGCATCGCGGATGGCCACGAGCGCGGGGTCCGTGAACTGGGCTTGACGCAGGCGGCTGATGTAGTCGAAGCGGGGAGCGGAGACAGCCAACACCGCATTGTCTCGGTGTCGCGGCGGGAAAGAGCGTCGGCCACCGTGTTGGAGACGCCCGGCTTGTACTCGACGGCGAAGTCAAAACCGAGGAGCTTGCCCACCCAGTGGTGTTGCGGAATGGTCGCCAGGCGTTGGTCGAGTAGGTACTTGAGGCTGAAGTGGTCGGTGCGCACCACAAAGCGGCGCCCCAAAGGTACGGCCTCCAGTGGCGAATGGCGAGGACGAGGCCGATCAACTCCCTCGTAGGCGGCGAGGGCCGATGGCGAGGCGCCACAGGCCGGCTGAAGAAAGCCAGCGGGTGCTTGTCCTGCAGGAGCACGGCGCCGAACCCGTACGTGGATGCGTCGCACTCGACGATGAACGGCTTGTCGAAGTCCGGGAGGGCGAGTACGGGGGCGGAGGTGACGGCCTGCTTGAGAGCTTGGAATGCAGCGGCGGCCTCCTCAGACCAGCTAAACCCGTCTTTCTTGGTGAGCGCCGTGAGGGGCGCGGCGATGAGGCCGTAGTCGTGGACGAATTTACGGTAGTAGCCCGCGAGACCGAGGAAGCCGGCGGACTGCACGCGCTGAATGCGGCTGCGGCCAGTCCAAGACGCCTGCACCTTGGCGGGATCCATGGCGACGCCGGCGCACTGATGATGTGCCCCAAGTAGGAGATGGAGTCGACGCCGAAGCGCACTTAGAGCGCTTGACGAAAAGTCGGTGCTGTCGTGGACGAGGAGGACGGCTCGAAGGTGGCGCAAGTGGTCCGCCATGTGGAGCTGTAAAATGAGGATGTCATCGAAAAACACAAGGACGAACCGGCGGAGGAAGACGCGCAGAATGTCGTTCATGAGCGCCTGGAACGTCGCCGGGGCATTGGACACCCGAACGGCATCACAAGGAACTCGTAGAGGCCGTCATGTGTGCGGAACGCCGTCTTGGCGATGTCGTCGGGTGCATGCGGACCTGGTGGTAGCCTGAGCGCAGGTCCAGCTTGGTGAAGAATCGGGCGCCGTGCAGTTCGTCCAACAGTTCGTCGACCACCGGGATCGGGTACGCGTCCTTGACGGTGATGGCGTTGAGGGCTCTGTAGTCGACGCAGAACGCCCAGGACCCGTCAGCTTTCTTAACGAGGAGGACTGGAGAGGAGAACGCCGACGTGCTGCGGCGGATGAGTCCTTGCTCCATCATAGCGGCACATCTGCCGCCAATTCATCCTTGTGGGCGACGGTAGCGGTACGGCGGACGGCCACTGGTGCGGCGCCCGGCAGGAGGTGAATGGCGTGGTCGCGGCCACGCTGTGGTGGCAGCCCGCGAGGCTCCTCAAAGACGTCGCCGAAGGAGGACAGGACGGCGTCGAGCAGCGGTCGCGCCTCGACCGGTGCACTGGAGGGCGGCGTGCGCGCCGTGGTGCCGCAGCCGGTGCCGGACGCATGTCCAGGCCCGCAGCCATGGGGCCAGGCGTGTCCTGGTCGGCCATCTGCTCCAGCCGCGCCAGCAGATGGTGCGGCCCAGCCGCTGGAATGCCATGGTCCCTGCCGAAAAGTCCCAGGCAATGCGACCCAAGGTGGCCATCCACTGGGTGCCAGGACCATATCATACCGCCAGGGGCATCACAATACAAGTCGACGTGGAACGCAAGTCGTCGATGGAGATTTCGCGGCGACGGAGGACGCCGGGGCAAGGCACTTTCTCGCCGTTGGCCACCGTGGCAGTGAGGCGAGGGCGCGGCTGGACGGGGAGACCCGTGCGCGACGCGCTGCCTCCCCAATGAAGTTGTGGCTGGACCCGGTGTCGACGAGCGCGATGAGGGAGGCGGCACCCAGAGTGACGCGGAGCAGCAGCGTGTTGCCACTGGGAACGCCGGCCACCGCGTGAAGGGAGAACACCGGCGCCTCCGGGTCCGGCTTGTCCTCGCCGGCGGCCTCGTCGTCGTCATCGTCCATGATGCTGTCCAGCAAGAACAGGCGTTTGCAGAACTTGTTGTGGCCGCGGCTGTACTTTTCGTCGCAGTTGAAGCACAAGCCGAGGCGGCGGCGCTCCTCCTGCTCGCCCTGGTGAGGCGCTTGACGGGCCGGCCCTCGACAGTAGCGGTGGGCGCGGCTGGCTTGGCGCCGGGTCCTGGTGGCGCGGGCAGCGCAGACGTTGCGGGGGTGCGGGCAGGAGGCCGCGACCGCTCCCTTGGGCGCAGTCGCCACCGATGCGGCCGTCAGCGTGTGCTGCTGCCTCAGCTCCAGCTGGCGAGCGAGGCTCATGGCCGCCGCGAGGGACTGAGGGTTGTGAACCTGCACATCCAGGCTGAGCGGAGGAAGAAGTCCCCCGTGAACAATTGGACCCGCTGTGCCTCCTCCAGATGGCCGGCACGGGGAAGGAGCGCCTGGAAGCGCGCCTGGTACTCCGCAACGGTGCCTGTGCGCCGGCAATCCGCGAGCTCGAAGAGCGGGGCAGAGCGGAGAGGGGGACCGAACCGAAGATTGAGCAGTTCGGTGAAACGGCGCCACGACGGCGTTCCCTCGTCCGTCTGCACCTGCATATACCAGAGCTGCGCCTCGTCGTCGAGGTTGTAGGAAGCCATCCAAGTTTTCTCTTCCTCCATGATTCTCTGTTGATGAAAATACGAGTCACACCGATTGATGAATATGAGGGGGTCCTTCGTACCATCATACTTCGGAAAATCCATCTTCTGGAATTTCGGCGGCCGGTCATTATGATGCTCGCCGGTCGGCGCCTTGGAGCCCGACGACGACGTACGCTCGGCCGTGAGGGAAGCGATGGCCTTGGCGTTGGCCTCCACGGTGGCCTGCAGCGCCTTCATGGCGTCGGTGAGGGCTTTGATCTGATCGGCATCACCCATGGCGGCGGCCGAAGAAGTAGACGAGGACGCGGATGAGGGTGATACGGCGGCGGCTGGAACTGGTGGTGGGCTGGTGGCGGTTGATGGGGAGGTGGGACGGGATGACGAGGATCGCCGGGATCGTGATACCAGGTTGTCAAGGACCTCGGGTCCTTGGGTAGCTGGACCTCGGCTACGTAGTTCGTAGCCGCGATCCGTCTTCTCCGGCGAGGTTTTCCCCTCCGCCGCAGGCTTGGTTGTTTTAGAGAGAGAGAGATTAGATTGATAATACTTTGCTTAATTCTCTACGAGTCTGAGTACAGGGAATATATAGCCTAAGGCCTAAACCGACTGGAGGCAACATGCTCCTAAAATTAGGTAACTAATCCTATCTTTCCAATTAGGGAATAGAAATAGGTAACTAATCCTCTCCTTCCTCTTAGCCACTGATAGCTGGTCCGGCCTGGGCGTCTGGCGTGCGCGCGCGTTCTGCGCGTTCGGCTGCTCGCCGCACGTCCCTGGCACGCCGGCGCCTAGAGTATGTCAGGCCCCACATGACAGTACATGTATGTAGTTTCCCCTTGATATGCAAACAAACCATCTGTTAAGGACTTAAGGTTGCATTTGTTGCAATTCTACCATTTTTAAAGATGTGTTGATGTTTTGTTTTGTTTTGCAGTACATGAATTCCTTGACGTATTTAACAAGTGAAGCTTTTTCTAATATCCCTGCTGATTTAATGGTGGATTTGCAAAGGATGCTATCAGTTGATGTAGCATCACGCCCTAGTGCTATGGTCTTCACAGGTACATTATCACTTATCCTCTTCCTTATCTTGGGCATAAGATCTTCGAAAATGGAGTTTTTGGATGATCCATTTGATTGGACTGATCATCAGGGGTACTTATGTGAAATTCTTTTGAAATGTTACCCTTTTTGTCTGATAGGCTCTTCTTTCTTCCGCGATGATACGCGGTTGCGTGCTCTTCGTTTCCTGGACCATTTGCTTGTATGTGTCTATTACTCCAGTTTCTTTTCACAGACAAGTTAGTTGCTTGTTTCATTTATATGCATATCAAGCTTGCTTATTTGCTGTCTGAGAATCTCATTTGACTGGCTTAAGCTTCAATTGTACCTGCGAAGACAGAACTAGGAGCATTATCTGCTTGACTACTGTTTGTCTAAAGAGACAACAGAATAATTTGGTACCTAGAAATGGTTCTAATTTTAATGCAAAATCGTCTTCAGGAGAGAGACAACATGCAAAAGACCGAGTTTCTGAAGGCATTATCGGATATGTGGAAGGACTTCGATTCCCGAGTTCTTCGGTATAAAGTATGTGCAATCCATTCTCTCCACTTCTCTTTTCAACTTTGGTCTCATCAAACTATCGCCACATTATCTTGGTTTGTGTGCTGCTTCATAGAAGATATTAGAACCTGCTAATTATCTAACTATTCCATATTACTTATTCCCAGAATAAGTATTTTATTGCATCAACAGCTATACAATACTCATAAAATTAATAGGAAGTCCATCTTAAATTTTCAATTCAATACCATTGGTCCATTGCCCAATTCTTGTGCTATTGAGCTCTTATCAAGATCACATAGCTAAATTTTAGTGTGTTCTAGTTAGCTCCTATCAAGACCACATAGCTAAATTTCAGTGTGTTCTATTTATAGGTACTGAGAACTATTGGTTGTAATATTGAAAAATAAAGAGATACATATACACACCTCAATGTTATAATTTCCATTTCTTTATTACATAAGTGAATCACGCCTCTTGTTTGTTTTTTAGAGAAGAATCACATCCTTTGTTGATTCTTCTAATAGCATTTCTCGTGTTCCTTTTTTTCCTTATCTACAGTTTTGATTCAATTAATTTATTAATGGTGCACAACTAACTTATTGCATACATGTGCATGTATTGTAAAGCGTTTCTATCTCAAGGAAAAAAGAATGCTGATTCACAATGTTAGTTAATATATTGATTATCTGTAAGCTGACTCACAGTTTGCTATCAGGTTCTTCCACCTCTTTGTGCTGAGCTACGCAACATGGTCATGCAGCCAATGATTTTGCCTATGGTTCTAACAATAGCGGAATCTCAGGTCATCTTCCTGGTTTTTTTACTAATACCTTTTTTAAATATTTTATGAATTCTATTCTTTGTTCAATGATAATAAGAACTTTTCTCACTAATCATTAACTAATGGCATGATGCCATGGTTCTGTAATACCACTTTGCATAATGTCAGTTATCATATTTTCTTTTAGTGGTTTTCATCTGAACTTGTCTATGGCTGGAGTAAGTTCACATTTTATGTGGTTATATCATTCTTGCTGCGACACCCAATCATCCACAGTACTAACACTGGAATATTGTTATTTCTTTATTATGCTTAAGTTTTGTTAGTCGATAGAGTTTTTAAAGTGAAATACATTTAAAGCTATGTTATATGGTGATGTCTATTTATGATGCAAATGCTATTTGTTTTCTGAAAATTTGTTCTCCTCTCTGGCAGGATAAAGGTGATTTTGAGCTTTCAACACTGCCTGCCCTTGTTCCGGTATTTACTTCGGCGTCAGGTGAAACACTTCTTTTGCTTGTGAAGCATGCAGATCTCATTATTAACAAGGTAACTACCGTTACTTTTATAAATTAATGTACTGATTCCATTGTTTACTCTCTTGATCTCTCTAGAGCAAATGCACTTGTAATCTAAATTCACAAAGGTACCAAGAGATCAGTTGTAATTAATGGAATTTGCCATGGCCTGATGGCCTAATTAAATTTCTTTACTGTCCTTATCTTTGCAGGCCACACAAGAGCATTTGATATCACATGTCCTTCCTATGCTGGTACGGGCTTATGATGACACTGATCCCCGACTACAGGAAGAAGTACTGCGACGGACAGTGCCATTGTCTCGTCAGCTTGATGTGAAGGTTAGCATTGAAATATATTCTAAAATGAGAATCAACTATAAACTGTAGCTTCATTTTCTCCATCATAATTGAGAAAGACACTATCTTTTTCTCTAAAATGGATTGTTGAGTAAGGTCTCACTTGACAAATAAACTTATCAATGACAAAAGAATCAACAATTCCACATGAACCACATTTTTGTACTAATTCAATGATTTCTTCTTGCAGCTACTGAAACAGTCTGTGCTGCCACGCGTACATGGATTAGCCTTAAAGACTACAGTTGCAGCGGTATGCGTAATATATGTTTTGGTTTTATAATTTGGGTACTTATGTGTCAGATCATATCATATTAATACACATTAAAACACACAAATAGCATCATGTAGGTCTTCTGTTTCTTATTGATCTGACACCAATTTTCTTCCTATTGATGGTCAGGATTTGTAGAATAGGCCTAGCAACAAATTTGTTGCGGACATTTTGGTTTTCTAAATTAATGTTTAGCGATATATAGTGATGATACTTTGTGATGTGGTACTGTATCTGTTGGACGATCTTAGTTTTAATTGATGTTGTTGATCAAGAGTGTTAAAGATCTCAGATGTTAGTGTTGCATCACTATATTGCTATTATTCAACTCTTCTGTATTTATTGCTCCGTTTGGTAATCCCACCTCATTATCAGGAGGCAGCCTTCTGTACCTTATATTGTTTTATGGTTTTACATTTCTTTCTTCTGATCTTGATTTTAAATTGTTACCTGAAAATATAGGTGCGTGTGAATGCCTTGCGCTGTTTAGGGGATCTTGTTCCATCTTTGGATAAAGAAGGTATCCTGGAGATCTTGCAGACTCTTCGGCGTTGTACAGCTGTTGACCACACCGCACCAACACTTATGTGCACCCTTGGAGTGGCTAATGCAATTTTTAAACAGGTTTGTTCTTGATATAGTTTGTTTTACTATTGCTAAAATCATGAGCAGTCCTTTTTTATGCCAATTGATTTGCCTTCTAAAAAATACTCTACTCATTTGCCAATGATCCAGTGTGGTGTTGAGTTTGCCGTGGAGTATGTGATTCCTCTCGTCTTCCCGCTGCTCACGGCACATCAACTGAATGTACAGCAATTTGCTAAGTATATTCTATTTGTCAAGGATATCACAAGGTACCATTTTGTCCCATCATACTTGCAATGCAATAATCAATATGCCAACTAAACTAGTGCCTACTTCTACAGCAAGATTGAAGAGAAGCGTGGTGTGACTGTTACAGATAATGGGAATACAGAGGTAAAAGTATCACCCTCATTGGCAAATGGGATTCATTCTGAGCCGCTGTCAGGAGGTGTGGGACAAACTGGACAGATACAAGCTGCAAAGGGCCCTGCATGGGACGAGGACTGGGGCCCTACTAAGAAATCCAGTGCTCCATCAGAGTCATCTGATTCCAATGCACAAATGAAGCAACCATCAGACCCCTTTGATTTCAGCACTCAAACAAAGCAACCCTCAGCACTTCCTTTTGATTTCAGTACTCAACAACCTAAGCCATCGTCTGCAATCTCGCAAGTGACACCGGCTACAATTTCACCTGCACAACCACTTCCATCACTGCAATCTCTTGCACCAAGTTCTGGACCGCAAACTTCTGGTTCATGTGTTCCTGTTGACATTGAGTGGCCTCCTAGAAAAAGCACATCATCTGAATTTAATGCGCCATTATCTTTTAATAAGGAAAGTAAGTCTGGGGGGCTGTCTAGTGATGGGCTTGATGATATTGATCCTTTTGCCAACTGGCCCCCCAAACCAAGCAGTGGTGCCAGCATTTCAGCTCCCGAGCACCCATCAAGCACAAACCAAAGTATATCTGGATTAAGCGCAGGAAATATTGGCTTCAGTGGCAACAGCAGTTCTCTGGGGCAAATGAAAACCAATCAAGTGAGCTGGTCAATGAAACCAAACAATACTAATCTAATGGGCATGAACTCAACAGGCAGCTACTTGAATCAGGGCAACTCAGCCCTTGGATTTGGAAATCCAATTGGAGGACTGAGTACAGGTTTCCCCAATCCAGTTAATTCTAGTGGAGGGCAGGGCATCATGCAGTCAAAATCTGACTTTGGAGCACTGCCACTGTCAACCAGCACTACACAGGGTCCACCCAGGCTTGCCCCCCCTCCATCTGCTTCTGTTGGAAGAGGGCGTGGTAGAAATCAAGGGCAATCGGCACTTTCACGAGCATCACGGACTCCTCATTCCAACGTTTCATCAGAGCAGCCACCTATTCTAGATTTACTGTAGCAATTGAGGCCTCTCTATCTTCCTTTTGCAAATGTTGTTCTTGAGCATCATGCCTTTTTTTATGACCTGCTTGCGGCAGTAGTGTATTTACATGTCAGTTTTGCAACTGGATGGTCTCACAGTCGATAGAGCCCCCCAAAACGAAGCTGCTTCAGAGCCTTCCAGACGTTACAGAATGTTCTCTTTCTCCGGATATCTGCTTCCACACTTGGCCCTATTTGGACAGGCGAAACAGGGTAAATTCTATTTCTGTATAATATATTTGTTCAAACTCGGCTGTTGGTTGTAGAGCTCGTGAATACAGTCAACATGCATGTTGGGATCTTGGGTTGTTTTGAATGCCTCAGAATGTGCCACCACTCCACCAGGTTTAATGGGCCTCGTGAAAATGGACCAAGGTGATGTACTCGGATACTCTCCCGTATACACCATGTAATTCATTTATTCTGTGAACGCCCCATGTTGTGTAGTCCAAAAGTATAGGCCCATGAACACAACAGTAACCGTTGTCGATAGAAACCCATGTCTGTTGTGAATTGTGATTAAAGTTGTCGAGAGTGAACATGCATTCTTTTTTGTGGTCAGGCCACCACCTTGACCTAATGTTTGGTATAGCCTATTCTTCTTGGTGTCAACCGCCTTTGTTTAGCGCCGAAACACTCTTCTCGTGCAGACAAATTATGGCCCTATTTGGAGGAGCTGGAGATCATGAGGTACATAACCCCTTTGCTTTTGGCTACCAGTAGTTATTTTCTAGATTCTGTAGCTATTGAGTCTGAGAATCTGAAGTTAGTATCTTAACTGTTTGGGGTGCTGGACATTCTAGGAGTAAATGCTCCTGCCAGAAGCTTCCTCAAACAGGTCCATGGCCCATTTGCAGCCAGCCATTTGTGTTTTTACGCATAGAGCACCCGCCCATTTTGATGAACCATGTGAAACATTTCAGCCACTTGAGAACTACATACACTGTCAAGCAGCTGGGACGGTCGCTCCATCCATGTTCCGCTGGTCAAGATACACCCAGCGTGCTCCCCATCTCCATCATGCCATGTCCTCCCTCCCCATGATGGATGGCCACACTGCCTCCGCTTCAAGATGGGCGCGTCGTTGCTCCACACGAGTCCGTGCGACCCCTTGAAACTGCAAAGCTTGAGGGGGCCGAGCGCATTGATTTTGTCGTTGTGGCCGGCGAGGGCAAAGCGCGGGGGGATAGGTCGCAGGCAACCGGCATCGGTAGCCTCCTGATCGGGGGACTGCGTGCTGGAGTAGGCTGCAAAGCGGATGGATGGATGAATCGTGGCATGTGATCACATTCATAGTGGGATGGGGGGTAACTGAAAAGTAAAGGCAATGTACGCATATATGAGTGTATGGGATGGATGGGTAGGATAGGAGTATTTCCTTGTGCGGTACAACGAATCTCGAGTAAATGTGCGTGCTCTTGAGTTAATTGTTTTCTGCTATAAAGTGGTGTACAGGTAACCACTTCATCGTCAGACAAATTGGTACGTATGGGCTTGTTTGGTTTGCTGTCACTTTTGCTCCTATCTAAATTGTAATGCTACTAAAATTTGGTAAACCTTCAAAACCAAACGAATCATAGTACTGTTAAAATATGATATCGTTAAAATATGACAAAATTCGGTATTACCAATTTTTGATAAGGTTGGTTTAGAAAACAATCTAAACAGGCACATAGTATTATGGCAGTGTCTAGGTATATCCATTCGCAAAAAAACACTCTCTTAAGTGTGTGTGCATGTACTATGTTTGTACTAGTGTACTCGTAACAGCACCAGAGCTGCCTGTCTCTGTCTCGCCGTGATCTTTGGCCAGGCCATGATTGGGCAGCGGAACAATGGAGGCGTCTCATCGAGCCATCAGAACTAGTAGTAGTAGCTCGCTTGTCACATGAAAGTTAGTAGCGCACAGTGCATGATTGACTGATCACGCGGCCAGCCGTCTATAGGAGAAGAGAACAATGCATAGTTTTGCCCCCTTTTTTGCTATGAGAAGCAATGTGCACACGTATATGCATATACATACATGTATGTATATGTATATATGTTGTCACGTACGTACTTCCCAATCATGGGGATCCCGGGTACAGAAAACACTGTGCACCATTGGGACTTCAACGGCCTAGCCACTGTAGCTAACGTTGCCCATCAGCCTAAGCTAGCAAACAGCCGTAGCTAGCTTAGGCAGCGTTGGAAGATTTATATGTGGTACGTAAAACAAGAAAAATTATTAGCGTGTGATTAATTAAGTATTAGAGTAAAATACATGGTTGGTTTCTAAACTTGTTCGGCTGTGTCATCTAGGTCCCTATACTTTTAAAATACAGATCTAGGTCTTAGAACTTGTTAAAGTGTGATATTCTAGTCCCAAATTGTCACGACCACTTCGAGAACCTACGTGGTGCTGATGTGGCATGCCACATGGACACTGACGTGGCATTATCTTCTAACTCTACACTAAATGATAAGGTGTGTCCGCGTCTGTCGGTGAAATGGGATAGGGGGTCCCACGTACCCTGGGGACGCATGGGTCATCGGCCAAGTCAGTTCCCCGGGGCCATCTTGCCTTCGGTCCGGACGCCGCGCCAACCGGCCCGGGCACGACCCGGGGCGCCCTCGCCTCTGGCCCCGGGCACGTCCCCGGGGCGCTGATCCTATCGGCCCCGGGCTCGTCCCCGGGGCACCGTCCCCACGGGATTCGGCCCCAAGGCATCGTTGGCCTCGGGCCCGTACCTTGCCTCCGGGTGCTATCGTCTCACTTCCTGCCCGGGGCCCACATGTCGGTCTCCGGCAGGATCGATGGACCAGCTCTCCAAATATCAGCATTAATGATGAGGCGACGGGGCACGTTGCCCCTGTCGTCCGCTCCGCCACGCGTAAGTGTCTCAGGACGACCCCCCGTGGACACCTGACTGCTGTCAGAGGCCTTTTGACTTTGGTGGCAAGGGCGTGCGCCGAAGTCAAGCAGTCAGAGATGCTTGACTTCGGCAGTGTGCCCCGTCACATCCCGTCGTGTCCTCACGACTCCACCGAAGCCCGCCGTATATCGACTCCGGCATGGGTTCGGCAGGCGGGCTGGTCCAGCAGGCGGCAGCAGGTGGACACGCTAGTCAAGACGGCGACAAGACAGCAATAAGACAAGTCATACCTGCTCTCTCATGTAGCTCTCTCTCCCTATCAGCATGTATCTTGGCACTGTGCAATCCCCTTGCTTTATAAAAGGGGGACCAAGCCAAGGCCGAAGGGAGGGGGGCTTCCCGGTCCTCTAACTCTCGGCTCTGCACCCCCGAGCTCACTCTCTAACCACTGCTCTTCTTCTCCGGCTCCGGCCGCGTGCTGAGCTCACCTTGTAACATAGCAAACCACATTCATCTCCACATAGCATACACACAGGAGTAGGGTTTTACGCTCCGGCGGCCCGAACCTGTATAAATCCTCCCGTCTCCTCTGTGCGCCTCTGTTCATCGTCTTCCCCAGCGCCCTGCGCGATTACTACGCTTCGGACGGTCCGGACCCGCATCGGATGGTCCGGACCCTTCTGCTTCACCACGGTTCGGACGGTCCGGACTAGCTTCGGACGGTCCGAACCCCGCCTCTTCTACGTCTTCTTTGCCTATCTTTCTTATACACGCTAACGCCGGCTTCGCCTGAGAACTACTCCCCTGGCCGAATCTCAAAGGGGGGCCTCCTGACTTCCTGCCGTCGAGGTTTCATCCTCCGACAGCGTCCGTATGGCATAGCACGTTAGCACCACATAGGTTGCCGGAGGGGTCGTGGTAATTTTGGATCGGAATGACACACGTTAAAAGTTCTTAGACCTAGATCTGTATTTTGAGAGTATAGAGACTTAGATGATACATACAGACAAGTTTATGGACATGCCATGCACTTTATTACAAACTTAAAAAAATAGATTTATTTATTTTTTAAAGAAATTTCAATATAGAATTTTTTTTATAAAAAAACGTCTCGTTTAACGTTTTAGAAAACATACTTATAGAAAACGAGATAATAAATTTAAGCCAAAAGCATAAGCAAAGGCTACCTTATAACCATGCCACGATGAAATCGATCGATCGAGCTGCATGATACGAGACGTTGGAACTGCAAGTATCATTCGGAAGCTGCAGCTAGCTGTGTGTGTGTGGTCCGGTCGATCGGTACGTATCCAGTAGGCCAGTACTAACGCTGGCGTGCGTGTAGTACGTGACGCAGTAAATTGTACGTACCTACTAGTACCTGAGAAGGCACGCAGGCCCTATAGATTTTAGACACATAGCGGTGGCGTCGTATGACCGTAATTACAACGCTCTCTCCTCTGCGATGGACCACGCCGCATCATGCATTCATGCATAGGAGCATGCATGTAGAGAGATCGATCGTTTTGATGATAGCCCTAGCGAGCGAGATACACGAACTGGAGCGATCGCTGCATATATGCTGCAGCCTACAGTATTGATTTGCTACGTACAAAATTATATTTCACCCGTACCAAAATATAAGAATTTATACATATTTTTCATAATAAATATGTCCAAAATTTAAGGATTTTAAAAAAATATGTAAAAATTCTTATATTTTGAAACGAAGATAGTAGAATTATGGATGTGTATTTTGGCTGTGTGTATTATATTTATACAGAGACTAGGAGCGTTCTCAGTATAGTTAAATTAGGTTGATCTAATTGGCTGAGTAAAATAAAAACTTCTATTATCTAAAAAGAATTACAGACGAATTTATCCGTGGCAAATCTGATTTGAGAAATTATGACACCATCTATTTACGTAGTATTGATGTGTACATACATGAGCTAGCAGTCGAGAAGCAGGAGCGCAGGGCAAGAGGGACAGAGATGGGACACGGATGCGAGGAAATGGATAGGTGTGTGTGGTTGGAGAGAGGGGGAATCCAATGAGGAGGTGAGGCCCCCCTCTGTCCAAATCTATTGGATTCTGCATGCATCGCCTCTGTTCCATCGATCTCTCTAGCACACACTCCTACTCTCACGTGTGGACCGTTTTGGTTCTTTATCCTACTAAAACCTACTCTATTAGTCTCGAAATATAATAAATTTACACTAGAAATTTATTATATTTTAAAATAGAGAGAGTAGATAAATTTTGGTACTATCAGTTTTTTATAAGGTAAAGTGATCAATGTTTGACATTTTACCAATATAAAGTTATAATTTAATGGCATGGTGAGGGGACTTGTAGAATACGACTAGGTAGAGTATGAGCCCTACTGATTCTTTAATCCAAACTACTTCCTTTGTCTATAAATATAAAAACTTTTTAGACTTTATCATAGTGTTCAATGTGCTATTTTAATCGACAATATTTATTAAAATAATTTATTTTAAATAAAAAGATTACAGTACATTTCTCACCTACATTTCCTGTATCCATCTGTCGGAGGAGTTAACCTCGACGGCGGGAGGTCTGGAGACCCCCCTTTGAGATTCGGCCAGGGGAGTAGTTCTCAGGCGAAGCCGACGTCAGCGTGTGTCAGCAAAGCGATGGATGAAGGGTTCGGACCGTCCGAACCGGGGTCGGACCGTCCGAACCGAGAGGATCGCGCGGGGCCCGAGCTGGAGACAGAAGGGTCCGGACCGTCCGAATCAGGTCCGGACTGTCCGGACGGGGAAGATCGCGCGGGGAAGACGATGAACAGCACGCACAAGAGAGACACGAGGATTATACAGGTTCGGGCCGCCGGAGCGTAATACCCTACTCCTGTGTGTTTGGGTTACTATCTGTGGTGGATGAATGTGGGATTGCGGTTACAAGGTGAACCCTTCGGGGAGCTCAGAAGCTAGCCCGGGGACTTAGGCTTCGAGAGAGACAGGAGCCAGAGCTACCTCCTGCTCGAGCTTGCCCTTCGTCTGCGGCATGGATCCCCCTTTATAGAGCTCAGGGGAGTCCACAGTGCCCCGTACAGAGAGAGAGAGGGGTTGCTATGTCTTGTTGCACGCTCGTGGCCGCCTGCTGCACCGCACCGGAGAGACGTCCAGTCGCCCACGCCCGCTCGCTGAGCCGTGCGGGAGGCACGCCGGGTCGCCCGGTCGCCTGCTGCGGGCGGCTGGTCTGGTCGGCCCCTTGCTGGGCGGCTGTGTACGGCTACAGCAGCGCACCCTGTTGAGAAGTGAGAGTGCACGTCGCTGTGTCTCGGACTGTACAGGGAGCAGGCCCACGGGGGGCCGTCTTGAGAATCCACGCGCGTCCCACCGGATGGCGGGGCGCGGCACACCCCGTCGCCTGTCACCCGGGTCTGGGGGCGGCGCCCCCGGGCACGGGGAGGCGCTCCCGGGGCCGGGAGCGACGCATCCGGGCGTGGGGGGGCGCGCCCTGGGCCCGGACACCGTGCGGGAGACACGGCCGGCACGGGGAGGCGCGTCTGCGGCCGGGGGCGACGCATCCTGGGACCGGGAGGCGCGCCCAGGCCCCGGACACCGTGCGAGAGACACGATCGCAGCCGGTCGTCAGTCGTGCAGGACGTGGCCCCGGGGAACTGACGTGGCCGAAGACCCACGTGTCCCCGGCGACTGTGGATACCCCCAGTCCCGTTTCGCCGACACCATCCAAACGTTCTCATCTACTTTTTTTTTTTTTTTGTTGTTCCTTCATTTTGCACTCGGCTTAATTTTCTATTCCTATTTTTTTTATCCTGTGTTTTTGTTTTTTCTATCATGTGTTTTTTTATCCTACCTTTAAAAGGAGTCATTACCATTCGAGTTACCAAAAATATCGGTAGGACATGTTTTGCATTAATCCAAAACGGCCCACACTTCAAATTTTCATATTCTCTCTGATTAGCGCTCATCATCATGAGCAACTGCTCATCATGGATGAGGAGAATATTAGAGCATACGCAGCACTATATTTAGAGGGTTCTATAGGAGAGAGAAGGGACAAGAACAAATCTACACACTGCAGGTTTCTTTTCATCCTGTAGCACCAGGCATCAGGCATCAGGCATCAGCCGTATAGTTTGGTTCTAGATGAGAGAGAATATATCTTGACTCGCCTATCAGATATTTACAGTTTCCAAGAGAAAGAGATCCATCCTCATATCTTATTTTTTTTAATCACGATAGCTCCAACTATAGCACCTTTTGCTAGTTCAATATAATGCAGAATTTTCCGTAAGCTGCCGTACACTTCTTGGATCCGGATTCGTCAATAAGACTTAACAGCGTCTGCCGGCGCACGTGCAGGGTGGGCCCCGTGCCACGCGCCGGGCTGGGACGCCGCGCGCACATCCTCGCGCCGTCGCTCGATCGGCTCAGATCACTTCACCTTCGGACATGTGGGACTCACCTCTGCCTACTTCTTTTCTGTTAGCGGGGAAAGGATTACACTTGTTTGATAAGTCTCGTTTTTTTTTTCTGTCATGTGTCTGTCTTCTTTTAGCCACTAGATCCACACGTAACATTTACATGTTTATCTTTTCGATTGGAGTCAAATAAAAAAAAATGAATTTTAAGTACAGAGAGCGCGGGTTTTAAGATGGAATGCTTAATGTTTTTTTCACCTAAAGAATAAATTGGTCGGTTGCAAGCGCAGCAAGCGTTAATTCAGGTAAAATAATACTTGTAGTACATCCTTTTGCATGTTTTTATACTTGACAAATAATATATCCGTTCATTGCAACAGGTCCATACGATTAAAAATAAGTTAGGATATATGTGGATCTTTTGAGAAAGCCGGTAGTTACATGGTGTATGCGATGTGAAGGGGAGGGGCATACAGATGGCTCCCCTTTTAGGCCTCCTTTGATTTGAGGGAAAAACTTAGGAATTTTGGAGGATTTGATTTTTATAGGATTTTTTCCTCTAAAATGGTCCTTTGAAATAAAGAAATGAGCACTATTAAATCATATGAAATTTCGATAGAATGCCTCCTTCCATGCTAGTCTAATTGGAGTGGCAGTGTTATTTGGCTATGCCATTAAACTAGCGTGGTCAAAAGATTCATGTTTAGAAATAAAATTTTAGAGGGTTTATTTTTAAAAATAAAAATAAAAAGGTTTAAATAATAAAAAAAATCTCCTCCTGAGGCATATTTCTTCAAATATGCTTTTCAACTGCAAAATATAAATTCATATCGACCGCTGCTTTTGTTTTAGGCAGGAAGCTGGAGTACTAGCGTAGTATCCCATTGGTGGAGGGCATAAAGGGAATGGATCGCTCCAAGCCAAAGGCAGCAAGTGGGTCCCACTGGATGGGCTTTTGTGGGGACGAGTGGATATGGGCTTTTACGTGGGCTTTTGTTCCCTTCCGCTGCCAATTGTTGGCATCTCTGGTTTGAGGCAGGCAGCGTGCCAACACTCACTCACCGTCCATCCGGTGCCTCTTTTTCTGGTTTTATGCCCTTTGGTTTTGCGTAAGCCACATCTTATGGGTTAAAACCTATTTAGGGCCCCTTTGAATTGGATGGTTGACAAAAGATTTTTGGAGGATTCACCTTAGGTTTTTCCCTATAGGCCTGTTTGATTCATAGGAAGAAGCTAGGAAATTTTTCCTAGGATTGCAGTCCTACCATCAATTTTTTAGAAAAATAAGCAAGAGGTTAGACCTCTTGAAAATTTTCTTTGGTTTATTTTCCCATGTGGTGTAATCAAAGGGCTTTTCTTTCTGTTTCTTGTGTTTTTAGTTTTTGTAGTACTAGAAAAACATGCCGTTTTGATTCCTGTGTTTTTCCTACCTTGCATTTTAAAAGGGACGTTAGCTTCTAGACCATCGTATATGGGTTACTTGGCTTAGTTTGCAACCTATCTATATGGATTTATTTATTATTTATTTTTCTTTAATTTAAATATGAAAATAAGATTGCATTATTTTTAAAAGTAAATCTTTTGGTAACACCATGGCAAGCTACTGTTACCACAAATCCTTGCAAGACATGGCTTTTAGCCTGTTTGGCAGTTTTATTCTCCTACGCCAACGTAAATCATATGTTTAAAATGTTCATATATGAAAATAAGTTGTTAGAGTGTTTATTTTATAACTATGCTAAAAATGTAAAATTAAAGAAAACTATCTACATGAAAGCAATCAAACTATATTGATTCTAATTGAATCTGTATTCTTAATAATATAGTTTTGATATAAGAAAAATATGGGTTAATTTGTAAAAAAATGTTTCCGAACCAGATTTTATAACTTCTCAAATACACAGTAACAAAAATTACCCATCAACAAGGCCTCTAAATTTCTTATGAAAAATAAAAACAAACAACAAGGACATGTTTATAAAATGGGTATATTGCATCATTATATTTGCGGTTTTTAAGTGGCTTTTTTGGAAGCCTTTTGTTTAAGTGGCCTCCATTATTCAGGCTTATAATTGAAAAAAATTCCACATGAAGAGAATATTTCTTGGGGCCAGCCTTGAGAGTAGAAAGAGAGGATGGTAGAAGGGGAAGGACCTGTCAGGCCCAGTTCTGCTGTGTGTGACCACCTTCAATCAGATCTTGAGAAGCTAGCCAGCCAGCCAGCCAGCCAGCCAGCCAGGGTGCTTGTGACTGGTTTGAGGCTACTCCAACTTTGTCACAAGCCCCATTACATGGTAGTACATGTCAAGGAGAAGAGATCAAGGCAGTAGTTGCCATGGGCAAACCTTTAACTCTTGGTGGTTGAGGCTCATGTGGATGGATGGATGCATCTCTCCCTCCATTTTTTTGTCTCAAAAACCACAGGAGAAGAACCTATGCAGAAAGCCATATTTTGCTTGCCATCATGGACCTGTGAGATGCTCTCTAGCTACCTGAAAAGGTTGCAATTGGGGTGTCTTTTTAGTGAAAAGGCTGCAGCCTTTTTTTTTCCTTTTCCCTGAGCACATTATAGTACAGTTTAGTGGCAGCCATCATCAAGAGCAAATAGATGCTGCACAACAGCACAGGGTGGGTGTCAATGCAAGGATGGTTAGATTGGGTCAGGGAAGTGAAGTGATGTAGCTGTCTGCAGCCTAATGCAGCAGGCATGTATGTTTCTATCACCTATGCATAATTGTGTACTTACAAGGCTTCAGATCGAAGGAGAGGAGACAATAAAAGCACTATGAATTGGATCATGGTACAATGAAAATTATGTACCTGGCCTCACCTAATGCTGTGTCATCTTATGCTTGTTATAATCCTTTTGTTCCTACTACGATTCATTAGTTCCAGTTTTTACTCTGACAGCATTAAAGCTTGCCTGCCTGCGTCTCATAACAACAGAGAAAAAACAAGTCCTCAACAAAGAACAAAATGAACCGGTACACTTCGATCTGAACTTCTTTTCATGACACTGGACTAATTAAAAGAGAATTGACTTCACAAACAAAATGTCTGCAATTAAAGGATTCAACATAATGTTTCTTTATACACAATCCAAATAATTAAATATTCCTTTTCAGATGGTTTGTAATTGGCTATCGTTTTAATCCTTAGGATTAACAAAAAAGTTGCATAATCAAATACAGAAATATCCACAAATAAACTTTAGCGGTTGCTTGAGGATTGGACGCTAGTTAAATTTTACAGAATTTTCAGATGACAATTCACGCAGAAACTTCTGAAAATCCGACATCTAAAGAACACGTAAAGAGATAGCCTCATCCATTTTTTAAAAAATATAGAACTGACCTACATTGCTTGCGTCCTACTACAAACCAACCATATCCTAAGGCAAGGACTCTGAACAAAAAAAGGAAGAAAAAATATTACTCTGGCTGGCTTGGTCCATGAGGACAATATATAATTCCCAATCAATAACTACCGAATCCCGATCTAACATAGACCAATCACTCTTCCTGGACTAGCTAGTACTAGTACTAAGCAAGATCTATCCAGTCTAATCTCCTTTTTATCTTCCCCTATCCTGCCAAGTTTACCATTGCCACAACAGCAGTACGGTCAAACAATTTTAACTGCACATGCCCAGATTTAATTGTGGGGTGTTAAGTGAGCCAATTAACTGTTCCATTGTATGCTTTACCCCCTCCTTGTTGGTCCTTGGCACATCTCTTCAGACCAAATCTAGCTAGTAACTGGTACTTACTGCCATAAAGGACAGCTATAACAATTCTTGTTTTGGGATCTTGAGACATTGCAACATTTGACCCCTAGCTTCATCTTCAGGACAACCATGTTATTTACTCATGTTTCAACATATATACAAAGGTAACAATTGACAGTGTGTGAAAAGAGAAACATGGGAGGTTAATTCAGTTCAGTTCTAGGGTGTAGATGCTGGTGTAATAGTGATGGTTCTTGTGCCATGTGCCATCTGAGGCCACCAGGCATGGGGTGTTGCAGACTCATCCAGAGTTCACCAAGTACAATCTCAGTTAGGTTTGAGTTGGAAGTGCAGATCAAATCAGAGGAAAATATGAAGCAATGTGAGTAGTACCAGGTAGTAGCTAGGTAGTGTGTGGTGTGCCATCCATTGATTAACCTGTGACTCCAAAGTAGAGATGTGACTGAGTGAAGCATCATATGATCATCAGGGAGAAAAATGATAAACAAATGTGGCTTGATGCATCACATACGCACTCACAGGTGGATGGTGATCTGCATTAAGTAGGACAGGTGTGCAACCCCATCTACTTTTTTCCACTCTTTAGTTTAGGGTTCACAAGAGGGGTAGGGTAACCCTTGGAAATATTGCCTCTCTTTCTCACATCTCTTCTCCTCGACATTTATGCCTTGGCCACTCAGCTCACATGCTGGGCTGCTTGCTTCTGCAACCACCACCACCACCACCATGGCCATAAACATCCTTTGCATCGCATGATAAACATCCTTTGCATCGCATGACAACTTTTATTGGCATTGGATAGGTTTTGACATGGCCTCAATCTGGGTCAAGCAGACCTGCTCCCTTTTAGTAGGCTTGCTGTTGCCATGCTCCAATTGATTCACCTTTTGTGCTATCTGGCCCTGAATTCAATAGTTGCTGAATTTTCCCCTCTGCAAGGTCAAGAACTGCATTGGCTTCAAGCCTCACAATGCATAGTGCATACAAGAATCTGTATAATAATAATGACAATAGGATGCAATGATTAAGGTGGTGCTTTATCTTTCCATGGAGGACAGACAGGCCACAGTAAACTATAAATATGCTCTGCACAAAAGAAGAGCTTCTTCAGCTGCATACACTGAACCTCCACATGAAAAGCTCTGAAGCTTATTTCCTTTGTGCAAGCCAAAGCCAAGGAGAGATCCTGTCATCCCAAGCCCAAGTGATCAAGGCCATTTCTGTAATCACTTGCTTTTCTCACAGATTAAGCAGCACCCAGAGCCAATGGCCGGCCTGCAACTCTGTTTCTTTGCCAGGACAATTGGTTAGATAACTAGGCCTTTCTTTTGTTTTTGTGAGCACAGTGCAGTGGAATCTATGGAGGTCTCAGTTCTGGTAAGTGCACAGAATGAGGGTGCAGTTATCCCTCTCTTTCCTGACAGGATGCACATGGCCTCCTGGGATCAAATCCATTTGTTTAAAACCTTGCAAATCTTGCAAACATGGTGGCTTGCCCACACAGTACTATATTGCTGGCACTAATACCATATGCCCAACTAGAACTGATTCGTTAATTAACTGGAGTGCTTTTCAAATGCTCACAGATCAGAGACAGCTTAATTAATTAGCTAAGAGAACTCATACAGTGACTTCATCTTCCATGAGAGCTGCTATAGGCACTTGAAATCATCAAGAGAACTGTAGTCACTACCCTTATATAAACCAATTGAAAGTACTTCTTCAAGTCATGAATATTTGAATTGAAAGTACTCCCTCAGGTCATGAATATTTGACGTTTAAGATAAGATTTGATCAAACATATTAGATTCTCTAAACTTATTCTAATATAGAATCGATGGTTAAAGTTTTAAAAGTTTAATTGAATTGCCCTAAACGTCAAATATTTTTTAATGGAGGAAGTATTAGCAAGACCTATAATTTGCTTTGCAATTCGTGTAGTTTTCTTTAAAAGAACAGAAACAGTAACTGTTAGGGACCATGCATGGGCTGATGTGAAGCATTTGTTTTTCCTTGTTAATTAGGTCAATCCCAATGGAAGATTTCATTTTATTGTTTTCAAGAGCGCCACGTTATCTAGAGGACTTTGAGTTGATGAATAAAATTCTGATGCCATGTCATTGGATTTGCTTATGTGGCACCTTTATTAACAAGAATAAAATTCCTATTGGGACTGGCTTTATAGTATTTCATCTCTCTGAGAGGAGCTACATTATTGTAAACAGCATGAGTTCTGCACGTACCCAATCTGCAGCCCTAATTTAAACTCAGGGACAAGCCAAGAACCGCACACCCACGCATACATGATTCTCCTGCCTCTGAACACACTACTACCGCAGCAGTACATGCTAGCATCATCCGAGGGCTCTGAAGTCTGAACACCGATCTCGAGGAGAAACGGACGGCGCAGATCCATCTACTCAGATAACATAATCCGTAATCACCATCAACGAGTGCCCTAATTAACTAACCCAACTAATTAACCATCCATGCATGCACCTTGTGGCTGATTTGATTAACGTGGGGAGAGGGAGATTAAGAGAAAGTGGCAGCTGGACTTGCACTGCACATGTACTTCTGAATTTCTGATCCTGCCTGTCTGTAATATTCCATGCATCCATCTATATGTCCAGCTTTGTGTAGGTTCGGATTAATCAAATCAGATCGACGCCTTGGAAGATTTGTCTCGTGTGGGAAGAATTGGATTAATTAGGGAGGGGGCTTATTAGCTTAATCCGATTGCTAATTGAGGATTAAGGCGTGCTGTTTACTGCAACAACCGACCAAACCGAAAGCAGTAGGGCCAGGGGCTTGGAGATAATCTGTCTCCTCTAAACAAAACATGTACACGGCCATGGATACGACAACCATATGTACTACGTACTCATGTGATTATTATAAATCAAATCACTAGATTAGATGGTCACATTGTATACTGGGTTACGGTACTGGCAGCTTACAGCACCTACTGTATTCCCTTCAGTGTTTAAAAATGTGCTACATTGCGTTGCTTTAGACATTGGGCACGGTTTTATCATTGTGATCTTAATGAACCTGCTAATTGAGTTAATCAAGCAATAATACATTGTTAACATTCTAAACAGGAGAAGATAATTAAGATTCCAAAGGCTATATTTTCATGACAAGTAACTTTATGGTGTAGTCTCCAGATCGTTTCTAGTACCAGTAGAGATCACCTTTTCAATTGATTACGGAGCAAGTTTATTTCCAAAAGGCCAGAGAACACTAATACAGTATTAATGTTCTTCTAAATACGAGAACATAATTAAGATTGCAACAGTAATTTTTTTTGTCACAAGTACTCTTATGGTAATCTTTAGATTATTTCTATCATCGGTAGGTATTATCATATATAAATTCGAAAAAGCTTCTCCTCAGATGCCCGGCCTGCGATGAAAAATCGGACGCTTCTTAACGTTTAACCGAACAGAAGAAGTGCATCTATTTTACATGGTGAAGTGAGAATGTTGGAGGATCTACGTGAGCGAAAGCTTGGAGCGCGCTGCCTATTGTAGTATGCATGTGCCCTTTTTTCCTCTCTAATTGCATGTAACAACTAACAACTCAATTGTCAATCTTTAAATAATATTTTCTCATAAATTACTTATTCGATCTACGATTTGATTATACCATTGTATTTGTTGCAATTAAATCTTTATAACAAGATCTCACATAATTATATTCTGATAAAGAAAATATATATGTTACATATGATATAGTCTTGGTATTGCATCTGATTGCAACATTTTTTATCAAGTAATGAAATATTTTTTATTGAGTAGTGAAATATCTAAAAATATTTTTGTTAAAACATTTTGTATCGAGTAATAAAATATCTGAAAGATCTTTTTATATGTAATGAAACATCGTTTAATAATTTATAAAAATCAAACGTCCGGTTGCTAGTCCCATCCAGATAAATTGCTTCAATTTATTACGAAGCAAGCTTACCTGGCTACCTGCACGTTCTGGAAAGAAAATGAATGTACAGAGAGTGAGGCTATATATTAGCTAGTTTAGGAAAGAAAGAATTAGCTAATACGGGGTACGTACTACCTTGCCAGCTTTTGAGCAGTACTCGTAATTAAGTACTATACTTAATTACTTGTTAAAGCTTGTGTCTGGAAAAAGGTAGTTCAAAACTTGGGCAGTTTTGCTATCAGCACACAGAGATGGCTGGAAACCAGCGAGGCATATACTTAAATTAGTGGTTTTCGTCGTACGTACTTAACAGGAGAGTAGGGTTCATGTGTAGTAAGGAATACTCCACAAAAATTAAAGCAGAAATTAAAGCAGGATGCTGATGAGCGTATTTTAATGGCTCGTGTGCTTTATCGATGAGTTTAGCTCGAGACACTTGTCGTTCTCTTGTGCTGATTCTCTTTTTAGGCTTGTTGTTAATCGGTACTGTGGAAAAGTTTGTTGTTAATCGCCTGATTAATTGGCGGAAGGCAAAACCATCGTACATATCGTGCACAGGAAGCATTTTAGGCTTTTTAGCCGTCTTGAACGCCTAATCAGACCCTTCTTCCTATTACTCCGCCGCTTTATGATCAAATCAGTAAGCATATTTTGTACACCTTTTGTTACATTTTGATAAACCCTGATTAAACACGTTATATAGTGTACACGAATATTTACATACACATTGAGAGTAACTCTCTAGTAGTAGTATTTTACTAACGGTATTTCTTCAGTAGAAGTGATTTCAATGGTTGATATATAAATTCTGCTACCAGTAAAAAAAATATTCTACTACCAGTAATTAAGGTGGTAGTAGAAATAGATCTAATCTATTAGATTAGAAAATATAAATGGTCTAGATTGATTCTACTAAGTAGAGAGTATTGTAAAACATCTATACACATGAGCATGTTTTTAATAGGGATTAAGTGTGCGGAAGGTCTAATAGACGAGCGTTCGTATGTCTGGGCCGCGCGTGAACGCTTCGGCCCAGCTCACGTACGTTAAAAAAACCTTTATATACAAAAACTTTTACATATAAATTTTTAATACGTAGACACTCTACGCAAAAGAATTTGATTCTAAATCAAATCAGAATAAAAAATCGAACGAATAATATATATATATATATATATATATATATATATATATATATATATATATATATATATATATATATATATATATATATATATATATATATATATACACACACACACAAAACACTGTATATATAAATGAAAACGGTATATTTGTATAAAATTTCTACGTTGGAACTTTAATTCTGAATTTGAATCGGACGTATAAACTCTCCATATATAAACTTTACGTGTATAAAATTTCTAAAAAAAAGGTGCGCGTGCTTAGCTCCTACTGCCTAGCGATGCTACCGTGCTAAATGGCACGAACGCACCCAGCTGAGCCGATGGGCAGTTACGTGTAGTGATAGGCTCGGGTCATTCTACAGGTAAATCGTGCTGGATCTAGTTTAATTAAATAAGTTAAGTTTTAACTTTAAAACAATATAAACAAACTTAGTTTATTTAATTGAATTAGAGTCAGCCACGAATTATTTATGAACCAACCTCCGTCCCTTAACTTACGTGCATGCTGCGAACGTCCTGTCCGGCCGCCGCGATCCTTGCTCCCCTGCTCATTCAGCCAGGAGAGCCCCGGGCCCCCGGACGCGGGCGGACCGTCTGCGCCAACCCACCAGGCGGCCTCGCGTGCCAGCGTGTGCGTGACCGTGCGGCGCGTACCGACTCGCCCGCAGCGTGGGCGCGTCGCTCGCTGCCCATCACCCGCATGCGTCACGCCACGCTCGTCAGCGCGATCGATCGGTCGGTACCCCCGCGGCCAGCCCGGAGCACGCAGCGCAACCGCCGGGGCATGCGATGCGAGCCAGCTCTCGCGACGGGTGGCGACGACGGCAGCAACAACGCCATCCATCCCGCAGCATCCAGGCCATGATGTGCCTCGTCGTGCGTGCGTGCGTGCGAATCGGGGTCAGCATGCAGCGGCAGTCACACCGCGTGTGGGCGCGCGCGGTGGGGGTGGCCTCCCTCCGGTATGGCACTAACCATGACGAAGAGGTCGGTCGTTTGCCGTGGCAGGGTAGTTGGCCTTTGGCCCGGCGAAAAACACTTGTATGCATCGGGAATAAACGAGTGTGTCTATATATATATATATATATATATATATATATATATATATATATATATATATATATATATAAATAAAATAAAAATACGGATCGTTTCTGTTCGTCCGTCACTGACGTTATGTATCAGTCCGTCCTCCTCTGACAAAGAACAAACATAGATAAAAAAAAAAATCAGAAAACGTAGCAATGTTGAACAGAAAAAAATATCAAACTCAAAATAAAAAAACAACAGTAAAAGAAGCAACAAAAAAAATTCCCCAAATAGAAAATCTCACGAAAAGAAAGTGGAGGAGGATGGCATAGCCGATAAGGAAGAGGATAGATTGGAGAAGAGGAAGAGGATAGATTGGAGAAGAGCGGCAGGACAATTAGGGAAGCGTTGATCAGCGTGGTGACGGAGGCGGACCGTCTCGGGAGCGGCGATGCGAAGCGGCGGGACGGCGTGGAGGCCAAGGTCGAGGTCGAGTTGGAGGTCGCCGAGGAGTTGGTGGTGATGGTCGAGGAGGAGGAGGGGACGAGGAGGTAGCAGGAGGGGACGGCCTTGCCCTTGGGCTTGCCGCTACCGCCCCGGACAGCGTCAACAATGGCGTTGGTGGATTTGGATAGGAAGAGTGCAGAGGAGGCGCGGCGACAGCGACAGGTTCATCCTAGGCGCGGCCGTCGCAACGCCCACAACGACAGATCTCGCGGTGGATTTGGATGGGGAGAGCGCGGCGGCGACGGCCTGTGGCTGTGCGCCGACGTAGCGGCTCGGCGGTGGTTCAATAGAAGGGGGAGGTGGCAACCCTAACCGCCTCTCCCCTCTCCCTTTTGTTCCCAGGCCAAATGGGCCGGCCGCCGGCGCAATCTCTAGCGCCCCTGCGTGTGCCCGAAGCAGACCAAAAGGCCGCCTAGGTTTCGGCCCAAGTTTGGACTATTATGCAAAAAAGCCCCTGGATTTCTAGACAATTACAAAATAGTCCTTATAAATACCTCGTTGTAACGCACTATCAACTTGCTATATATATATACTAGTGATTGTTGAAGAGTCCTTGTAAATAAATAACACCATTAATTGTTATCGTGATGTTTGATTATTCGTTTTATTTAAAAATTTGGTGTATATAAAAATATGAGTCATACTTAAAGTTTCTTTAATAATAAACTAGATCACAACAAAATAAATCATACTTACTTAAATTTTGAGTTCTTTTATGATACACAGTACTAGCCTATACCAATGGATGGTACTAGTGATTTAACGGTGCATATCCACTCTATACTAGTAAAATTCTCTTATAGTATGGACAGTGTACGCAAGTAGTACGTACTAATATAAGGGTATTGTGGGAAAAAAGTCATGGTATATATATAGTTTATTAGATACACTTTAAGATTTGTATAAAGATTAATCCTAATCTCATATCTTCGTACAAAATTTCTGAAATTATCATGTCATTTACAAAAATACTCACATAAATGAATGATTAAATTTCATCCATATTAGTGTTTCTGTATCACTAGTACGATGTATCCTAAAAAACCTTAAAATTTTTAATAAGACAAATAATCATACATCATGTTAAAAGTTAATATCGTCATTTATTAAAAATCCTAAGGGGGCAGGAGGCAGGTCCTTGTTGCAACAGGATGCCTGCAGGAGTTTCGCAGCGGTCCTCTGCTCTGTTCCCTGTCCGGCACAGCATCTGGTGTCGAAAGGAGAATATACAAGCTGTTTCTATAGTAGCTCCATGCACATCTGAAGCACTGAGTTTCACTAAGGTGAGGTGCAACATACCGACAGCAGATCTCAGGTTCTTTTCCACATTGCTCAGGTGGTATGAAAGCCAAAGAACAAATATGCGGTAAATTGATACCTTGAACACAGGAGATACTACTTTTCTGAAGTCCAAGGCAACGTTCGCATCTGCTTGGTGAGGTGAAAAAGTCTCTCGTTTCTTGTGAGCACGTTTCCCGAACTGTTAAATGGTATGTTTTTTTAAAAAAATTATATATATATAAATTGCTCTAAAAGATTATATTAATCTATTTTTTAAGTTTAAAATAATTAATACTCAATTAATCATACGCTAATAGCTCATCTCGTTTTAGATGATCTTCTTTCTCTTTTCTTACTTTTAAACTATCCCTAAGTTAACACACAAGCCATGTATTTTTTCCTATCGCCTAGGTATAAATAAGGCACGCCATCCGGTTGAGACATGGCCAACGTATAATTCAAGTTCAAGATCAACACTGTACGAATACCTTAGAACGTAACGTCACTATGTTTCAGGATCGCGGTAAGGTACCCACAAGCCAACATCGACTACTTCCATTTAACTACGTGTTATTTTAGATAAACATTTGGTCAAAGCTTTTGACACGTTAAGTGCTCACATCTTCGTAAATATTTTGATTGGGCGTATGAAAATTCAGCGTACATACTCGGAGAAGAGAATATCAGAAGAGACGAATGCATCCAACGGTGCTTGTGATTCCCTGGAAGAAATGGGTGCTGGAGCCGAGGTGTGTCATGGCCTGGCCAATGAACACAACAGCTAAAAAAGGGGCAGCCTTTGGCTTTGTGTGCAGCCAAAAGCGTCTTCCGTGCTGAGATGATGCCCTCTCTTCCTCTGCAATCCAGAGCCCAGAAAGACAAACACGCACACACACGTATATATATAGAGAGAGAAGAATCTACTGCGACTCGTCTACGGCCTCCAGGCGCATGACCAATGTGAGTTTGTGACCTCCTTGAATTCTTATTCTCACCTTTCCCTCTCTCCTCTTCGTTAAACCACTCTCCATGTGTAACCTACCCTTTCTAGAAGTCCAGCCAAGATGCACCAAGAATTTTACAGGTACAGTTAGGAAAGGAGATCTGTAGGTTGATTGTATCTCACCATTTATTTCCACCCAAATAGATCAAGCATGTTACAAACCAAATCATCATATGATCAATTAGCCAAATAGGATGATTGCATCTGTTCTTAAAAGGCTGTGTCTTTCACAAACAGACAGCATTAACATTTTAATTCTCATTATAAATTTATATCCTCTCTATGTAATTAGGACAATAATCAATACATAGATCATTCATTCATGCATTGTCTTTTCACTCTTTACAAAGCACATGTTATTTAGAATCGACAATGTTATCACTCCTAATCCAACATTGGTCTCATCCTTGCTCGACAAGCGAAAACTGGTTTCTTATATATAATGAAAAAAAGCTGAAACAAGATAACGCATGGTACACCCCCTTTTCGAGGAAAAAAAAAGAAAACAACGCGTCAGATTTTAGATAACGGGAGGAAATGGTACAGACACGACGATAAACGAAAGCCCAAAAATATTCCTCTCTCCTTTTCCAGGTGTGCACGTCTACCTGGCTGGCAACAACAACACTAGCTATGGCTTTAGCTCTGACCTGCAAGATACCACGCTGGCATTGTGTGTTTACCAGACATGGAGAGGCTTTTTAATTAGGATCCAATAGTTGTTGGTCCGTGGCGATCAGTCTCCTCACCCCTATGTGTGCGTGGCAAGGAAAGGGTTAGCTATGTAGTGTGGTCCGGCTTGTTTGCACTGGGGTGTCAGGGATCAAACCCCTCATGAGAGAGGAGAATAAGGCAGCTGTGGGTAGTGAGGGGAAGGGTGAAAACCATACTTGTTTTAAATGAGTACGTTTTTTAAATTGCTAAATAGTGTGTTTTTTTAAAATTTTTATCTAAAAGTTGCTTTAAAAATAAAATAAATTTATTTTTCAGGTTTGTAATAATTAAAACTTAATTAATCATACGCTAATGGCTTATCTTGTTTTGCATGTGCTGATAATATTAGTCGAACATGCACCGCCGAACACAGTCTAAGGTTGAGTTTGATAGTGAGAGAGAAGAAAAAGATGATGATAATGTAAAACGAGGTGAGACATTAACGTATGATTAATTGGCTATTAATTATTTTAAACTTTAAAAATAGATTAATATGATTTTTTAAAGCAACTTTTAGATAGAAATTTTTTGTAAAAAGCACACCGTTTAGCAGTTTAGGAAGCGTGCTCATGGAAAACGAGGGGGAGTTTTCACCTCCAACATGTAGATTCGAACTATGCCTAAACCAGCATCCATGCTTCAGGGCTTTGGTGGTCTTAGGGTGCGTTCGTTTCAACAGATGAGCTGAGCTACTCCCTCGGTTTTTATTAGCACGCTTTTCAAACTGCTAAAGAGTACGTTTCGTGCGAAAACTTTTTATATAGAAGTTGCTTTAAAAAATCAAGTAAATCTATTTTCAAGTTTGTAATAATTAAAACTTAATTAATCATGTACTAATGATTTGTCTCATTTTGCATACCGGAATAAACTCAACTCGTTCAACTGAATCGAACACAACCTTAGGCACCGTTTCTTTATGCTTTTTTCGGTGGCTTATAAACTGTACGCAAAATGAGAAAGATCATTAGCGTATGATTAATTAAATATTAGCTATTATAAACTTAAAAAATAGATTTATTTGCTTTTAAAAGAAATTTTTATATACAATTTTTTTTGCAAAAAACATCTCATTTAACGTTTTCGGAAGCGTGCTTACGGAAATCGAGGTAATAAGCTCAAGCCAAAAGCTCTCTCAAACACTACCTTAGACTTTAAATATGTGTGTAGATGCAATGGTGGTGGTAGTAGTAGAAGAATGGAAGCTAGCTTTATGACATCCTGACCGAATTAGAATCTGGTCTATGTGGCCCATGAACGCTGTGTGTACTTGATTAATACCATCTTGCTATTTGAGCAAGAGTTGAACCAACTTATAAGGTCTTGTCACTCCAACCATAGTACTTCCGGATTAACTCTTTTACACGAAGCGAGGACGAAAGTGTAGGTGGGGTGCTATGTGTAAGTGGGCCCGCCCGTCGGATGGGTTGGGCTACGTGGTTCTGGAGGGCAGGCCATTACAAATGGTATCAGAGCCGAGCCGACCCTCGCGGTTGCGCGTACAGGTTAGTGGGCTCTCTGTGTGAGGCACATGGTATGGCATATGACGCCGACACTGGACGTACGGTACGTGTTCCTGGATATTTGCCTATATGCCTGTGTGGCTATGTGGGTACAATTAGAATCTGGCCTATGTGGCCCATGAGTGCTGTGTGCATTTGATTAATACCACCTTCCTTGTTGAGCAAGAGTTGAACCAACTTATAAGGCCTTATCCCTCCAACCAATTAGAATCTGGCCTATGTGGCCCATGAGTGCTGTGTGCACTTAATTAGTACCACCTTCCTTGTTGAGTAAGAGTTGAACCAACTTATAAGGCCTTATCCCTCCAACCATAGCACTTTCGGGTTAACCCTTTTATATGAAACGAGGATGAAAATGTAACTGGGGTGGTATGTGTAAGTGGGCCTGCCTGTCGGATGAGCTGGGCTACGCGGAGGGCAGACTGTTACACTTTATCATCATCATAGAAAACTTGAGGAATAGAAGCATGAAAGGATGTCTAGGTGCTAGCTAGGTAGATGTGGACATGAACTTCATAAGCTTAGGGCAGTTTTAACCTAGAAACTACCAATTAGTTTTCATGCTATACCATGTTATATGGACGTAACTCTAAAAACTATTGTCCCCAATGTATTATTTCTATCCATGACACAAATAATTAATTAGTCAGTCAATTCTCTCTTCAATCCACTAATTATCTTTTTTCCTCACTATCATATAAACTCACCAATGCAGAGCTTGATGGTGTATAGTGCATATGTTTTTGTGTTGAAACTAGATCTTGTATTTAATATAGTGCCACATAATTTCTGTCCATGAGACCTAGTTTTTTCCTCTCTCTATTCTCTCTCCAGTTTAATATAGTATCACATAATCTAAAAATCTTATATGGAAGCATAATTAATACTATAGAAACTATTCTAGGTGGAGGGTTGGAACTGCCCTTAGAGAGCCTTCCCACGTGAGTTTTCCGATGGCTTATAAACCACATACAAAACGAGAAACATTATTAGCGCATAATTAAGTAAGTATTAGCTATTACAAACTTAAAAAGGGATTTATTTGGTTTTTTAAACAAATTTCTGTATAGAAACTTAAAAAAAACATCTCGTTTAATGTTTTAGGCAGCATGCTTACAAAAAGAGATAATAAGCACAAGCAAACACTACCAATTTAGGCTGAGTTCGAATGTGGGGAAATGCTAAGATTTTCGGTGGCATGTAAAACGAGACAAACCATTAATGCATGATTAATTGAGTATTAATTATTTTAAACTTGAAAAATGAATTAATATGATTTTTTGAGAAACTTTTATATATAAATTTTTTTAAAAAAATACTATTTAATAGTTCAAGAAACGTCTCACAGAGGACGAGAAAGTAGCCCGGCCGTTCTTCTTATTTAAACACACCCGTAGTTAATACAAATATTGTAAAACTTTAGCGCGATAGATGCAATATAGACCTCACGGGTCTTGACATAACATTGACAAGCATTTTTTTTTCTTTTGTAAAATGCTCCTAGTGTTCTATAAAAATGGCATCCGAAAGTATTTTCAATAGTAATATAAAATTATGGTTTTCATTTATCTCGTTACTTAACAAAACGATACTCGAATTTCACATGCTTGGCTAAAGGAATCTTCAAAACAACGTGTTGCGAGGGACATGAGTAGATATCAAATGAAAACTGTCGTTATACACATCAAACTATCTACGTTATTTCTGTCCTCTCTGGCTCTCCGCTAGCGTTTCTGTCATCATCACCTCTGGAATTCCTTGTGCGTATGGATATTTCTTCTAGCGTGGACGCAACTAAGGACTAAGTCCAACGGGCATAATTTTAACCCATCCCCACCCTGTTCGATAAAGCTTATAACTTCTGCTTATTTTCTTATTTGTCGTAAACACGTTTTTTAGCTACTAAATAATACTTTTTTAAAAAAGTTTCTATATAAAAATATCTTAAAAAATCAAATAGATACATTTATCAAGTTTCTAATAAATAATATTTAATTAATTATATGCTAATGATGTTTCTCGTTTTATGTATACACAGAAACCAAATCGAAGGCAGCCTACAAGCCTCACCATTTTGCAGGTGAATTGCACTGATTTGAGTCTTACCTTGCCCATCAAGTACCTCCAACAAATGAAGCACGCCCATAAATTTTTCTCAAACTTAAGCCACTAATTGCACCGAACAGAGCTGACGATCCGACACATTAAGTACTTGCTTAGCCGGAAATTCCCAGCCGGATTACAGCTAATTGCCGTGCAAACTTTCCCTTCTCGTATAAATTTTCGGTGGCTTCGTATGCTGCGTGTAACAAACCGGTAATAATGATAAAGTGATGGTTTTTTTCCCAGAACGGGTAGGCCGTGTACTTGGCGGCGATGTGGACGCTACAGGAGATCGCATCCAGCTGGCACCCATGTCTTCCACGTATAGTTGTTAAACCTGGATTAAGTATTGAACCGATGAGTCTATTATTTAACGGTTTACCTGTCGGACTATTGATTTATAGGTTGAACAGCCAATTTGATAAAATAATATATCTTTATTTTTTTAGTTTGGTTGACTTCAAAAGTGTTAACTGAAGTGCTTTGCCACTGCGATCGGCACAGCACACTTATTTGGCTAGTGGTTTGCGAGGGAACGAGGAGGTCAGGGAAAAGATTCCGCTTGCGCCCGTTCTGCACCTTTTTTTTAGAAATAAATTTTAAGTGATTTAAAATACATAGATCGTGTTTTCTTTGGACCAAACTGATGTATCCTTTGATTTCGTTTTTTCTGGTTAGCCCGTCAATCTGGTTTAAACAACTATGCTTTCACGTAGCGGTAGACCATGGTCAAACGTTATGTAGGACGGCAGGAGCTAGCGGTCAAACTGAGATGTGGTTAGTGGCAATATTAAGATTAAGCTAAATGCTAGGGACCAAAACGGCGTGCAAGACTAATATAAACGTCGCTGTTTAAAATTAAATCCGCTTGGTTTTGCTCTAATCCTAAACGGAAAGCAGCGGTTCACCTACCTAATTATTTTGTTGGTGATGGTGTTGCCGTTTGGCTTGGGCACTTAAACAGTAGTATTAATCTTTACTTATGGCTCAATTGCATAGTGGAATAGTATTGTATTGTTCCATCCAAACCTTATCTCCCATTAAACTCTAAAGTAAGGACTCTTCCGAAATGTAGTTTTTTAGGGTTCTTTGAGTGATTTAAACTAACCTTGTGAAAAATTCCATATAATCGATACAATTCTGAGGTTAAACATGATAATCTCTTTGGTTAGTATTATAACAAGAGTCTGACAATTGAAATGTTCTAGAGTCAACTACAGTAGCTAGCAGTAAATACACAGAGGTCAATTAAATCCATGGAGGCTGCTTAGTCAGAGGGGCATGGGCTGCCACGTGGAGGCAGAGGGAATATTCCGTCGGGATCTCCACTCCACAGACGACGTGGAGATGACGACCCGAGCCTACCCTGGAGGACCCCACATGAGGTGGACGTGCTTAGCTGGCGGTGCGGAGGTTCTCCCCGGATGCGCCAGCTGGCGCCGTACGCCACACATGTCTCGCTGACCCTGTCTCGTGGGGAACGTCAATTTACCATACTGCCCTTGTCCCTAATTCATGCTCGCTCGCCTTCCTTCTCTTCCCTGGTTTCTTGGTTGCCTGTCTGGCTGCTTGGCTTACTGGTGTCGGGTGGACCATGTTCAAATATTTGAAGCTGTGGATTAAAATCATCTGAAAATTTAATTTATAGAGAAATTTATGAGAAAAACCAGAATTGTTTATTTTATCTACTGCTCTCTCTTTCTCAAAATACAACTACATTTGACCATATACAATTGTGCTACTGTTTTTTATACTTAGCACTGAGATAACTTTTAAGTAAGATGATACGGTGGATAGCTTTCTTATTTTTATGCAAGGATAATGTTGTTTGGTTCTGCTTATAGCTCGTATTTATTTCATCATTTTCTATAAGCACGCTTTTTGAACTATTAAACGATATATTTTTTACAAAAATTTTCTATATAAAATTATCTATAAAAAATCAAATAAATCATTTTTAAGTTTCTAATAGCTAATACTTAATTAATCATGTGCTAATGATGTTTCTCATTTTGCATGTGCGGCTTAAGCCGCACGCAGCAGCTGAACCGAATGCACCCAAGTGGCGTTTGCTTCTACTTCTACTCCCGGATTATAATCTACATGCAAAACAAGAAACATTATTAGTACGTGATTAATTAAGTATTAACTATTAAAAACTTAAAAAAAATCAATTTAATTTTTTAGAGATACTTTCATATAAAAAGTTTTTACAAATAACATACCATTTTACGTTTTGAGAAGTATGTTAATAAAAATCGAGACATAAAATAGATGCCAGAAGCTAAATTGAACACTAACTAAGGCGTGTAGAAATGTGTTTTGGTACGTGCAGCTGGCAAGAACATGAAAACGAAAAGCACTGTTGTTGGAGGGGCAGAACGGTCATTTTGGAGGCTATTGGAAATCTATGGTGTACTGTGCTCTCTCTTCTCTTCCCTTCTCTCTCTGTTTTTGGGAAGCAGATTCTCTGGTTTTTAGCGTAGGCTTGCGTAGGAAGTGAGAGAGAGGGCTGGAAAGCTTCGGAACCAAGCTCCATATTCCCCTCGCTCGTTTTTGAAGATTGCATAAATGCATATTATCCTTTTCAGCATAAGCGTAGTGAGAGGGAAAAAAAGGATTTTTTTCTTTATTATACTATTGAATCGAATTAGTTTTATTAGTATACTATAAAATTACGTATAACCGGAACATGTTTGATTATTAATACATGGGACGTAAAATCTCAAGTGGAAAGATTGTCACTACATTTTAGAAGTTGCACAAGAAACCTTTCACATGCAGAAACATATTCTTGTTGGTAAAAATTGTCATATTGTTGCCTAAAAGGTTATGGTAGGTCTGGAAATCAATGTACCTGGTGATATGTAAGCTCGTGAAAAACTTATCACCATGTTTATCGAATACGCAATTTCAGAAGCTTATAGAAGACTCTTCTTCGTGTGATCAAACTTTTATGTCCATATGGACACTATGATATATTAGTTAGAGATGGAAAAATTTAGGGAGTGCAGAATAATATACATGTGTGTACATGTAGAAAGATAATCTCTATCTTTCGTGGTGTATAATTTCAAAGTCTGTAAATAGTCTTGTATATATAGTTGTATTTTGTTGACTCATAGAGATGTTGTGATGATAATAAGGGATAGAAAAATTTAGAACACATGTAATAAATGATACGTGTATACGTGTTTAAAGCTTATCACTATATCACCTTAAGAATAGGCTACACAATAAGCACTGAGTCATATGACCATGATTTTTTAAGAGCCCAGGTTCATCAATTTTCATCCAAACGACTTAACATTTATAGGACACTTATATCTATGCGTGATATTTCAGTAAAAACGGCGTTAATAAATAATCACGGTCGAACATAGTTTTAAAGTTACTTAAGTAATGATGTAGTTTATTCTTATCTAAAAATTCAGTGACTCACACTAAAAACACCTAACATTATCAAAACAAAACTAACTCTCTTGTAGAATAAACAACTGTGAAGAAAACCCAAAATGGTATTAGAAGGAAACCAGAAAAACCCTAAACTCCATGACACTAAAAACCAAAACACTACAAAAACCCACTAGATGACCCAAATAACCACACAACATATTTTCACTTTGCCCCCTGAATTACTTCGTAAATTTCAGAATAGCCCCTCAAAGTCCCACCCACTGCTATTTCTTCCCCTGCTTCCCACTCCTCCCCTTTCTTCTTCCTTCGTTCCTTCCTTCTCCGCCTCTTCTCTTGACGCTATCCTCCATTTCTCCGCCTCACGGGGAATCCGCTCGCGCTTTTGCTCGGCGATTTATTGCTCAGGGGGGGTTCTTGCTGGGTGGTGGTGGAAGTAGTAGCGGTGTACCATCTCGCGCCGCGCGCACAAGGGGCAGGCAAGCTGTGCTGTTCTTGCGTGTGGTTCTATGCCTGCTTGCTTGCTCAGGGGAGGAGGAGGAGGAGTTGAGGGGTGTAGGTGGCGGCATTGCTGAGGGTGGTGCGTGGAGATCCGGCGATGTCGGAGGCAGACCGGATACGCCTCCGCGCGGCGGCGCTGGCGCTGGACGGCGGCGTGGCGCGGGACAAGCCGGACGCCAAGGCCGACGTGTTCGCCGATCTTGGCTCGCCGGTGTCGCCGCTGCGGGCCCGGGCGAGCGTGACGACGTCCTCCTCGTCGTCGTCCGGGTCGGCGAAGTCGCCGGCTCCGTCAAATGCTGGGGCGATGGGGGTGGCAGGCGGGAGGAGCCACTCCGGCGAGCTGGTGGCGGAGAGCACCCCTCCGCGGCTGCCCGGACACCGGCGCTGCGGATCTGGGCCGTTGATATTCTCCGGTGGCAGCAGCGGTGGGAGCGGCGGCGGCGGTGGGGACCGCGGGAGCACGGCGAGCTCACCGATGACTAATGCACTCCCCACCGGTAACATCTGCCCGTCCGGGCGCGTCCCGGTGGCGTCGGCCGCGCCGCCCCCGACGCGCTCCCGCCCGGACGTGCTCGGATCCGGCACCGGCAACTACGGCCATGGGAGCATCATGCGAGGCGGCGGCGGCATGACCCCCGCTAGGAGCAGCATTGACTCCTCGTCGTTTCTTGGACACACCCCGAGATCTCCGGCGACTTTTCCGGCGGCGTCGGGGAGCAGCAGCGGGAGCCTCCAGGAGGTGACCCGCGTGGGCAACGAGTGGTACAAGAAGGGCAAGTACGCCGAGGCGCTGCGGCACTACGACCGCGCCGTGGTCCTCTGCCCCGAGAGCGCCGCGTGCCGCGGGAACCGCGCCTCCGCGCTCATCGGCCTCGGCCGGCTCGCCGACGCGCTGCGCGACTGCGAGGAGGCCGTCCGTCTCGATCCGGCCAACGGCCGCGCCCACAGCCGCCTAGCCGGGCTCTGCCTCAGGTGAGCTTCCAGTGCTCCGCTTCTGCATTGCGTCGATTCAAACCCCTGCTTCTTGCTTCCGATTTCCTCCGAGCTTTCATGCATGGTGCTGTTGCTTTCTTTGGATGTGGATGCTAACCTTTTTCCGCTAGCGAGCCCAAGGGGAATGCAACATAAATCTAGCGGCTTTCCTTTTCCTTTAGCCAATCTGATTTCGATTTAGGATTGCTACTGCTTTGTGCGGCATGCTTGATCGTCACTGTTGGTTAATTTCTTTTACGCTTGATAGAGATGATAAAAATTCCATCTTTTGCTTACGCAACAATTGATTGGTTTGATTTATGGTTGTCCAAAGCTACAAGCTTGTGTTGGCTATGAAGTAAATGTGCTGTTAAAGTGGTTCCCATCACACATTGCTGATGAAAGGGGGGGGGTTTGCTTAGCTGTATTTTGTAAGCTTTCTTTAGGTGCATTGGATGTAGGCCACACAAAGCTGATGGATCCTGAAATTTTGTCCTAGTTTTGTTACAACTGCGTCCTGCACTGACTTGCAAGACGTCTGATGCTAATATTCAAACAATCGGTGCGCTGTAATTTTGTTAGAATTGTAGATTAAATGGGTTTGTGCTTGCATTGTCTCAGATTGGGGATGATTAGCAAGGCCAGGAGGCACTTCACGCAGGCTGGGCATCTTCATCAATCTGATCCGTCAGAGTGGGAGAAGCTACGGGAAGTGGAGGTGCATCAGGGAAGAAGCATAGATGCCAGGAAAGTCGGGGATTGGAAGAGTGCATTGAGGGAAGCTGATGCTGCTATTGCTGCTGGAGCTGACTCCTCTCAGCTGGTAATGTCTTTCTTCTAAAGTTGCAAGGAATTGTTGGTTTGTAGCAGTTCATACTGAGTTTTCTCTTCCATGCAGCTTCTTGCCATAAGGTCAGAAGCACTTCTCCGGCTCCACAAGTTAGAGGAGGCTGACTCAACTCTTACAAGCTTGCTGAAATTGGACAGTGTATTGCTGTCTTTTATGGCAGCGAAACTATCAGGCATGCTAGCTGAGTCGTATGTATGCATTGTCCGAGCCCAGGTTGACATGGCATTGGGCAGGTGCGATTCTCAAACCCTAGAATAATGCTCAATTTTTCACATTGCAGTTAAAGACAGATTAGCATGAATTTGGTATTGGATTCTGCAGGTTTGATGCTTCTGTTGAGGCAGCTGAAAATTCTAGACTTATTGATCCTGGAAATGCGGAAATTGGAATGATCCTAAATAATGTCAAATTAGTTGCAAAGGCTCGAGCCCAAGGAAATGAGCTCTATAAAGCTGCCAAGTTTTCTGATGCGTGTATAGCATATAGCGAAGGGCTCAAGTATGAGCCCTCAAATCCAGTGCTCTATTGCAATCGAGCAGCGTGCTGGGGGAAGCTAGAACGGTGGGAAAAAGCTGTTGATGACTGTAACGAAGCATTAAGAATACAACCTAATTACACAAAGGCGCTTTTAAGGCGAGCTGCATCCTATGTCAAGGTAAGCAGCAGGCATGCATTAAATGTTATATTTGGATAATGAAATTTAGTCATTGGATGTTGTTGCCACTCTACGCACATTCTATTGACCTTGTTAACTACTATTTAGCTCGAGCGTTGGGCTGATTGTGTGCGGGACTATGAGGTGCTTCGTAAAGAGCTTCCTACTGATACAGAGGTTGCAGAAGCATTGTTCCATGCTCAAGTTGCATTGAAAACAACTCGTGGCGAGGATGTATCAAATATGAAATTTGGAGGAGAGGTTGAGATGGTAACCAGTGTAGAACAACTCCGTGCCGCCATAGGATCACCAGGTGTGTTATTTTCGCTAGTTTTTTTTTTTGCCCCCTATATCTCATACCCTCGAATTAACTCATTGATGCCGCTGAATAATCAGAACTACTACCTTCTTTATATTCTTGAAACATGATGTGTATGACTAGTTTTATCATATCAGACTTACCTATTTTGCAATTTTGACTGACTATTGAACAATTTACTATTTCTTCAGGGGTGTCTGTTGTTTACTTCATGTCGACCATGAATCAGCAGTGCACACTAATTACACCCTCGGTGGACTCCCTTTGCAGCGAATGCCCCTCGCTGAATTTTCTAAAGGTGAGACACTTGATATGTCTCCAATCATTTACATCCAACAAGCACTTATAAATTACTAAGATATCTGCATTGGTGTGCAAAACAACAGGTAAATGTTGAAGATAGCCCTATGGTTGCGAAGGCAGAGAACGTGCGGATAGTCCCAACATTCAAGATATACAAAGATGGGGTGAGGGTGAAGGAAATGATCTGCCCAAGCTTGCATGTTCTGCGCTATTCAGTAAGGCACTATGCCGTATCTAGTTCTTGAGAAGCAGTTGGTACCGAACCCCAATTTCCCGATTTCATTGATACATAGGGCTCCCCTTTCCCCTCTAGCCTTTTTGCTGTCAAACTTGAGACGATGTTGTCAGCCTCCACCAGTCTGCCTCATTTCACCAGCTGCACAATAATTCCCCATCGAGCATTGAGCATAATGAGCTAAAATTGGTATATGTGGAAGAGCCTCCCCAATTTTTTCCCCTTGCCCCCCATTCCCATCTGTTGTTACTCCTTTTACCGTTCATATTGCCGACCTCATTCAATTCTTTCACCTTCTGGGCTCTTTCACCTCTTGTATTTGATACATTTTGCTTTACCCTATAGTCCAATAGACCAGCCACCCTGCTTCTCAAGAAGGGCAAGTTTGTAATGTTGTTTAGATTAGCATATCATAGAGGGAGGGAGGGGGGAGAGGGGAGGGAGTTAGAGAGGGATGATGGTTGAGATTTTCATTACATGTACATACCATATAGCAAAACATCAGAACCATTTGAAGGATTGCTTCCCTGGAGAAATGGTGGTATCAAAATTTTGGCGGAGGGTAGTACAGGAGAGGCTAGCTGTCATTTTAGGGAATCAAGAGAGCTGTTAATTGGTGCAGAATGGGTTAGGGGTTGGTGTTAAAAATTGGTGTCATTTTGCTGCTTCTGCTGGTTTGTGGTGCTGATACATAATGCTACCATTTCCATGAATAAAACAATCCAACATTCTTTTTATCTTTCTCTTTTTGGAGTATTTGCCTACTCTCCTTCGTGATGAGTGATGATGATGATGACAACTCTCTTCCATTTTGTCAATCTCTGCACCTGTGGGTGAGCATTAGCAGTTTATTAGCATAACAGCTGCTGTTTGGAGTCATTGTGTTGTGTTATCAGTAACCGGCATCTATTTTTGCACTGGATTTGGTTGTGTGTGATGGTTGCTGGGAGTGCCACTTGTCTGTCACATCTCCCAATGTGCTTGGGAGTGAGAGAAAGAAGACCGTTTCCTCTTTGTGCCGCCTCCATCCTCTGTCTCTCTCTCTCAAGATTCTTTTTTCTTATTTATGGCTAGTAGAAAAGCATTTTTCTCTCTCTTTTGTGGTGGTCAGATCTGGGTGGGGCCCCAGCTGGTAATGATTTGGGCCCCAGGGCCAAGTCCCTCCTAGCCTGGCAGAGAGCTGGCCCCTTATGAATGGGGTTGTTGGCTCATTCATTGCCTTGAAATACTACTACCACCACCTCTCCTACTACCATTACATTTACCCTCTTTCTCTCACTAGAATCTGCTAGGAGGCTTAGCCCTACACACAGTACTTAAGCCTCTTGATGCCATATTTAAAAGGCTTTTAGCATTCTGTTTAGCTGTGCTCTTGGTACCCTACTACCCTAGTTGGGTTCTGATGGCATGTGAATATGATAGCCAGAAAAGTCAAAAGAAGGCTCTGTCCTGCCTGCTCTGGTTCTGGGGCTATAGTTCAGCTGTGGAAGGAAAGGGAAAAAGAAAAAAACAACGGTAGGCCGTAGGGACCCACATGCAAATACGAGAGAATCGGAGGGGGTTATACAGTAAGTATGTCGGTGATAACTCGAAACATACTCTCACCGTACTAAAATAAGTTAATCCATCTATTTCAAAGTATAAAAATTTATAAGAATTTCTAGGATTTAAATTTTAATCCATAATTTAAGAATTTCTAGTATTATTTATAGTACTACTTATCCCATCAATTATTTTTTATTTAAATTTCTTCCCATGTTTCCTTCATCTATCCTCCCACCTTCATTCATTTCACATTTATTAAGGGACACCATAGTCATTGTTTATTAACCTTAATCTCTGCTAAACAATATAAAAATTCTTATATTTTAGAACATAGGGAGTAATTTCTAGAGTTCAAACTCTGTCCAAAATAAATTGATTTATACATTTTTACCTATCATTGTTTATAAATAGAGAAGTTTCATGCCTTCTTCAAGATAAGTCTATTTTGCATCCCTAAACTATTATCTTGTTCTAGTTTTCATCCTCCAACTTTAAAACCGGACAAACTATATCCTTTAACTGTTTATATCCTTACTCTAATTTAAAGGTGGTTTTATCCTACTTGGCGTATATATGGTATTGACATGGCGATCTGGTTAACAAAATAAATTTAAAAACTAGTCTTTGACCCATACATTGCCCGTGAGTTGCAATGAAATTTTTTAAAAAGAATATTGACATCAAATATTGTTAACAATCTATTTTTGTTATCATTTTCTACATATCAAATTTCTTAATTTCTGCATGTACTTTTCAATTGACGCGCAGGCCTTTTGGCCCCATACTCTTATTTTCTTTCTTCAAACAATAAAGGGAGTTGGTGTGAGCACCCTTTTTTGCGGGTACTAAGAGTCCTCTCACTACCAACCTGCGGACATCATCATCTGATTGGGTCTTGCCGGTATCAACAACAAGAAAGAAGAACTCTCCTTTTAAAGTACTCCCTCCGTCCCAAAATATAAAGAGTTTTAGAGCTGGGCACGGGTATTAAGAAAATTGTTGGAATTAAATAGGGGAAGGTTGTTGTAACGCCCTGATTTTTGGGACGTTAAAAGACTTTTAATAAAACCCTAATTCTAAAAATTCGATGTTTTTGTGTGTGAGCCTAAGGACTAAGTGCCGAGATCTTAATTAAATCCCCTCCTTGAAAACTCTGAATTCTCTCTCTAAATTCCCCAAGAAAAATCCTGAACCAAAATTTAAATCTCAAATTCGAATTTCGCTATTCGAATTTCCCTCAGAAACTCCCCCATCAAAAATTCAAATTTCAATTCAAAACCCTTTGTTCAAATATCCCTATTAAATCCCTGGTTCAAGAAAATTCCAAAAAATTAAATAAAATTTTGAATTCAAAAAGCCCTTGAATTTTCCTTCCTTTTTGCCTTCCTATCCCCCCTCCAAATATTTCAAATCTATTTCACAAAAATCCCCAACCATAGTAGTGAAGCCCTGCTCTAAACTCCCAAGAATTTTACAAGATCAAAATAAAATTTTGAATCAAGTACCTATTCCAAATCCTCAAAAATTCTCTCCAAAACCTATTCTTGGAAATCCCTAAAAAAGAAAAATTGCACTGTTCACCATAGGCCGTCCCTCCTCTCTCCTCGGCCCATCCCCCGCTGGCCCCTCTCCTCGGCCTCTCCCGTCACTCGCAGACGCGCTGACGAACTGGGCTCGCCCGTCAGCCACAGAACATGCACCGTGCCCGTACCCAACAGCTCGGCCCACGCGCCAGCGACAGCCCCTCTCCATACCTTAGCCCTTGTTGCTGCCAGATGGTTCCCGCATGTTGGAGTCGTTGTCCTCCCGGACGGCTCAACCTCTCGCCCGCCGCATGTTTGGCCTAATGCCCGTGGGAACACGTCATGCCACTGTCGCCCCGATGCTGCCGCCCGACCGCCTTGAGCTTCCCACCATCAACCCGCCACCCACCGTCTTTGACTCCCTGCCATCCCGCGCCTGCAGTCGCCTCGGCTGGCGTAGCTGCCCCGCCCACAATCCCGCCACCACCATGGCCGCCCTGAGTTTTGTGCACCGCCATTCCTTCTCATCTCTCGTGCATCGCCTCTCTCCGTCGTCGCTTAGCGTCGCCGCTTCCTATAAAACCCATCTGCCCTCCTATTTCCCCTCTTTCCTCGCCGTGGCCACGCCACTGTGCCAGTCTGAGCTCGAGCTCGGCAATCCGTCGCCGCCGCCGCATTTTTGCAATTCGGTAAGCACCCCCCCTATTTCCTTCCTTCTCCTCTTCCCCTAAAACCCCGAGCCCAAAACCCCCTTACTCGAGCACCCCCCGTCGGCGCCGGCGTTCCACCGCCGCCGCACCCCATCTTCTCCCCCTTGCCGCCCTCGGCCTCGCACCGCTAGCCGCCGTCGCATCCCTATCCGGTCAATCCGAGTAGGCCATCATGTTCCTCTCCTCCCCCGCTCCCCGACGCCGTGCCCTGCCCGTCGCCGCTCACCGCCGTTCGGCCGATCGCTGTCGAGCGCCATGCGCCATCGATCTCCCTCTCTTTCTGTCTCTCGCTCTCTCGTTCTCCCTCTGTCAAGCGGGCCCGCTAGGCAGAGCCATCGACATGTAGGCCTCCTTTCCTATTTCTCTGTCCAGTGGCCTTAACTTCCTCACTGTATGACATGTGGGCCAATGCCATTGAAAACATTAGTTAATCTCCATTATAAATAATAGGGTCACTTACATGTGGACCCACTCCCTCTCTCTACCTCAGTGACATGTGGGCCCAATCCCCTCCTCTCTCTGACATATAGGCCCACCTCACTAAATAAACCTTTCTTGTATCACTTACAGATGGGACCCACTGACATGTGGGCCCTACACCTCAGCTCTTCTCCCTTTGATCTTGGCCTCCACCTGTCAGATCCAGAATATTCCTGGAATATTCTTTTTCTAATTCAAATAAATTCCTTTTCTTTTCTAGAAAATTCCTTTAAACTTCAAAAATTCATATCTTTTCAACCGTAGCTCCGATTGACCCTGTTCAAGTCTCAAAATTTTTCTAAAATTGAGATTTACCTCATGGCACTATTAGTTATTAATAATAGTATTTTATTTCTAGGGTTTTGTGTGTTTTTCTCTCGTTTTTTGTGTAGTCGACGCTTCAGAAATTATTTCGGATGTGGATTTTCGAGAATTTTTGAAGACGAAGACTGAGACAACTCACTCCTTGAACATATTGCTCCCAATTTATAAAATATTTTGTTTACCAAACTGCATTTTAGTGCGCACGTTAATTTTGTTTCGGCCTCGGTTCACATGATGATTCGACGAATCTACCTAGTAGTTGAAATAAACTGTAGGCTTGCAAAACCCTATTCCTTGTCGCTCCACCTCAGTGTTACCTCGACATCTGTGCTCGATGAGCATGGGTATCGGCGGTTTCACTCAAAGCATATGTGTTGTCGAAATGAGAAAATCAGGGTTTATAAAATCTTTTAACTCGACACTCGGTGTTGATAGTTTGCGAAATAAGAAATGTTTGTGAAAACTCGCAATGCAAAGTGATCGCCTGTGCAGGGATGCTTTGTATTCGCATATAAGGACCGATTCCTTAGGGAATTGCACTGATCATAATACAGTGTGACCACATGGGCGGTATGGGACGCCCCTGGCTAAGTATTCAACCGGGACAGGGTTACCTCGCATGCTAGTAGATGTGAAACGCCAGGATAAGGTGTTTAGGGGTATCTTCGGGTTCCTGAGTAGAGCAAGGAAGGGAAGCTTGTCCAGTACTTGGTCTAGGAGTTTGGGGTTAATTGCAAGCCAAATGCTTGACTGTGTTTGGCCCATCTATCGGGCATGAGGTATCCTAGGATGGTTCCTGAAAGGCCTTGTTACAAATCTCTCCTGCTTGGCTAGTAAGAGAGTAAGCTTGCGTCATGTGGGGAAAGCGTATACCTCTGCAGAGCTCTGAACTGTTCGAACAGCCGTGCCCATGGTTATGGGTGATGTGAAGTGATTCTTCTAGCATAGATTTGTTTGCAAATATTTACGAAAGTGGTTTGTGGGATTGGAAACCGTTACTAGAATCGGCTAGGTTGGCTGATGGATGACTAGTACGTGGTCTGAAACTGTCCTATGTGGATCGGGATGTCAAATGGCATCATAGTTAGGCTTCCCGAGTGAAAGCAGTGTAGATTTGAGGAGATTATGAATGACTCTAGGAGCCGAAGCTGAGATGATGAGATGAATGATGTCATGAATAGGACTAAAGCGAAAGGAAAATAATAGAGGAAAAATGAGTTGACGTCCTAGAAAGAACTAATAGATAGTATACATAGAACCGCTATCGTGGTCTGACAGGCGGTAGACTGGAACCTTTAATCAATTAAAAATCTGTTTGTCCGCTTGAGTTGTTGCAAAGCAATTCGTGGGCAGGATCGAGGCGAGAGCCTCTTTTCAGTTACAACTAGATCAACCTATACCTAGGGTTTTGAAAAATGTTTTAAAATAAAGTGTTTGTAAAATAAACCCCAGCCTTCCTTGATGGCCTACATAACTCACATTTGCCCTGACTTGCTAAGTACGTATGTACTCAATCCATTATCTTTTTCCCTCCTTCAGAAAGAGTGAAGTTAAAGTGAAGATTAGGGTTTCTTTCCTAATCCTAAGCCGTTGCTTGTGGATTGGGTTTTCGCTGCGCTGTCGTTCCATTGCTGCTGTTTTGTTTAAAGGTTGCTGCTCGGGGCTTGTCCGGAGTTGCAACTATTAAATGTACAATATATATATATATATATATATTTATTTATTTAGTTGCTATAATACACCTCGGTTGACCGCGGATACCAGTAAGGTTTCCTGGGACTGGTACCGGCAACACAGTTCCGTGGGAGCCGGTTCACGCCGATCTCCTGCAGCGCTTCCTCTCTGGTGTCACTATATATGGTGCCAGGGCAAGGATGTTACAGTTGTGATTGGTTGAGAAAAGAAGTAGGTGAAAAGCTTTTGTGGTGGAAGCCTGTGATTAGTTGAAAAGAGAATGTAGGTGTAGAAGTTGTTATATTTTGATCCAAATTTTGAATGTTAAAAGTTGTTATATTTTGGAACAGAGGGAGTAGTACAGATTAAATATTAAAATTTAATCATATGGTTAATATGTGGTTGTTTTTTCAATTATAGTGATTTCAATTAAATAATTGTTCATGTCATTTACACCTTGTTAATTATTTACTTCAAATTTCAAAATTAAATCAACAATATACTAAATTCATAGTATAATATCCTCTTCATCTATCAAAACAACTGAAAATGTGATAGGTATTACTCTATGGGTATAAATTGAGGAAGCAGGGAGAATAAGGCTAACATATAGGGTTTATATTTTTTTAAAAAACATGTTTTGATGACTGGACTATTGTGTCACCGCCACGTCGGACAAAAGCACTGGGTGTAAAGTAGACATAATTAATAGTTGAAGAATGCATTTTGTCTGGTTTTAAAGATATAGGATGAAAACTAGACGAAAACAATAGTTTAGGGACGTAAAGTAGAATTTTAATATCTGTTATTTATCCATCCACGAACACTATTTTTTTTATTAATAAGAGACACATTGATTTTTTTTACTCATTACTAATTTTTTTGGGGACGTGGTGATTCAATTTATTTTAGGCAGATGGAGTATGTAGCTATTACTCCTATTTGGAGCTCTGAAAAATACTGTCATCGTTTTTAACTGAGTAGGGAGTGATTTTCGTTGTATTTTACAATGAAATCTCTACGAGAACCTTGTAAGAAAATTCCACTGGTTTAAAATATCGTTTCTTTTCTCAATTCCTACACAAGTTGAGATTTTCTCCTTTCTGATTATAATTCACAAATTCCAAATCGAACAAAATTTCTACTTGAGCCATCGTTACTCAAAGCATCTCCCGGCCAGCCACAGCAGCATTCTGCTGTGTCCTGCGAGGCTTTGGCTCCGTTGCTCGCTCGATACTTCTCCTTTTCAGATTATTTGTGAATTATTCATGGTATTCTCTTAGAAGTACGAATTCTAAAAAAACGATCTACATTGCTTCGACCGCTTGATAATATATCCCTATAAACAAATCCATCGTTTAGCCGCATTACTTGGCATTTCAACCAAAAAGAACGAAATCGAATCACTACGAGCAGGACGCCGTCAGATAAATAAGAACAGTAGGGTTTCGCTAAATCTTACTCTTTCCGTCTCAAAATAAGTTGATTTATAAAGTTTAAACTTTATCTTAAGATAAATTGATTTTCATACTTTTACCTATCATTGATCTATAAATCAAGAAGTTTTATCCCTTCAACGCACCAACCAATTTTACTTTTATATTAATGGAAGAAGTTTTGGTCCTTTTTTCATCTTAATAGAAATCCATTTATTTTAAAACAAAGAGACTAATGCATATAGCTAGCAAGAAGAGCAGCCGTGTGGCATGAACGGCTATGACTAGGAAGAAAGAAGGAATAATGATAGAAAAAGGATAATGCGAGAGGGTAATGTGATTTAACAAGGTTTTTCTTACCAGGAAGGGTTACCATACCCTGGCACTAGGTAACCACAATAAACTTTAAAAAAAGGATAAAATCTATCAAATTTAATATTTTTTAAATTTTGGTTGAGTTATGAGACTCTTACCGTAACCAAATCCCAATGATAAACCTGGTTACCGTGCCTTAACGGAAACCTTGACTTTGACTCGCTCGTGAGCTCGTCGCCGTACCGTATGTACCGTGGCTAATCATGCGATGCGTCGCTTTTCAGGGCCGTTGCGCGAGAAAATCCATCACTTCTGCCGTGTCGTCGACTCGTCCAGGCGCAGGCGGAGGCGGCGAACGTCCCAAGCAACTTTCGCGCGCCATAATGTCATTTACCCAATCCGTCGTCCATTTATACATACTACTGCATCCATCCTAAAATATAATAATTTATTACTAGATTAGATATAATCTAGTACTATGTTATTATATTTTAATTTAAGACAGAAAAAGTACTACGTATGATACTTAGTATATTTGCGTGACACACAGAACAGATGGAGAAAATGAAAAATATATCGTTTGTCAATCAGTTTTGACAATATTATACACCCTCCGTTCATATTATAGATGTTGTAGGATAGTGAGATTGAACTTTTTAAGTTTGATTAAGTTTATAGAAAAAAATTATATCAATATATACAACACTAAATTAGTTTCATTAAATCTAGTATTGTATATATTTCTATGGTATATTTGTTTTGTGTTGAAAATACTGCTATATTTTTTATAAACTTAATCAAAATTTAAAGAAATCTGACTAAAAACAAACCCAAAACTTATACTAATATATAGAATGAAAGGAGTACATGGTATTGTATCATATATATACTACTCCAGTATAGTACTGTATGTATTTGAGTCTGGTAATTTAAAGAAAGGCATAGTTGGTTAGAGAGCAATTGCGTTGATCTTTTTGTTACGAACATAATCATTTCCATCGTACTCTCCCGTTTCAAAATATAAGAATTTCTGAATGTTTTTTAAAATGATTCTGGACAAAGAATGTTCAGATTTATTTTAAAAAATAAGCAGAAATTCTCTATCTAGATTTATTTTGAAAAACATGTAAAAATTCTCTATGCAGATTTATTTTAAAAACATGTAGAAATCCTCTTGCAGAAATCCTCATATTTTGAACCAAATGTGTAATATAGTTTAATTTGGTTGGCTGAATAAGTCAAAAATTGCGTAAATGTGATTGTTGATGCAATGATGTGGTTGATGTGGCATGGCGGCAACCACAATATATGATTCCAATAAATCAATCAACCTCCTTGATGATGGGCCTGACAGCATTGGTGGTTGATCCCTTGCTTCTCTCGGCAGGCTAAGATTGGTGGTGGCAGATTTAGAAATTTTTGAATAATAGATAAAATTAACCCACAACAGTTAGCTACCAGCATCGTTAAACGCCATCGTCGCGGCATGCCTATACTTTGCCTCGTGCCGGCGAGCGTGGGCAGCTGTTCATCACTGTGGTTAGCCCGTAGGTCTACCACTATAGATTAGGAATGCGATATAGAGTAAAGCACATGAACAAATATGTGTAGTTATCCATTTTCTCTGATTTTTAATACTAGATGATGCTGTTGTATATACGTTTGCCCATTTGTCTTATTTAAAAATTTTATATAAATATTAAAAATATAAGTTATGTTCAAAGAACCTTTAATGATAAACAAACTAAATAATAATTATATATATTTTTAATAAGGCGATTAATAAAATATAATACTTTCATCTCAAAATATAGCAATTTTAGTTATGTAACTGGACATACTCCTATTTAGATATATAGTTGTTATATTTTAAAACAGAGATAGCACGTCTAAAAGTTAATGGCATCGTCTATATTAAAAACAAGAGGAAGTAGCATGCTACAGCTCACAGCGAACCTTCGATAAGCTCGTCCATATCTGTATGGTTACTGTCGTACTGTCCTCTCTAGGCTAAGTAAGTGTTTGATTCAATTTCTCGTGGTAGCTTATAAGCCACGTATAAAACAAAAAATATTATTAGAGTGTAATTAATTAAGTATTAATTATTACAAACTTAAAAAAAATCTATGTGATTTTTTTAGAGATACTTTTATATAAATTTTTTTTAAAAACATACTGTTTTATGTTTTGAGAAGTGTGCTAATAAAAATTAACATAGAAGTCACAAATAATAAGCTGAACCAAATACCCCTAAGGCTAAGGCTAGGCCAGGCAAATTACACCGTGGCGCATCTTTGAAGTAGAGAAATGACTGCGCATGGAGCCAAAACAATCGACTCGATCCGTTGCCGTTTCATCATCATCGTAGTCGTCCATAAAGTGAGAGCAGAAAGGACGCCCTCTTTAACTGACACACAGTGTCGGTGACGTCACATCCAGTTCAGTACTCCAGCACAGTGATCACCACCAGCAGTTCAGCTTCAGCACAGTGATCACCAGATGCAGCCAGGCATCCAGCCGACCGGCCGGGCACGCGGCGCAACCAACTGGCAGGAAGACGGGAACACGGGTTCGTTGCTGCTGTCGCCGCCGCCGCCGCAGGCGGCGGCGGTGGCGGCTCGGCGAGCGAGCGATCGCGCTGCCACGCGTTAGGCGTCGCCCCGGCACCGTCCTAAGCCCATGGTTACCCGGGGCGCCACATGGATGCAAGGCGAAGCCGGTGCCCGTACGCGTGTACCGGCTGCACCTGCACGCCGGGCGTGGCCCACACGGAGAAATGGCCGTACCGCACCCGCAGCCTTCAAGCGTCAAGCTCGTCGGCGCTAAAACAATGGCGGCAGTGGTGGAGCCGACGTCAAGACCGGACGACTAATACTCGGTTCGTCTCAAAATAATATTAGATTTTATTATTTTAAAAAGAAGAGAATAATAATTTTCAGTAGTCGTTTTTTTTTTTTTACATCGACGGCGGTCGGTATAGCCATCGACAGTGGACACACAGCGGTAGAGCCCGGGAGGCAGCGGCAGAGCTAGGTGGCCCCGCCGCTGAATAGCCCAATAGCAATTTCCAATGGTAACATTTTTTCTGGTCATCGACGGCAGATTGCTGCCATCAACAACGGACATGCAGTGGCTGAGCCCGGGCGGCCGCGTAACCTGCTGAGTTGGCTCCGCCGCTGAATGATGGTCGAGGACAATGATGGTAAGGATGGTTTCGGAACCTAGGGTTTACAAAACCTAAATGCCCCCGCAAAACGCTCCTGAATGGGTTTTGGGTTTTCCGTGAAAACCAGCAACAACTGCTAAAATTCGACAAAATTTTGTTAAGATTCTAAATTCAGTTTGATTGCTTTTAGAATTTGACTATTTACCGAGCGGTTTGCAATTATGCAAGAACGAAGCTGTCCTGGGATTTGAAAAGGCATCATGCAGAGTAATTCAATTTTTTTATAGGAATAAAAATTTTACCTCTTGTTGTTCAAGGAGGTTAAAATAGGGCATTTGCCAATAATCCATTTAAGCAGACATAAATGCTTATATTTTTGGAACGGAAGGAGTAACTTCTTTATCCTACACTTTTCTTTATCAGACATAAATGCTTAATTAGACATGCTCACTAAAGTTAATAAAAAAATACCATAGTACTTTTTTTCTTTATCTAGTCATATCACCTGCACATGAAGGGCAAATATTAAGATTGGGTCAAAAGATTTCTTTTTAATCACTTCAATTGTTAATTTTTAAATTTTGAATTGCTTAGATTCTTTTTCCAAGCTTCTGATTGACTTTGGAATCATTGAAATGATGTGAATAATAGGAATCAGTGCAAAGAATACTTATATTATGGTACAAAATTTAAATCATAAAAATAATTATATTTTAGAACGAAGGTAATAAATAACAGTGAATACATCAGATGCCACAGAGATCTACAAAGACTGACATACCTAACCAGTAGTGCGGTTTCGTGTCCAACTCGTAGGCGAGGAATGAAAGAATCATGGGTTTAACTCGGCTTCGCGTCACCTCAATTCTCGGCTCCCTGAATTTGACACCTTGGCGATAGCCTCCTGAGGGGGTGGGTGGTCGAACTTGCAACGCATACCAAACTTGCATACGCCGGTCTTCATGTAGAAGTCACATACCTCGGCATCCTGCATACGCATTAGTTTAGGCATCAAAACTAATGCTACCCGGGAGGACATTCATACACTACATTCCGAGAATGCATCTAAGTAGCATATGCAATTCACTAGATCATGATGAAAGGGTGAACAAATGATAAAACACTTTTTTTTAAAAAAAAGAAATGCAAACCAAGGAACATCAAAATGCAGGGTAGACTGTTACGATATGCAATTTACTAGATCATTAGGATCAACACTGACGGAGTCGAAAAGCCTACGGCCCAAAAACAGTATGATCACTGGAACAAGTGGAGTAGCCAAGGTGTTACAAACAGGCTTTGAAAAGAAGTTTCAGAAACATTATTTGTTAAATTAATGAATCTACTTTATTAACAGGCTAGCAGGATTTTTGAAATGTTACCTCTCTTCTTGGTAGGCCAGCAAGAGTAAGCTGCAGAGACTCCTCAGCAGGCTCCCAATTTGAAGAGGGATCAGGAGCAGAACGATCAATTGGGTGGTGAAACTTGCATCGGTCAGCAAACTTACAAAATCCTGTCTTCATGTAGAACTGCATTAAGAAAAAGGCATAACGCTGTAGAGAGACCCAGACTCTATGCATAAAGTAGAGGATATCAATCAGCTGGTTAGTAATTCATAGTGAAGAGACCGTCATATAACATACATCACAAACAGTTGCTCCGGGCCTCTGGGGATAGGTGATCGGCCCAGGTTCAACCTGCATTTTACAAAAGAGCATATCAACTTGTGTATCTCACAGCAGATATTTCCAACTTTAATTTCCTTTGTTTACTCTTACTGGTATGTGTGCCACATGAAAATCAAAGCTTTGCATGAAGTTTGCAGCTGGATTTAGCAGCATGGATTCCAGAGTAGGGAGAATGGTTTGACCCAGTGGAAGTTGAAAATTTAAAACTGCATTGAGCACCAAATTACCATAAAAATACATCATACATGTCAACTCAAAAGATTCAATTCATGTAAGAAGCATGCACAGCATCAGAGACTTGTTTGGTTGATATGGCAATTTTTTCTGCTTGTATTGGCTTTACAGATACAGTAGAAAGGACACAATCTCAAAAATACTATCTGTGTCCACAAAGAAAAAAGAAAAAGTTAGTAAAACCTGGTTAGTTTTTGTGTAATGTCTTCAGTATTGCAGTCAACTGTGTAATGTCTCAAAAATAACAAGATCTGATAATTTATTCATTTCATAATATTTACATCAGATATCAGTAGTTTCACATTGCCCCACACATGAACTAATGAATTTTAAGAGCCTTGGAGGTACCTACAGGATGGATTCCTTCTCTTTTCTTTTATGCATTGTATTCTTTCTGTTTCACAGTATAATTCCATGCCCCACCCCATGCAGTGGCATAAGAAAAAGGTTAATGGCAACAGATACCCATTTTTTTCCTTTTTTTGCAAGGGAGGTACCAATTTCCATCGTTCTGCCACATGGGCTTGGAATGAATAAGCTAAGGTTTGGTGGGTAAGAACAGATTAGAAGGGAAGACAAGTCTCTGGATGGATCAGATAAAACAGGGAGAAATAGAGATAGAGATAAATAAACTTGTTTACTCCATGCTGCCAACTAAGTGTTATAAAGATCCTTTCATAGCCACATAAACAGATAAGTTCAGCCAATGCATCTTATAGCACACATACTATATCTCCAATAGATAAGCCTAACAGCGTATCCGAGACCTAACAAACTAATTGTTGAAAAACAGATAAAAGTCATAAAACGCTAGAGCTAATGGCACAATAACAATTACTCAAGCTCTTTTACAGCAGCGAAGTAGGGGGTGCAACTGAGTGGAAACTATGTCACAAATACACCCTTGATTTCTGCAATAAACTTATATTATGAAACAATGCTTCTCAAAGAAAATGAACTAGTATTATGAAACAGAGAAGTACAAGGCTATTACGTAAGTGATCCATCCGACCATGGAAACACATTGCAAGTTAAATCATGCTATTAAATAGATGAGCAGCTAGTGATGTTTGTCGCGGCCTTCTGAGAGGTGAAAGGAAGCCAAAAGAATTTGGGCTACCTCAAATTCGTGTCATGACAAATTTAACTTTGTGAATATGATTAGTTGTGACCATGAGCAACAAACCTAGACGATCAGGATGGTTGAATCGACAAGTAGAACTGAACTTGCAGCTGTAGAGGGACAAAAGGAAATGTGAGATTCCAAATGTCTCCAAACTCATGCAAAAGTGCCAAAGCCAACTGAAAATAACATTATTCTGCTTAAGAAGGGAATACCTGCCCATCTTCATATAAAAAGGACAATCAACTTCACCCTGCAATAAGGAGAAGAGAAGGTATTAAACAATACAAGCACAAGGTATTTCACCTAGAACCAGTAGACAGAAATATCTCACTACATACATGATTAAGGTACACCAGTAAATTCTGTGCCCAATCCATATACCAGGAATTGAGTACAGATATGCAAAATCCAAGCATAGAGCATGTTCAATATCATTATCTTGCATTACATAATTCACAAGAGTCTTTTTCAATGGTTTACGAATGAAAGGAAGTTATTGGGTGTAGAACTAAAATTTACTGCTAAAAGAAGTGCCACTTGATAATGACATACTGGTCTTATAGGCAGCCCTTTAGAGTTAAATTCTTGTGCTGCAGCAACTGGAGTTAACATCTTCGCTGGAACTGAATCATCTGCTGCACCAATATCCTTTTCTCCTTCAACAGTTGCTGCAGATTCATATTGACTTGAAGGTATTTCAATATCCTTCGGATGATTGAACTTGCACTTTGCACGAAATTTGCATTCGCCTGTTTTTGCATAGAACTGAAGTACAGGAGCACAACTGAAAATTGGTTTGAAGCTTGATGCAATACAAAAAGGAAAAGAAAAAGGTGCGATAGCTTCTTACTGAACAAAGCGGCTCAGAAGGCCTCACTGGTAAGATAGAACTATCTGCAATTAGATGCTTCTGCAATTTCATAAAAGAGCACACAGGTTGAGACCTGAGCAGTTGAGATGACATATTATTACTCTAGTTAGCAAATGGAAACAACTTACTTCATTGCCTTTTCCAGATGCTAATGCATTAACATTTTCCTTTGGATGATTGAACTTGCATTTAGATCCAAACTTGCATTTACCAGTCCTCATAAAAAACTGCATCATCAAGAACAATATTATGAACATACTGGTCAGCTGGACTCTAAAATAGGGCTATGAACTGCTTACAGGACAATCTGGTTCCCCTTGTCGTTCCGGGTAGGATTCTTCAAGGTTTGCAGCCTGCTAAAGAAGTTTAAGAAAGCAAAACAGAAGGGATAAATTTGGAGGATAACTCGACACAACGTACAACCACAAACATTACAATAACTATTTCGGAAACCTGAAAAACACCAAATAGCATAAGGTAACCTGACCAGAGCAACAGCAATTTTTAAAAAAGGTAGTCTAGAAAAAAAACTAAAGAAAACTGTAGTCTTTCTGTTTTTATATCTATATTCCCACGCCCAAAAAACAAAATTCCTTTTGAAAGACACTACAATGCTGGTGCACCCCGAGTTTAATCCCACGCCAGCATACATTTGTCAGACAAGTCGCAGCATGCTTCGACCAGATCAAACTAGAGATTCTCCATAGAAGGAAAAGTAAGCAGATATATGCAGGATGGCCACTGTAAAAATATATATAGATATATATCTCACAGTAACCAAATGCATGATTAACACTGATGTATGCATGAACAAGAGGCACCATAAGCTCGAACATATAAGCCACATGATCAACAAAGAGTGATTTATTATGTCTTTATTATGAAATTCACACTTGGGAAAGTCGTCCTACTCACAAATCTTGGCTGGACTGCTAATGCTGTAAGGTAACAAAAAAACATGGTGTTGGCACATATGGCTAATATAGCCCTTATACGAGATCAGTGTGTTGACCAATGCTTCAAACAGCAGACACTAAAAAGATGCAACAATAGAAGGAGACAAAGATATGCCACAAATATTTAGTTCACACAATCACTTTTTTTTTTTGGTCCAAAAGATCTGGTTTCCTGTCACTACCCTTTTTCACTTAAATACTGTAAATACAATTAATGGAAGCTTGGATTCCTAAGTTCTTTCTTCTAATTTGGTTCAAACAAACATGCATAATCAACACCACCTGTACTCTTAGCTTTCTTTCTTTCCTTTTTGCTACTAGCAATGCTGGTAATACACTTTTGGTTTTTGACCTCAAAATAGTATTAGAATATGCATTACTATACAATATAGACCTCTATAAATAATAACATTAACAGGTGATCACCTCTTTCCAATTTGGAATCCCACCCTCTGGAACCCATTGTGGATGGTCAAATTTGCAGGAATCTCCGAATTTACAGGTTCGGGTCATCATATAGAAGGCACAGTCCTTTGCCCCCGGTCGCTGTGGATATATAGGAAGGCTGCTCTCAAGCCTAGGGCGTTTGACCATAGAATTTGAAGAATATAAAGCCTCAATCTGTTCAACAGTACTATGACTTCCCATAATTGGCTGATGATATAGAACTATAGTAGATATACAAAAGAACTTTATAAGCTACATGTATTAGACATGAACAAAAGCAAGGATAACAGATATTAGTAATAGTGATAGTAATAATAGTATATAGAGAAAAGGATCAAGGATGGCAACAAATTGATTACTGCTCTAGTGAACTACATAAGAAAACAAGACATCCAATTAATCAAGGATTGAAAAACTATCATGACGGTAAAATGACAAGAAAATTAATGGATATGCTACGTGATAAGTAATAATGCCTTCTACAAGAAACTCATTAGATGGTTTGTTTAACCCTTCAGTTCAATAGTGAATTTTATAATATCGAAACTTTTAATTTCTTGTATAGTTGCTAAGTATTGTGTTCTCAAAGTTAAAAAATGATTTGTTCCTAACAACACTATATGTGCAAGGTTCTAAAATGTTTGAGAAATCAGAGAGTACACAAAGTCATAAACTGCACAAAGCTCTCAGTGCTAGAAGCCCGTCCAAGTCCAAAGGACTACCAAATAACTTCCTCCAAGTTGCACAGGCAACAGAAGCAATGAATACAACTAAGCTCAACCTACTCAAGGAAGACCTATCAGAAGCTTCTCCGACCAAGAAGCTAGTGAAGAAGATCAGCGGTGGAGCCAAAACTTTTACCTTGTGGTGTCAAATACATGACTAAATGTGGGATCAATTCCTATGAATTTAACAATGTTCTGTAGGCATATCCACTAATCCACACATGTTTTTGGTGTATGTTGCAAAAATCTGTGGAGAAATTTCATTTCAGTTGACCACACAACTTGGACATGGTTCCCACGATGGAGAGGATAGGTTAGTGATCCTGAAACGCTTCCATCATACGGAAACAAAACCCTTCAACCTTACTTGCCTCAGCCCTTTTAAATAATTTACATCTGAGGGACCATGAGACGGCACAGGGATTGAAACAAAATTATGTTAAGATTTGTACGTAGCCATTCTCCACTACATTTTGATTGAAATTATATTGCCAAATGACGCACGTAGTTCGGTAAAATGTTCATAAACCCTACATGTTGGAATATAACAAAAGCTACAGCAATGCTAACAGCACCCAGACACAGTTTATGCTCTCTACCAACAAAAACTGATCTGCACTACTCCTACCATTGTCACTTGTCAGTCTCATACCGAGAAGCAGCATAGCAAACGTAATCAACTCTCTGTTTACGAACACGCTTATCCATCCGTGTATCTATACGGTTTTCAAATCAGTGGCATTATCCAAAGGAACCCAGGTGAACCACACCCGTCAACGGAACAGGGCAGGGGGGTGAGCTCTCACCTCCCGTGGACCGCCTCGAGCCGACCAGCCGCGCGTCGAAGGCGTCGGCGGCCGAAGAGGGGTTGTCGAGCGGGCCGCCGCCGCCATAGCGGCCCGCTATCAGGTCGATCTCGTAGGACGAGTACCCCGCCGCGGCCGCACCCTCGCCCGCGACGCCGTGGCCGTACGGATAGAAGGGATCCGACATCGCCGCCGGCCCTGCGTCCCGACGCGGCTGGGGTTTTTGGGTAAGGCCGGTCGGTTGCCGCCCGCTCAGTGTGTGAGAGCGACTGGATTCGCACGCCACTCAACAGTGTCACACGAATTGGCCAGTACCCACTCTTACTTGCACTCTGACTCCGCTCCCCTAAAGATGCAATTTCTCTTTCCGGAGTATAGCCCGAGTTTGATTTTTTATCCCTCCATTGTAAAATCAGTTACAAAATCAAGTCAATTTACTCCCTTGACAATTTAAACAGTAGTTTTTGTTGGAGTAGGACCAGGTACCGTGCTCCTAATTCGACCGACACTTGAGCAAATACTAACAATCTTGCTTGTCAGACACAGGGTAACAAGGAGTCATTCGATCCGTCTGAAAAGTAGAACGTTTCGTCGAGAAAGAGGTTGAGAATATTTCCCCTTTAGAGAAGGAGAAATAGCAAAGTCGAAGACGAAGTTTAGGACGCACGCAACGGAGGGAATATTCCCCCACGTGGTATGAGGACTAGTCTAAACCACTCCGGACAACTGTCCCTAGGGGACCGCAAGTCTAGTGTGTAATGTCTAATTTGCCCCTAGAGTTAGCGGTCTCCCAAGGGCATTTCTGTAATCTCCTTATACGGCCCCTGGGCTATAAAAGGCAGACAAGCCCTATTGTAACAGATAGAGAATATTGGAGTAAACAGTGCTTTGAGTACATTTAGTCATCAGATTGCATTTTACAAGGATAAGCGTGAGAAAACATTTTCCCTGCTTATCCCTTTTTTTTGTTCGTGACCGAAAGTCACAACAGTGGCGCCGTCTGTAGGGACGCAAGTCTCTAGAAGGTGAAATTCAGGGGATAGATGCACCCGAGGCCACAAAGAGCGAGAATAGTACTAGCAAGATACGCTCACGTAATTCAACAACAACCAAGGCAAGTAATAGATCCTGTCGTGAAAGGTGAAATGGAGCCAGAGAGAGAAATCGAGAACGTGGTAAATGGAGTGGCGGCAGCTGCAGCTGGTGTGCAGATTGGGGGAGATGCTGATCACGTAAACGAGGTGGACTTGGCGGAGATGGTGGAAGCACGAGGGGCTCTGATGATAAATCGGGAACTATTCAAAGAGATGCAGAGGGAATTGCAGAGGTTACAGAATTTGCAAAATCCAGTTGCGGCAGCAGAAGCAACCGTGGCAGATATCCCAAAATCATCGCAGAGGTCATAACAGAATGTTGTTCTCTAGTTCTCGAGCCAAAATCCAGCACAAACAAATCAACCACTTCCCATAAACCAACCTATCTCCACAATACGCCACCCATCCAAAACCAGCCCAGCTCTACCAATATACCACCCATTCTGAACCAACCCAACACAGATGCATCCGTCCCAAGCCAGCAAAACATCTCGAGTTCCACGCTCATACTGGCAGAATTACCGCCCCAAGCCACTCTGAACATTCCTATGGTGCAAACGTGTCCAAACAGACCAAACTCCCATGCTTAATGCCAGAGCCCAATTCAACCTCTTACTTATCCCTCGTACAATCAATTCTCTCAATTAATTGTCCAACAAACTCCTTTTCTACAACAAACTCAGCCTTTTCTCTAGCAAAATCAACCTTTTCCCCGATATGCTCAACAACCAATTTCTCAATCAATCTTCCAACAATTGCCTCAAAATCAAATTGCACAAGTGACATTTTAGAATATCCCTAGCATGACTCAGAATATGCCTACAGCTCAGCCACAGTTCCAAGGAGTATGAACGGTGGATGTTAAAAGTCCTTTAAGCCCAAACCTGCGATGGCACCTTTGCCAGCACATTTCAAGCTATCAAACATAACAAAGTACAAGTGAGACACCGACCCAAATGAGTATCTGAGAGTGTATAAAACGGCAGTGGAAGCGGCTGGAGGAGATGACACAACTAAGACGAAAATACTTCCCACAATGTTAGGAGTAGCACTCTCTTGGTACACCACAATTTCAGCATTGTTAATATACTCTTGTGAACATATGAAGGATACATTTTGAGCTGGATTCATTAGAGTTTATGAGGAACCGAAAAAACATGACGACATGTATGCAGTACGACAACTCCCAACAGAAACAATAAGGGAATTCATGTTGAGATTTTCTCGAGTTCGTTGCCAAATTAAGCACGTCGATGATACAATGATAATAACTGTGGCAAAAAGAGGCTTGCTTAAAGGACCATTAAGATTTGACCCGCAAGAAACAGGCCAAGCATAGCCAAGGAGTTGTTTAAAAGGATGGAGAGTTTGTTAGGGGAGAAGAGGACGACTTGAGAATGGAGGCAGAAGCATCAGCAATGCTGGGTAAGAAGTTTTTGAAATGAAAAATGAACAATACATCGGCGGAGGAGAATCAGACAGAGCATAATACCAGGCCATGGAAGAAATTCAAGTAGGAGAGCAAAAAAGAGGTGAATTTCATTAAGGAGGAGAGAACCTTTTATCATGGTGGAGAGGAAAGAAGTTTCCGCCATGGTAATGAGGGAAGAAGTTTTCACCATGGTGGACGGGGACATACACCATGAAGAGAAGGTCGAGGAAATGAAAGAGGTCGAGGAAGATTCCCAGTTGAGTACAAGTTCTGAAAGTGGCATGGGCATTGTACGCATGCAACGGAAGAGTGCAAAACAATACAAGGTATTTTGGCTGACCAGGCGAAGAAGTATGAAAACAAGTACCAAAACAGAATCCAACCGCAAGCCTATAATCTGATTGAAGGAGCAGTATTGAAGGTGGAGGCAATTGAGGAAGCTCCAAAGAGGGTAATCAATACAATTACTGGTGGCTCTTTTCTCGGGATGGAGTCAAAAAGGCAGAGAAAAACGTATGTGTGGCAGGTGAATAATGTTGGCACAAGTCAAATGGCAAAACCACCAGCCTACTCGAATACTGTAATCTCTTTTGGTCCAGAAGATGCAGAAGGTATCCTTTTCCCACACCAAGACCCACTCTTCATCTCCATTGACATAGCACAATGTGAGGTCCACAGGGTATTGGTGGATGGCGGAAGCTCGGCGCATGTTTTGTTCTTTGATGCATTTAAGAAGATACAGATTCCTATAGACAGATTAACCAAAGTAGGAGTGCCGCTCCAAGGTTTTGAAGGATAGAAGGTTGATGCTATAGGAAAAATAGCCCTAGAAGTGATACTCGGGAGTGGAGAAAACACAAGGAGTGAGATTGTCGTTTTTGATGTGGCGGATGTGCCCTATCAATATAACGCCATGTTGGGCAGATCAGCAATCAACTTGTTTGAAGCGGCCATACATCACAATTACATATGCATGAAGCTGCCTGGACCGTAAGGAGTGATTACCATCAAAGGGAGTCAACTCGCAGCAAGGAAGTTCGAACTGCAGGGAAATCCGCACAGGAAGGGAATACAGCAGTGGAGCAGAATCCACGAGATAATTTCTCTAGAAACCAAAAGCCAATCCCAGAGGGGAAAACAAAGAAAATAGCGTTGGACCCAAAAAAACCTGAAAGGTGCATAATAATGGGAGAAAACATTTCACCTGAGGTAGAAGAAGAGATTTTGGCGGTCATAAGAGAGAATATGGATGTTTTTGCTTGGTCTCTGGAGGAATTGATAGGTGTGGACGTGAAGTTGATAGAGCATAATCTAGCAGTGAAGGAAAATCATAAACCAAGGAAACAGCAGTTGAGAAGAATGTCAGCAGACAGACAGGCAACAGCAAAAGTGGAAGTGGAAAAGATGCTAAAAGCAAAGGTCATAAGGGAAGTCATGCATCCTGAATAGCTAGCTAACCCGGTGTTGGTCAAAAAAGCCAATGGAAAATGGAGAATGTGCATGGATTTCACGGATTTGAACAAGTCATGCCCGAAGGATGATTTCCTCTGCCGAGGATAGATCAACCGGTGGACGCTATAGCAGGATGTGCACTCATGAGTTTCTTGGATGCATATTCTGGATATCATCAAGTTTTCCTGGTGCAGGAGGATGGGGAAAAAACTTCCTTCATTACATATTTTGGAACATATTGCTTTATTCGAATACCATTTGGCTTGAAGAATGCCAGGGCGACATTTATTAGGCTTATTTCTAAAGTGCTGGCGAGCCAGTTGGGAAGAAATGTAGAAGCCTATGTGGATGATATTGTCGTCAAAAGCATATAGGAGAAAACTCATGGAATGGATCTGTAGGAAATGTTCAACAACCTCTAGAAGTTTTCGGTCAAGTTGAATTCGGAGAAATATATCTTCGGTGTTCAAGAGAGAAAACTCCTCGGTTTTCTAGTATCAAAAAGGGGAATTGAGGCAAACCCAAACAAGATCGATGCCATACAGCAGATGGAACCACCAAGGAATCCAAGGGAAGTCCAAAGGTTGACAGGCAGAAAGGCGTCTCTGAGTAGATTTCTATCGAAATCAGCGGAAAAAGAGCTCCCATTCTTCAAGACTTTGAAGGGGGGCAGCAGATTTTGAGTGGACAGCTGAATGCCAAGATGCATTCGAAAAGTTGAAGAAATACCTTCAGGATATGCCAACTCTGGCAAGCCCACAACCGGTGCAGATTTTGCTCCTTTACGTGGCAGCAACTTCGGCAACAGTGAGTGCAGTTTTGGTACAAGAACAGGGGGAAAAGCAGGTGCCAGTTTATTTTGTATCAGAAGCCTTGCAGGGGGCGAAAATAAAATATTCGGAGATAGAGAAATTGATATACGCCATAGTAATGGTGTCAAGAAAGTTGAGGCATTATTTTCTCTAGCACGAGATCAAGGTCCTGTCATCGTACCCAATAGGAGAGGTGTTGGCAAACAAGGAGGTGGCGGGCCGGATCGCGAAGTGGACAATAGAACTGGTGCCATTCGACCTGAAGTACATGCCAAGAACAACGATGAAATCACATGTGTTGGCCAATTTTGTGACAGAATGGATCTTAATAGAAGTAGAGAAATATATGGAAGAACAGAAGCCATGGACTGTGTATTCTGAAGGGTTATGGAGTGCTGCAAGCGCTGGCATGGAAGCAATTATCAAGACCCCAATGAAGCAGATATTAAGATACTCAATTCAGTTGTTGTTCCCAACAACAAACAATGTGGCAGAGTATGAAGGAATTCTACTGGCCATGAGAAAGGCCCGAGCACTAGGGGCTCGGAGGTTGATTATCAGGACGGATTCCAAGCTCGTGGCAGAACATTTTGCCAAGACGTTCGAGACAAAAGATAAAACAATGCAGCAGTATCTGAATGAGGTGCGGGCAAATGAAAAACATTTCCTTGGGATAACAGTAAAAGCCATCCCGAAAGATGAAAACACTGAGACAGATGAATTAGCTAAGGCAGCTGCAGCCGGACAACCACTCAAAAACTCATTCTTTGAAGTCCTAGAGAATTCGAGTGCCTCAAGAGGGGAAAACGTTTTTAACATCCAACCAGGGAAAATGGATTGGAGAAATTCGCTAATGAAGTATCAAGTAAGTGGCCAGTTGCCCGATAGTGTAGTGGAGGCAAAAAGAGTACAGTTGATGTCGAGGAAGTATAAGATGATTGACGGGCAGCTTTACAAAAGTGGAGTCACGGAGCAGATGCTGAGATATGTCACTATGGAAGAAGGAATGAAGATGGTCATGGATATCCATGAGGGATTGTGTGGAGCACATCAGGCACCAAGGTCCGTTGCTTCCAAGGTGATTCGACAGGGAATATATTGGCCAACGATTATAAAGAACATGGAGAAATATATAAAGGCATGCAAAACATGCCAAAAGTATGGCCCGATCCCAAGAATACAGCCAAAGGAGCTAAAGCCCATCCCGCAAGTTTGGCCTTTCTACAGGTGGGGAATTGATATAGTTTATCCATTGCCTAGAGCCAAGGGAGATCTATGTTTTGTGATCGTGGCAATTGAATATTTCTCACGATGGATAGAAGCAGAGCCAGTAGCAAGAATCACATCAGCAGCAGTGCAGAAGTTTGTATGGAAAAACATAATATGCCGTTTTGGCATTCCAAAAGAGATTGTTTGTGACAATGGAAAACAATTCGAATCAGGCAAGTTCATGGAGATGTGCCAGGGGCTGAACCTCAAGATAAACTTTGCTTCAGTAGGGCATGCCCAGACCAATGAAGCAGTAGAAAAGACAAATGGAAAGATGGTAGAGGCAATAAGGAAAAGACTTGAAAGTTTGCCAAAAGGGAAATGGCCAGAGGACTTGCTCTCAGTATTATGGGCATTGAGAACAACTGTCCTTCGAGCAATAGTAATGACGCATTTTCAGTTGGTGTATGGGGATGAGGCGATGACACCAAGTGAGTTACGAGCTTTTTCTCCGCGAGTTGTTTTCACCCAGAACAAGGGAGAAAGAGAGGTTTCATTAGACACCCTGGAGGAAGTCAGAGTAGAGGCACTGCACAAGATGGCCGAATATGTGGAGAAAACTAGAGGCCATTACAATAGCAAGGTGAGACCAAAGCAGCTGAAACCAAGAGATTTGGTCCTTAAGAAGGTGCTGAATGAAGTGTCCGTGGGAAAACTAGATTCTAAATGGGAAGGACTATTCATCATCAAGGCACAAACAAGTACTGGCTCTAACAAGTTGGCCGAGCTGGATGGCAAGGAATTAGGTCATACCTGGAATACCTTATCTCTGAAGAAATTTTATGTGTAATAGTAGTAGCAAAAAAAATCCATTGTACTATATATTCCTGTGGGCACCCCGGAAATGCATTGTGGAGAGTAATTACTATGACAACGCGAAATATCTAAATGGATGGGATCTCGAATAAAAACCAAATAAGTGCAGTAACCATCCATCCTCATCGCAGCCTTACCATAATATTTACCTATTCATAATACAAATCCAAAGCGCCGAATTTAGAAATAAAGAGATATTTGGAGCGTTGATTCACCAGTCCGAAACGGCGAAGTGTGCCCATCAAACCACACGAAGGTGGCGACCAAACACGATACACACTTCTGGGGACATGGTCTATGGTTGAATCAACATCCATGCATCTCATCATTTCTAAATTCTTACTAATGTGTGACTAGCCCAAGAAAGTTCTAGTCCCACACGTTCATCTTAGCAAGTAATATCCAATACAAATGGTTGTACAAGTAAGTAAACTAAATTTACTACATCAGAGTTACATAGGTCAAATGACCGAATAATATGATTCAGCGGAAGCTTGTCTACCCATACCATAGGCAATCCGACTAGGGGTAGACCCCTTAAAGAATCAATCTTGCAGAAGTAACGAATTCACGTAGCACTCAACCTACAGCAAAGATTTATAACCATACAAGCAAGAGTCAGTACATTACCGAAATAATGTACTGGCAAGGACAATCCTATATCGCTACATGCAAGCTCTAAAATCAAGGAGATGGCTATTTGTAGGTTCAGTTTTGCATAAAGCTAATTTTAGTTCACAATCATTTGCATCGGTATTTAATAAAACATTAGAAACATGTATAACAAGTAAGGAAGTGATCAACATAATAATTTTCCTGCTTGCTGCCCTCCCCGACAACAAGTCACCATAAGCATAATAATTCTCATAAATTACCAATCCTCATCCCAATTTCATAAACATATTTAAAAGCATAAATCTATACTCAATGGACACAACCATGCCGCTCATGACCGTGAACACGGCTAACCGATTAGTTTTGACTCTGCAGAGTTTGTACAACTTTACTCACATGATGTGATCGCTCTAGTTTGTCCGGTACCCGTCGGTACCACCACACTCTACACATTGAATGCGGTCTAGAGGTCATAACATAGCTTTTACATTACCTAACATTTAGCCTTGCACTAGCACGAGGTGTGTTACTCCACATCGGGGCGCTATCCCGATGCCGTGGGTGGCGGGCCCATGCCTTAACCCAGCACGGTGGCGGCAGCCTACCTGGCTTTCCACGAGGCACACAACATTGTATTGGACACGCTTAGACGCTTATTCTGTTACGGGATATAGGTAGTTCCTCTGAACAACCCTACGGTACATTTGTAGGCACTGCCCATACTACTCAGCCTACCAAAATGCAAGGCTAAACATTAAGTAACTTAATCCACTATGGCTATCCCATACTAGCACATGTGGTTGTACTGTTTAACATGATAATATGACACTGAGTTCGGTCCTTAATCAACTCAGGCGAACACTCCCCCTATCGGTGTGCAACTACTCCATATGCACACCACTTGCCGCCCAAGTCTAAAATCAGGTTTTTCATCATTTTAGTTCACAAATAACCAGAGGCTTCACCTCTGTCCAGAAGTTATAAAATTCCCATTTTCAAAGGTATATAATGATCACTGTAATATTTAGCACGTTACTAAGCATGGCTAAGCATAAGCAAGTGTATTAACTTAATATAGACCCCCATGAGTACAAATCAAGTACTCTAACCAAGCCTAAGGTTACAAATAGCAAGGAGTACAACGTTTTAAGGTGGATCATGCAACTAATAGGTTATAACTACCATTTACCACAATTCAAATACTGTTATTCACAAATACGCATGCAATTTTACAAACAACACATTTCATTCCCCAAAACATAGGATTCAATTTGTTCAAGGAGGAGGGGAGAATACTTACCTTACTCTTGAATACTCGCATACTAACTATCTCACTTCTTCACCGATATCGAATTCGTTCTCTAGAGAAAAAATAACGTACGACCGAATAAATAGCAAATAATGCGAAAAATACAAAATGCTCTAATATGCATGAGGTTTATACCTTAGGTTGCTACTGTTATAAAGTGAATTTAGGTGAAGGAATTTCTATTTTATCATTTATGGTTTGGGAGTTATGAATTTTATATCTTCTATATATGCAATACGGTATTTGTACCTTATATAGATTTTAGGGATACTCTATGAGATGTTTTGCTAAGTGTGAACTTTAGATAGTGGGTAGGTATTGGTTTTGGATGATTTTTAGTGAATGAAGTTCTATTTTATTATTTTGCATTTCAGAGATATAAATTTTGGAAGACTTATACACAAATACGTCTAGTTACAAAATAATATTAAATGTCCAAATTACTTTAAAATGTGTGGAACCTATGCAGTGGTTTGGTACTGGTCCTTGATGAGTTTTGGTGAAGAAGTTTCTATTTTATCAACTTCCAATTTGGAGATATTAATTTTATAAGTTTTAAGCTTCTATACGGTACCTATACATATAATTTACTATACATGTGTTTTAGGACTATGTTTCTATGAAATATAACTTTATATATTTAGAGAAGGATGTGCTGTGAACTTATTGCCATTTGGGTGTAACTCATTTAGAGTTAAAATAAAGTTTCTATGATTTTTAGAAATTATTCTCCCTTTTATATCCTATACAAAATATTTATCTATTATGCAAATTTTTAAAGGCATCTTGTGTATTAGTTTTAGTTAATCTTCTCTATACAGAAATATAGGGCAAGATATTATGAAGCTAACAAACTTGGGTTCATGTTATGTGGAGTTAATATGAATTTCCTATGCATTTTAGAAATTATTACATCCTTTATCCACTAATTATGGCATTTACCTATTACCAAAATTATAAAAGTGTCTTTTTGTACAATTTTAACCAAATCTCAGTTTATGTTAGCAAAGTTCAATATTTTGTGAATTTATCAAGTTTTGATTTACCAAGATTGGAGTTAACATGAGGTGGATAAGGTTTTTAAAGTGTTTATATACATTTATACTTTATCTAATTTTTGAGGCACATTAAGTATTAATTCTTCCAGATTTTAATTTATAATAATAAAGTTTGTAATTTTGTGATTCCAACAAGCTTTGTTTCATCCAATTTGGAGTTAAAATGAATTAGTTATAGCTTTTACAAGTTTGCACATTTTTCAGTTGGATAGATATAAATTTTACCTTTTTCTCAGATTTTAAATAGGTTGGGTCCACCGGTCAGTGAGAGGCAATATGCAAAAAGGCCCCTGGAAGTCCTAGGAATCAACCCGTACTCCCCCACCACGTGTGAGATACGGTTTTGTTTAAGAGTCTGAGATGTTTTAAGTATTTACGTTTAGACCCTTGGGTCCACATGTAATAGAGTGAAAACTTTACTAACCAACCTAACATCTTTTGAGTTCGTTACAACTTAGTCCTTGTCCGCTACTCCCTGCTGACAAGCGGGCCCGCGCGTCGGCGAAACAGAGCAGAGGAGAGCGAGGCAGGGCAACGCTGGCGAGCTTCTTGGCGACGGCGACGGCGAACGGCGGCTCGGCTCGGGTAGCAACCAAAAAGAGAAAGCCAGAGGAGACTACGGCGATGCTGTGGGTGGTCTTCTTGCCACCTCTGGTGACCGGAATCTCACCGGCGGCGAGCTCCAGTGGCGGCTATTTTCGGGTTGACGATGCCAGGTTTGTTTTGGGCTCGATTTGGCCGTGCACATGAATGTGTGAGTTACAACTAAGAGTGAGGGTGCTCACCATGCAATATCCCAAGGCAGAGGAGGGCTGGACAGTGGCGGCGACAGAGAGAATGGCTCGGCGGTGGCAGATCCTCACGGTTTCACGGTGATGGGCACCTCCGGCTGAGCTGCAGCCAAGGCAGAGTGTCTACCATGTTAGAGGCTCCCTAGAGATGTCATGCATGCAAGGAATCGGAGCGGGGCTCACCACAGGAGAAGTAATTGACAACAGCGGCAGGCGGCCAGACTTGGGGACGACGACGCCGATCTCCGTACTGGCTCTGCCTCCGGTTGAGGTTCTTGGGCATTTTGCAGCTGGTGGAGACGCGGGCTCAGTGGCGCAATGGCTTGGCTGGAAATGGTCTACGGTGGCCGGAACAGCGGTGATGTCCTGGCAACGGTGCCATGGTCGTACTCCAAAGCGGCGGTGGTGAGGCAGCGTTCCGAGCGATCCGCTGCACGAAATGGCTCGGGGTTAGCGAAAATGGAGATGGCATGGACAGGAGAGTATAGAACAGAGAATAGAAGGGAGCGGGGACGGCTGGACAGTGATTGGCGACGGCGTCCATCCTGGCGGCCGGCGGAGAGAACCAGGCGAAAGAGGAGCTAGGAGGTTCGATTGTTTTGTCCCAATGGTTGGAACACGTAGGGGAATGTCAGGCGACGATGCTAAGGAGGAGAGATGAGGTCGACGGCGGTATTGACACGTCCATGGCGAGGTGGTGGCGTCCTAGTGTGTTCCTTTGCATGCAGACAACTCCTAGCTGCATTTTGTCGGTGGCTGAGGCTGGCAGGTGGGCCTTAAGGTCTGTGGGTCCTACTTGAAAGTGAAATTGAGAGAGGAACTCTCTAGAGACTAAGTCTTGTGAGCTGTCCAACATGCAGCCTTTGTATTACTGTTTTACTAGGTTAATGAGGAGCATAAATTATGGGAAAATTATTGGAGGTAGAGAAAGATGTGTTTAACCTGCTGACCAAATTTCAGGGTTAGAAGTGGTCTGGTTAAACTTTGGTGAAATTGCAAAGTAGGCATAATGATCCAGTTTTTCTGCAGTGTAATTTATGTCCCTAGGGCTTTGCTCTTATTATTTTATGTGATTTCTTTGGGAATTAAATTGAGAGAAAATTACTGGTGGTAGGGTTCTTGTTGACACACCTGTTGGTAGAATTACACTGCCTAATTAATCTTCATTTTTATTTGGTGAATTTTAGAAGTATACCCATTCATTTTTAGCTAGCTCCCTAGTCTAGCTGATTTGAGGGATTTTATTGAAGTACCAATTGAAGTGATAAAATCATGGTAAATTTACAGGGGTCAATTTATGTTGTATAGGGCTCATGGAAATTTTTCCATTATTTTATGTTAGACCTATTCTCCTTAGAAATTATTTAGGCTATACAAATGTATATGCCTCCTATTATGGAAATGCACTATAAGATCCAAAAATAATCCAAAAAAAGGTATGCACATGAAATGGTAATAAATTATTTGTCTACAGGTTCCTATGTCGAATATAGTTTATACTCATTTAGCCATATTACCTTTTATTATTTATAATGTGACTTAGGGTAAGTCCCTAAGTAAACTAAAATTTTAACTACAAAAACTCTAGTGCTTTCCCCTTTTTTAAAAAAATTTACTTCAATAGTTTACCTCTGATTATTGCTCTCTGGTTTGGAAATTATAGAGTTTTACTTTCGAGGTCTTTTTGTTAATTTGTTTTGGTTAGAATTTCAAAAGTCAAAATTCTGGTATGTTACAATTCCCGCACCTGATATATGAAACAAAAACAGGAAGTAGGGTTATTATCCGATACGGAGGCTCAAACCTGTATAAAAAAATATGCATGTGTTTGGTTGGATGTTGTGATTGTCGAACGACTGAAATGAAAACACTCCGGAGTGGAGTATAAACTATAAATTCGCCAGAAGCGAGAACGAAAACACTCTGTAGCCAGAGTATAAACACTCCTAAGTCAATTTCTAGTTCGATTTTGACGTGACAAAAGTTCTCGACTTCGAGATCACATTTTGCCGCCTCTTTTCGAGGTAAGTGGGACGGCGAGCTCTGGCCAGCTACGTGGCCTACACGCCTAAGTCGATTTCGGGTTCAATTTCGATGCGGCAAAAACATTTCGACTTCAAGATCACATTTTGCCGCCCCTTTTGGAGGTAGGGGGGACGGCGAGCTCCGGCCAGCTACGCGGCCTATGCGCCTAAGTCAATTTTGGGTTCGATTTCGACGCAGCAAAAATATCTCGACTTCGAGATCAAATTTTGCCACCCCTTTTCGAGGTAAGGGGGACGGCGAGCTCTGGCCAGCTACGCGGCCTACGCTCCTAAGTTGATTTTGGGTTCGATTTCGACGCGACAAAAGTTCTCGACTTTGAGATCACATTTTTTTCCTAAGTCGATTTCAAGTTTGATTTCAATGCGACAAAAGTTCTCGACTTCAAAATCACATTTTGCCGCCCCTTTTCGAGGTAAGGGGGACGACGAGCTCCGGCCAGCTATGCGGCCTATGCTCCTAAGTCGATTTTGGGTTTGATTTCAACACGACAAAAGTTCTCGATTTTGAGATCACATTTTGCCGCCCCTTTTTGAGGTAAAGGGGACGGTGAGCTCCGGCCAGCTACGCGACCTACGTGCCTAAGTCGTTTTCGGGTTCGATTTCGACGTGACAAAAGTTCTCGACTTCGAGATCACATTTTGTTGCCCCTTTTCAAGGTAAGGGGGACGGCGAGCTCCGGCCAGCTATGCGGCCTGCGCTCCTAAGTCGATTTCGGGTTCGATTTCAATGTGCCAAAAAGTTCTCCACTTCGAGATCACATTTTGCCGCCCCTTTTCGAGGTAAGGGGGACGGCGAGCTCCGGCTAGCTACGCGGCCTACGCGCCTAAATCGTTTTCGGGTCCGATTTCAACGCGGCAAAAACTTCTTGACTTCGAGATCATATTTTGCCGCCTCTTTTCGAGGTAAGAGGATGGTGATTACAAATTATTTTGCGATATAACAAGATATTTCAAAATGTAGGAGTGCTTGTTGTTGAGTGAATTCTCCAAGTTAAAAAGCAAGAACTTTTATTCATACAACAGCAGTCTAGAACAAGTACAATGGGCTTTTGACCTTAATAGTAGTGCCCGTGGGAGAAATGCCTTCCCCGGGCGTGACAAGGTGTCGGTTATTTCGAATTCTAATTTGCCGGTGAGAAGGCCTAAAGTCCTTCCATAACGTCAAACTATCGGAAAAATGCATGGACCGACGCTGGAGAAAATCTAGAACGAAATCTTGTAGGTTAGCGCCGGCGTGTTTCCTATACCAAGACAAGAATCTATAGGAAAAATACATGAATCGTCGTAATGTACATCGCCAATGTCTTCATCGGACATATGGGCGTCATAGTAGAGCTTCTCGAATGGTCGGTGGGAAATGTGCTTCAACGAGAAGTTGAAATTATTTTTTGATCGACCAGCAGTCGATTTTTGCCCGTAGTCAACTTGCACCCCCAGTAACAAACATAAATAAAAGGCAACAATTAGCAGCAAAAGGGGGACACCGGCCGAATTTCATCACAGTTAATTACAACCATCAACAGTGTTTGAGTTTTCGAGTAAGTAAAAGTCGAGAACATTTTTTCACACCTGGGGAGCACATGGTTCACCCCCAGGGTTACCCTGCTCATCATGGGAATTCTTTTTGCCCCCACCTTGTGCTTGATCGGCAGTTTGCGCTAGCGTCTCTTGGAGAGAAGAAATAGTATCTTCATATCCTTGTTCCAACCAATAGAGAGCTTGTTGAACTTTGACGTAGGGGCGAACATTTTTTCGACGGCTTCGGAAAAGAGCTCGATCAGGCAGAAGCCGAGTGAGGCTATCTTTGAGATTGTGCAGATGTTTGCAACTGCTCGAATACAGGGCGGCGCACAGGGCCTCGGCAGATAATTGAGAACATCTCGAGGCAAAGCACACCACCCCTTGTGAAATCCCAGTGGCGGCGTTGGCAACCCACTTGGTTAGATCGGCGAGGCTGCTGTTATAGGCTGGAGGATTGGGTTCGGTACCCAAGCTTTCGAGGGTATCTAGGATAACGCAACAGCCCAAGAACAGGTTAGCATGGGCCTCTTTGAGAACAGTTTGCTTAGCCTCCAGCTCTCTTGTTTGTTTTGCATATTTTTCTTCAAATTCCCCAGTTCAATCTCCAAAGCAGACTTTTCCTTCAAAAAGCTGCTATTGGTGGCAATAGCGCGCTGAAGTTCATTGACAACATCAGCTGTTTTGTCCCGAGCCTCATTCAATTCAGCCTTGAGCCTTTTTCGAGACTCATTTAAGCTCTTATTCCGGTCTTCAAGATCGTCGATGGTTCGGGAAAGCTTGATTCTATCTCCCTCTAGCTTGGTAATCCGATCTCCACTGCTTTTCAAACAATTGCAAATATCATTCAAGGTCTTGGTGACGACGGCTTTTTGCAAGTGAGCAAGGCCAAGCGTCTGCAAAGGAAAACATATAATAAGCACAAGTGGCGAAAACATATTTTGAATAGGCAGGAAGAACAAATATATTTCAATCACCTTAGCGGCAGCAACCTCAAAAGCAGATAATGAAGAATACAAATTAGTCTGTTCAACAAAATCCTTGGTTAGCTTAGGAGATAGCAGCAGCAGAGCCACGACACCGGGAAGTTGACCGATTGGAGATCAAAATTTCAAATCCTCTAAATGAAGATGCATGTTGGAGGTTGTAGATTCGACGAAGTCGTTGAAGGTAGGAATTCCCATTTGAGAAGGGCCTTCTTCGGCGCATCGGCGGCAGAATTGGGCAAGGACCTCCGCAACTAAGGTGTCCTCGGGGGTAGAAACCTGGGGACCAACCAGATTGTTGCTATCTCTCGGCTCTGGCTGAATGGTTTCTAGGACAGCTCGGGGAGAAATGTTTTCCCTTGGCGGAGAATCTATGATCATGGGCGTAGAACATTTCGGACTAGTCTCTGCCGAAGGACCTGGCACTTCAGGGATAACAGCCCGGAGAGGAGACAGAATAAGGGGAATGTCGAAAACGTCCTCCCGATAGTTACTGGGAGGTGCAATTCGAACGCGCTTCGTGGAGCGCGATGGAGCCGAATCCAAGCAGACTTTTTTCCCCTTGGCGGCTCGGAGAGCATCTTCACGATCGGTGGGAGATGGAGTAATGTGTTCCTCGGCCCTATCCAAACCATCATCAGTGTCATTCTCGTGATCGTCGCCATCACTATCCTCGGGCTCATAATCAACGGAGGAGGAGACGTCTTGTCGTTTTCAACCACCACTGTTGTGATGATCCCTGGTGGTGGGGAAGACTCGGGCAGGAATCAAGAGACCGGCGGCAGACATTGCACTGTTTTGGCGGATGCTGTTTTGAAACTTCAAGAACGCGTCGTGCTCTGCCGAGCTGTAAGGACTAATTAGTCTCTCGGATCCTTCTCGGCCGTCTCGAGATCGAAATCTAAAAAGAAAAGTTAGTCAAGAACAGAAACAATACGAAATCTCAAGAACAAAAACAATACGAATTCACAAGGATAAAGAAAGGAAAGCTACCTTATCCATCATTTCCGGCGAGGATGAATGGCGGAAGCACAGATCCGGAGGTGTTCAAAGTGTCACCGAGTAGAAGTTGCTAGTCGGCTGATAGGGGCCAGACGTTAAGTAAGAGGAACTCCTTGATTAGGTCTCTAGCACTGAAAGTACGGTGAACTTCCTTCATCTTGGGGCAGCATTAAACAAGATCCTTTGAAAGCGATACATCAGGTTTAGGCTCAAATTTGGCCACTTTGCCAGTATAACCAAGAAGATGATACATCTCGGAACTGGAGTTGGCCTTGATCTTATGATAAAACCATCTCGACTAGCAGTTGGCCCCCACTTCAAGCGAATGGCAGGAATCGACCAATAAGCCCCACGATTAGATTGAGTAAGGAAATTCATCCCACCGAAGTAAGGGTTTCGCTGGGTATCGTGACGAATGTTGTTGGCATACACGAAACCTTCTCCGTGAGGAGCGCAGCCACAGCTTTGGGCAATCCATTCGAAAACCCCCATGCGAACAATAGCATTGGGAGCCAATTGGGGGAGTTCGACCTTATATAGCTTCAGAAACGAGGAAACTGCAAGGAAAGCAAAGCCCAGCTTCAAAATAAGCTTGGAAAACCACGGTAAAACCCTCACGGCTGGTGGACGGATTGTCTTCACCCTGAGGAAGCAGGACATCATCTTGACTCGAAATCATGCTGTCGATGCTTTGCACCGGCAATAGAACTATAGGGCTACTCGGCGAGGGTGAATTCGGTGGACTGTAGAGGAACACAAGAGAATTATACTGGTTCAGGCCCTCAAGGTGAGGTAATACCCTATGTCCAGTTGAGGTGTTATTCCTCTGAGGTGTATAGAGATCGATGATCTGGTTGTTCTTGTTGTGCGTGTTCCGCTTGCCCTGAGGGGCGCCCTGCCTCCCTTTATATACTAGGAGACAGGGGTACATGATAAGGATCCCAGTCGGATACGACCAAGGGATTTCCTTCTTAGAGATAGAGTCCTATCCGACTAAGACTATGTTTCCTATTATACAAGGTACAGCTTGCCGGGTGCTATCTTATCTCTAATTACATGGTTCGGTCCATCCTCTATCCAAGTGGTCCATGTACTAGTAATGAGGTACCCGGGGCCCATGGCCTCCACAGTAGCCCCTAAGACCTTCATAGTTGAGTCACAGCTGATGCTGAGTGCTCGTCCTCCACGGTGAAGGTTGCCCGAGTGCAATGCACCCGAGTACTCTTTGTCCGAGTAAGTCTTCTCCCGAGTCCTGCTTCATGTCTGCTGGCAGCGAGGCTATGAAGGGCTTCATGTAGATATATGAATAGTGTGCGCCGAATAGGCGCACCTATTAGGTGTAGCCCCCGACTTTGTGCTTAATTGTGAAGACAATTAAACATAAAGTCAAAGATCTTTAACCTGGAAGTCTTTCCCGAGTAGATTACTACTGGTGCATACGACTCTTCGGTATCATATCAACCGGAATAAACTTTATAGTCTTGCCGAGTAGAAGACTACTCGTATGTAGGACTCTTCGACTTCATGTCAGTCGGAATATGAGTTTATAGTCTTGCCGAGTAGGATACTACTCGTATATGGGACTCTTCAGCGTCATATCAGCTGGAAAAGGGGGTTTATAGTCTTTTTCGAGTGGCGTCCCACTCAAAAGTTAGACTCCTCCGCATCATGTCAGCGGGAAAAAGATATTTATAGTCTCTCCCGAGTAGTGCACTACTCGAAAGTTAGACTCTTCCGCATCATGTCAGCGGGTAAAATGTTGCTCATGGCAACTGATGGCCACGCATGTAGGCCGAGTACCACTTTATGAAAATAATCCACAACGTGGTCAGGTGTACCCGAGAAAGATATCTGTATCTCCAATTTTAATGAAGACTAGCTTGCGATCCTTGTAAGGATATATCCTCGAGACCTGGTGAGTAAAACAGATATCCAAACATATATGTTTAGCAATAAGGCTCTCATGAAGCATGTCTGTTTACCTCATCGGCTCCTGTTGGTAGCACCAGCGCTATAATTTCAACTCAGCCTGCAGGCGGCCCACATAGAGCATGCTACTATAGGAACTCATATCTTGGTGGCCTAGTGCTGACTGTGTAGGCCCAAGCCCATCTAGTTGGCATCGGCTCTTTAAAAAGACGGGGAGAGAGAAAAAGATTCCGTCGTCTTCCCCAAATCAGCCAATCTCTTCGTCTTCCACCTTCGCGCCCAACTTTTCGCCTCCCACCGGCTAGGGTTAGCTGCTGCTATTCCCCACCCGAACTCGGGCGATTTCAATCTTTCTCGTTTGCTCCAAGCCCCCGATTCATTTTTTCCCAAACCTCATCGCCTCCAGTCATGCCGAAGGCGTCGGATCTTGCGAGTGCGCCGGGGGGTTCTTGGCCGATTTCAGATTGCGGCTCGGTGAAGCTGAAGCGGCTAGAAAGCGAGCTGAAGTTGCCCAGCCAAGAAGTGATTCCCTGGCGGTCGGCCAGGGATGAGTTGAGCCCAAATCCCCGACCTGGAGAAACGGTAGTTTTCGCCTCCTTTTTCGATCGAGGCTTGTGCCTTCCGTCTTCTGATTTCTTCCGCCGCATCCTTGACTTCTATGGGCTGGAGTTGGTGCATCTGAACCCCAACTCCATTCTTCAGATCTCTATATTTGTTACTCTTTGCGAGTGCTTTCTGGGTGTTGAACCCCATTTCATCCTCTTCCGACATCTATTCCATATCAAGCCTCAACCCTCCAAGAGCAATATCATTGTGATTGGAGGGGCCGGTCTTCAGCTGAGGAGCGATGGGAAGAAAACGTATCTCGATTTGCCCTTGAAATCTTCTCTGAAGGGCTGGCACAAGGAGTGGTTTTATTGCGCCGATCTGGCTCCTTCCTTGCGCCCGTTTACCGGTATGCCGCCAACGGTGTTGCCAAACTAGTCAGCAGAGCCGACCTTTGAAGAAATGGGCCAGGCACATCTGTTGTTGACGAAGATAGATGACCTTAAGAGGGCCGGCTTGACAGGTCCTTGGGTGCCTCGTCGCTTTCTGACAAGGCGCATTCAGCCGCTGAAGCTTAGAAGCTCATTCGGCTAGGCCTTCAAAGGCAAAAATGATCCTGACCGAGTGAGTAACGAGTCAGCGGACAAGAGGGAAGTGAATGCGACCCTGTTCGGCTACTTCTCCGAAGGGGTGATCACGACCGAGGACGATAAGCGCCGGGTTGCGGCTTATAGCTTCATTCGGCCTCGGACCAAGGTAACCTTTAACCTTCTTTTATGATGAATGCCCGTGGAACCGTAGTTGTTCAGCATAGCGTGACGCATTTGGTTGACTCACTTATAGTGGCATGAAGAATTTGATGAAGACTCCCGTCCATTGTCGGCCGTCACGTCTAAGAAGAGGCCGAGGAGTCCCTCTGCTGCCCAGCCCGACTCCAAGAGAGCGGGGAAGAAGCCGATTTTATATCGGGGCGAGGGGGCCATGACGGCGCGCGCCGTGAGCGGAAGCTTGAAAATAAAGGACGCTGCTGCCGCAATGCCCACGCGGTCAAGTCCCAGGTTGAGACCTGCGGGTTTGAGCCCGACGTTGTCGAGCCCGGCCGTGGCGCCACCGAGGGGCCGGCTAGAGCAAACACCGCTTGGGACGGAGGCGCCTGAGCCGACCATACCGGAGTCGGGGCCGACTCGGGCTGATGCGCCACCGCCGACTGTGACGCCGACCGGGCCGACTGCCGGAGCTAGCGCTTCGCCGGGAGGCAGGTCGCCCAGCAAGAAGCTGAAGTTCTCCAAGAGGTGCACTGCTCCGGGTCTTCTAAAGTCTTTGTGTGTTGAAGCAGTGTCATGACGCATTGTTTCGTCGTGTAGGAAGCGGGCCGATATTGATCTCAAGGAGGTCGACCCGACCGCCCCACTTGATGAGTCTGCCCCAGCCGAGCCAGCGGCTGCGAACACGCCTGTTGAGCCGGCGGCCAGCCTGGTCACCGAGGCCGAGGTGTCCCCGACTACAGGGCCGCTACCACCACCCGACCGGGAGGTGGCTGCCGAGATTGAGGCCCCAGCCCTCGAGGCACCGCTTGTCGCGGAAGCCGTGGACGGAGCCCCTGAGCCGGTCCCCGAAGTCGTGGGGGATGGCGGTGCTGAGGCCAGGACCCCGTCGCCATCGTGGTTGTCATCGTCGCCGTCGCCGCCGCCGCCGCCGCCGCCAGAGATCCCACATCTGCCTCGGATCGAAGCTCCTCCACGTGTGATGCCCCGGACCTTTACGTGGACAACTCACGACGGTACTGCGAAAAGCTTCAGGCTTGATGAAGTCGTTGCAAGGAGAGAGCGCGAAAGCCTGCTTCGCGCCGCCATCAGCGGGTCCCAAGGGGTCGCGGTATGATTCTTGTAGTAGAGCTTTGGCAATCTTCTTGTTTTGATGTTTGATTCCGTCCTTGATCCGTCTTTTATCCTGAGCAGAAGCTTGTCGACCGCAATGAGGCGATGACGGAAATCTTGGTCGAGGTAGCTCCCCACCTCGCAGAATTGGAGCAGCTCCGGGCATTGACAGCCGAGATGGAGGAGCGTCATGCGGGGAGGGAGGCCTGGCTGAAGAGTGGCGCCGATCATCTCAGGGCGGAGACATGGGCCCTAGCCGGAAAGATCAGAGGTAAAATCCTCGAGTATATCTTCCCGACCGAACCGTTGATGTATTCATCCAGCTGCGTTGTTCTCGACTGCCCAGTTGTGTCATGACTGCACGATTGAGCTCTTAGCTAATCTGTGGTGCAGACCTCGAAGCGGAGTTAAAGACCCGAACAGAGAGGGAATCGCAGCTGAAGGAGGCCGAAGAAGCCAAGGCTGAGCTTGAGAAGGTCAAGGCCGACCTGACAAAGGCCAACACCGAGCTTGACCGGGAGAAGTCCGAGTTGAAGGAAACCGTCGCCAAGCTCGGTAAGGAAAAAGCTGAACTGGAGAAGACCGTGGCCGGGTGGGAGGCCGACTACGAAAGTAAGTCCTCAACCCGACTGTGATCTTAGCCAATCCATTAGTTACCCTGTGTGTAGCTGAATTTGACAAGTTTACTTGCCGACGGATTTGGGCAGACATGAGAACCAATGTCCGGGCCCAGTATCAGTTCTACACAGAGGAGATAAGGTTGATCAGGGAGTCATGGGAGGCCCTCGTCGGGTCCGTGAAAGGGCTCCTTGACCTCATAGATCCCCGCCCGGTGGGAACCAGCTGCAGCAGAATCCCCCAGATAGAGGGGCGTCTCGAGGATGCACCGAGTGCCCTGAAAAGGTACTCGGATGAGCGTGTTGTCGCCGGCATGGCCTAGACCCTGGCGATGACCAAATCCATATACCCCAGGACGGATATTGAAGCCATCGGGGAGGGGTTTGCCGAAGAGACGACGCCAGAGGAGGCGCTGGAGCTGGTTGCCTGAGCGAAGTCGACTGCAGAAATAATTACCCGAGACCTGGGTCTGTGAGGGCAACATGTTATGTAGTTGGTGTATATAAACTTTTGTTAAACAAGCATGTGTAAATATGTGTGCAATGCCGCCAAGCTTATTATCCAGTTGTCATTAGCGTTACTTGACCGTGTGGTATGCACCGAGTTAGTCTGTCAGAACTTAATAAAAGCGTTCGAAGTAAGAGGCTGTACTCGGGCAAACGTGACAGTCATAGTAAGGCTTCATAACCGAAGTAAGATAAGCTCGTATGTTATTGACAGGACACACATATACATGCAGCCCCCGACTCACTACTCGGTTGATACAAGCGGCGTAGTGAGTCAGAAGAATTGTACACATGAAAAATATAGAACTCAGGTATAGAAAGGACGTAGCTGTTCTATGTTCCATGAGTTGCTGATGAGAACGCCGTCTTCGGTCTTCAGTCGGTAGGCGCCTGGCTGTGTGACCTCGGCTATAATGAACGGCCCTTCCTATATTGGGGATAGTTTATGCCTGCCTTTGGTGGTTTATATTTTCTCAAAACGAGGTCCCCAACCAAAAAGGCGCGGCCACGGACATTGTGATTGTGGTAGCGACGTAGGCCTTGAAGATACCTTGCCGACTGGATAGTTGCAGTGTCTCTTGCTTCTTCCAGCTGATCTAGTTCGACCAGTCGGGTATTGTTGGAGTCATCTTCTGAGTAAGCCCGGACTCGTGGAGAACCGAACTGTAACTCGGTAGGTAGCATAGCCTCGGCACCGTAGACCAGAAAGAAAGGGGATTGCCCTGTTGCCCTACTAACCGTGGTTCTGAGAGACCAGAGAACGGATGGGAGTTCTTGTACCGAAATCGTCGCAGAAATCTTGGAATACGCCCGCCGCAAACTGAGTACCATTGTCGGTGATGATACGGTTGGGAACTCCGAACCGGTATAATATACTCATGATGAAGTCCTTTGCTCGTGCCGCTGTAATTGTTGCAACGGGTTTAGCCTCAATCCACTTGGTGAACTTATCCACTGCGACGAATAAATGTGTGAACCCTCTTGGCGCTTTCTTGAAAGGCCCGACCATGTCGAGCCCCCATACTGCAAATGGCCAGGAAATGGGGATAGTTTGGAGTTCTTGGGCTGGAAGATTTGTTTGTCTTGCGTAGAACTGGCAACCCTCGCACTTGCGAACGATGTCTTTGGCATCTGTTACTGCTGTGGGCTAGAAAAATCCCTGCCGGTAAGCCTTTCCGACTAACGTCCTGGATGCGGCGTGATCGCCACATATGCCCGAGTGGATCAAATGCAGAATTTGCTTGCCCTCCTCGGTGGTGACGCAGCGCATGAGGACACCGGATGCGCTCCTTCGGTACAGGTCTTCCCCGACTAGTAGGAAGCTTTTGCTTCGACGCTTTATCTGCTCGGCTTGACTGCGATCTTCTGGGAGTTCGTCGTCCATGAGAAATTTGACAACAGGAGTCCTCCAGTCTTGACATATGTGCAGCACCTCGTTTGTGGTCGGGGTAGGCTCGCCTCCCGACTGCTCCGGTGCCGGTTTCTTCTTGACTGATGGCTCCATAAGTTGCTCGACAAAGATTCCAGTTGGAACTGCTTCTCGCTTGGATCCCATGTTTGCCAGCTCGTCTGCTGCGTCGTTGTATTGGTGCAGGACATGTGTGATTTCCAGCCCGTCGAACTTGTTCTCCAGCTTGCGGACCTCCTGACAGTATGCCGCCATGGTATCGTCGAGACATGTCCAATCTTTCATGACTTGGTTTACCACGAGTTGAGAATTTTCGCGCACAACCAGTCGACGTATGCCGAGTGACATAGCGATGCGGAGCCCGTGAACGAGTGCCTCGTACTCGGCGACGTTGTGGGAAGCCGGGAAGTGGATTTGTAGAACGTACTTCAGTTTTTCGCCAGTGGGGGATGTCAATATGACTCCGGCCCCGGCGCCGCCGATCCGTAGAGAACCGTCGAAGTACACTGTCCAGTACTCTAGCTTTGCTGTTGGTGTAGGCAGTTGGACTTCTGTCCACTCGGCCACGAAGTCGGCTAGAGCTTGAGACTTGATTGCTGTCCGTGGCTGAAAGGTGATGTCGAACGCTATCAACTCGAGTGCCCATTTAGCGATTCGGCCAGTGGCCTCGCGATTATGAAGGACATCCCCGAGTGGAAATGTTGTGACCACCGTGACTTGGTGTGCTTGGAAATAATGCACCAGCTTCCGGACTGTGATAAGTAGGCCATATAGCAGCTTCTGGACCTGCGGATATCTCGTCTTGGAGTCGGCAAGGACCTCGCTGACGAAGTAGACTAGCCGTTGTATTTTTTGAATATGACCCTGTTCGGATCGCTCAACCACCAGCACCGTGCTGACTACCTGTGTTGTTGCCGCCAGATATAGCATTAGCGGTTCCTGGGGTAGAGGTGACGCCAACACGGGGGGTGATGTGAGGAATTGTTTGAAGTCTTCGAAGGCTCGTTGGGCTTCCGGAGTCCATTGGAAATTGTCGGTCTCCTTGAGTAGCTTGAAGAAGGGCATGCCTCGTTCACCCAGTCGGGAGATAAACTGGCTGAGTGCTGCCATGCAGCCTGTCAGCTTCTGGACGTCTTTGAGGTTTGTCGGGGGTGCCATGTGCCTGATGGCGTTGACTTTTTCCGGGTTGGCCTCGATGCCGCGATGCGAGACGATGAAGCCGAGTAACTTTCCGGATGGCACACCGAAGGCGCATTTTTCTGGGTTCAACTTCATCTTGAATCTTCGAAGGTTTTGGAAGGTTTCTTCCAAGTCAGCGATGAGGTCTTCTTTGGACTTTGTCTTGATCACCACATCGTCGACGTAGGCTTCCATGTTGCGCCCGATCTGAGTATGCAGACACCGCTAAATAGCCCTTTGATAGGTTGCGCCCGCGTTCTTCAGACCGAACGGCATTGTGATATAGCAATACGCTCCAAACGGTGTGATGAAAGTGAAAGTGCATCTAGGCCCCTAAGTGGGTTTTGGTGAGTTGAATGACAAAACGATTAAAGGACTAACTTGTTTGCTAAGTGTTGAGCAGGGATTTATTCTTATGATTATATTGTGATATTATTGGCTCATAAGAATATGCATTTTTGATGGTCTCATGTTTGGAAAGTATTGAACAAATCATAATACATGGATTTTATTGGGTCTTTATTGTTGATGTGAAGCAAAGCTTAGCTTAAAGTCGACAAGAGTGTGTGAAGATGTCAAGCAAAGGGACAAGTAACGAGGGACTAAGCAAGGGGAACCAAGTGATGACTTGGGATTAGTAACCCATGCTAGGGTGAAGTGAACGTGTGCTTGGAGTACACCTCGAGTCTTATCTAGCGAAGCAATGTAAAGCATCGAATCATTGTTGGATCATTTGATGAAGTGGCGTATGGATGGATGATGGTATGTTGATCATATTTGTTGAAAGATCCTAAGTCACTAGCTCAAGATGGATATGCTCAGTGGTTGTTCAATGTTGAAAGACCTCAAGTTGAGAATGATCAAGTATTGGCATGTTGAAGACATACAAGCTCAAGTGGATGAAATATTGTAAATATTTGATCTTGAGTATAGGAATGCCGTACTATCAAGAGGGATGCAACATTGACTGCATGGAGACACCAAAAGTGCTCATAGGTCAACCCATGTGAGAGAACCTTGAGAGTTGAGTGTGCTGACCAGAGCAAAACAGGTCTGGCCGGTTTTGCAAACCGGCCTGGCCGGTTTTCTCTGAGTAAGACCTAATGGCTAGTTGGTATGAAAAACCGGCCTGTCCGGTTTTGGGAACCGGCCTAACCGGTTTTCCCCTAACAGTAACGGCTAGTTTTTGGTGAGTGGGTATTTATACCCTTTAGCCCTCTCCTTTGAGGGCTGCTGGTTGATTTTGGTTCTTGCACATTCTAAAGGGTTGCCAATACCAGCAAGGCTCTCCCCAACCTCTCTTTGTGAGATAGGCTTGATTTGGTTGAAATTTTTGAGTTGGGTTGAGAGAGAGTTTGTATGTGAGCTTTAGAGAGCAATCCATAGTCTTGAGCACTTGAAGGTGAAGTCTCGCAGCTCAAGAAGCATTTGTTACTCTTGGAGGTGAAGCTTCCTAGACGGCTAGGCGTCGCCAGTGAGCTCCCAGGTTTGTGGTGAGCCACGGATTGTTTGTGCAGGTCTGATCTTGCCTCCGGAAGGGAAAAGATCGCCTTAGTGGAATCGGGGACATAGCTTGACCTTGGGGTCACGAAAAGCTTCCTCAACGGAGACGTAGGGTTCATGGTGGTGAATCCGAACTTCGGTAAACAAACTCCTTGTGTCTCCACTGCGGTTTGTCTCACATTTGATCTCTAGCACATTTACTTTGCTTCCGCTCGATCTACTTTGGTGTGCTTGTATTGTGTGCAGGGACTAAGTGAACCTGCTGTGCTACATCAGCAAAGGCACATATTCAAGTTTGGTTTGTGTTGGAACTCATTAAGGGGGTGTATTTTACTTGTAGGTTCTGCAGTAGAAAACCAGCCTGACCTGTTTGAAAAACCGGCCTGGCCGGTTTTGGGTTTTGAGTCAGAAACCGGCCTGACCTGTTTGGGAAACCGGCCTGGCCGGTTTTGGTACTGACTTTGCATTAAGTTTTTATAATTGCAGAATTTGCCTATTCACCCCCCATCTAGGCGACATCTCGGTCCTTTCAGAAAGATGTCTTCAAGCAGTCTTCCTCCCTCAGGCTGATTTGATGGTATCCCGAGTAGTAGTCGAGAAAACTGAGTAGGTTGCACCCTGCTGTGGAATCAACCACCTGATCTATCCTGGGAAGACCAAATGGGTCCTTGGGGCACGCTTTGTTGAGGTCGGTGTAGTCGACGCACATGCGCCATTTACCGTTTTTCTTTCGGACTAGAACTGGGTTTGCCAGCCAGTCCGGGTGGTAGACCTCTTTGATGAACCCGGCTGCGAGGAGTTTAGTGATTTCCTCTCGGATAGCATCTTTACGGTCTTGAGCGAAGCGCCGCAGCCGTTGCTTGACTGGCTTGGCGTCTGTCTTCACGTTTAGGGCATGCTCGATCACCTCCCTTGGTACGCCCGGCATGTCGGACGGTTTCCACGCGAAGATATCCTTGTTGGCTTGGAGGAAGGTGACGAGCGCGTCTTCCTATTTGGGGTCGAGTCCGGTCCCGACTAAAGCAGTCTTGGAGGGGTCGGAAGGGTCCAGGGGGATCTTCTTCGTGTCAGAGTCCGCTAAAATTCCCGACTTCGCTGCTTTTTTCGCCGGAACTTGATCTTGCTCGACTTCTGTTGTGACGGCTTACCGAATGCTGTTGCGCCCGACTGCCGCCTCTTGTGATTGAGCCAGTTCGCAGCTCTCCTTGTCGTAGGTGAAGGCTTGCTTGACGTCGCTGCGGAGGGAGAGGACTCCTGCTGGCCCAGGCATCTTCAGCACCATGTATGTATAGTGTGGTATCGCCATAAATTTGGTGAGTGCCGGTCATCCGAGTATCGCCTGGTACGCAGTCTCGAAGTCGGCGACCTCGAAGCAGACATTTTCTGTGCGGAAATTATCCCGCGTGCCGAAGGTTATCGGCAAAGTTATCTGCCCGAGTGGAGTTGATGACAGGCTGCGAATTATCCCGTGGAAGGGCGCATTGCTCGGCCGTAGTTCTGAACGAGGAATTTTCATCTCGTCCAAAGTCTTGGTGAACAGGATATTAAGCGCGCTGCCTCCGTCGATGAGGGTTTTCTTCAGCCTGATGTTTCTAACGACCGGGTCCAGGACGAGTGGATAGCGTCCCGGGTGGGAAACCCGATCTGGGTGATCTGCGCGGTTGAAGGTGATGGCCATCTCTGACCAGCGCAGGTATTAGGGGGTGTCGGCCGTGGAGACAGTGTTGATGTCGCACGCTGAAAGCTTCTGTTTGCGCTTGGACTCATATGCGAGTGGTCCCCCGAAGATATGGTTGAGCTCGGATTGAGGATCTTGGAAATCGTCCAGCCGGACCCGGTCTGGCTTGTCTTTGTCCTTTGTCAGCGCCAGACGATGAAGTCTGCTCGGAGGCAAACTTTTTGAGCACTATAGCAGTCTTCTTTGGCCGCGTGCTTTCCCTGGGTGAATGGGGCATGGCCCGCTCATGACCTTCTGGTAGTCGTTGTTCCGCTGGGGTCGCGACCGACTGCGCTCTCATGTTGGCCACCTCGTTGTCTGACTTCGCGTTTATCGGCTGCCAGACTTTGTTTGAGACGGCTCGTTGTCGGTTTCGCCTTCTGTCTTTCTGTCGGGGCTCTTCTCGGGTGAGGCCTCCGCGACCGCTTCGGCCAAGTCAGCGTATTTGTTGGCCATGTCGAAGAGCGCCCGGACTGTGTTGATGGGGCTCCCGAGTAAATTTTGCAAATAAGCGGAGCGTCTTTTACCCCTTTGCGAAAGGCGGCGATGACGGCTTCATCTTTGACAGTTGGAATTTGGTTGCGCTTCTCGGAAAACCTTTTGATGAATTCGCGCAAAGACTCGTTTTTCTTCTGGTGCAGTTGATAAAGATCATGCTCCGAAGCGAGTCTGTCGTAGGTCCCCTGGAAGTTAGCGATGAACCGCTCCCTGAGTTGTCCCCAGGAACCGATCGATCGCCTCAGGTGGCCTGTCAGCCATGTCCTTGCCGAGTCGGCTAGCGCGACTGGGAGGTAGTTAGCCATGACTCTGCTATCGCCCCCAGCAGCTTGAACTGCTAGGGTGTAAACGGTAAGCCAGGACTCTGGGTTTGTCTTGCCGTCGTACTTTTCCGATCGCCGGGTGGGCTTAAAGCCAGTCGGCCACAAGACGTCCTGTAGCTCCCGAGTGAAGGCTGGGATGCCTTCATCTTCGTGAGGGCTCCGACTCCGATCTTGGCGATGTAGTCGCTCGTGGTGGATGCCGAAGCGCTCGTTTTCGTCTTCCAGTCGGCGGCGTTCATCTTCTTCACGTTCTTCGCATCGAGCGTTTATGGTGTGACAAAGGTCTCGGTGCAGTCGCACTCGGAGGTCTTGATTGGGTCGGCGATCATACTGGCGACGCCGCCGGTTGTCATTATTGGTATTGCCGAGCGTTGTTTGCCGGGACTCTTCGCGTTGCCGACTGGAGCCGGCCACCCAGTGTCATGTTGATGCAGATGAGCCTGCCGCCGGAGAACCTGACCGGTTGGTCGGTATAGCAGTGTCGCCCGACTGCTGTTGCTGCTGATAGGCAGCAGCTGTGATCATCGCCTTGATCTTAGCGATAGTCGGGGTGGCCTGGTGATCGGCCCCGAGCCTGGAGTGTGTCCAGCAGAGTTGCTGCGGCCACAAACATTCTGTTGTGGCATGACAAAAGACGTCGTGGTCGCCAATCTTGGTTTGGAGGATCTGTTGCGGAGCGACTCGCCCAGCCTGGCGCAGCTCGTTATTGCGGGCTTCGCGGTTGGCCTCCTCTTGTTGTAATCGGCGTGCCTCCTCTTGTCGCTCCTCTTGTAGTCGGTGTACCTCGGAAGGTGGTGTTGAAGCCATGAAGATCTCGCGGGAGAGGGGGAAGCTTGCCGAATTAAAGTCCGAGCTGGTGCTCGAACCGCTATCCGACTTAGTGTCGGACTCCGAATAGTTTATCGGAGTGAGAACGACTCCGACCTCTCTAGATCCAATCTGAAACGGCGCTTGGCCGTGTCCAAACTGAATTGCTAGGGATTGGGTCTGCTGCGCGGGGTTTTGATGCGCAGCATTGCCGGAGCTGTGAGGGAGATTAACGACCTCTCCCCTTCATGGCCCAACCTGGGCTGGCTCAAGGCCCTAGCGCAAGTCGGGACGCCGAAGGAAAGGGTTGTCCCGATGCTCGGCGATGTAAGGGACTGCCGCAGAAAATCGTCGAAGGGGATGGCGGTGTCCCGGGTGCCGACTGGCGCAACATCGGCTGGTTCCTCGGTCGGCAAGATTGGATCTGCCCCAACCAAGGTGAGATCACCGAGTTGATTGGCGATGAAGTTTAAGCTCCCGAAGGTAATTGTGTCTCCGGGGGAGAACTCGTTGTTGTCGACTCCATTGATTGAATCCATCGAATCTTCAGATGAGAAATTCGCCGGGCCCCTACCTGGCGCGCCAACTGTCGATGCTTTGCACCGGCAATAGAACTATAGGGCTACTCGGCGAGGGTGAATTCGGTGGACTGCAGAGGAACACAACAGAATTATACTGGTTCAGGCCCTCAAGGTGAGGTAATACCCTACGTCCAGTTGAGGTGTTATTCCTCTGAGGTGTATAGAGATCGATGATCTGGTTGTTCTTGTTGTGCGTGTTCCGCTTGCCCTGAGGGGGGCCCTGCCTCCCTTTATATACTAGGGAACAGGGGTACATGATAAGGATCCCAATCGGATACGACCAAGGGATTTCCTTCTTAGAGATAGAGTCCTATCCGACTAAGACTATGTTTCCTTATTATACAAGGTACAGCCTGTCGGGTGCTATCTTATCTCTAATTACATGGTTCGGCCCATCCTCTATCCGAGTAGCCCATGTACTTGTAATGAGGTACCCGGGGCCCATGGCCTCCACACATGCCTTTCAAGATCATATCTCGAAGCATGGCTTCGGTCATAGTAGAAATGCCAAGGTTTCAGTCGCTGTTGTTGCCTTCAGAATCAATGCTCTTGGATTTCGAGCGCTTGCTTGACTTCTTTGAAGATTTAACCATGGCGAAATCACAAGGGAGCAAAAGGAAGACGAAAGGCAGAGAAGCGTGATGAAATGATAGAATTTTGGAGTGCAAGGAGGTAAAATAGAATGGTGGCAAGAGTGAATATGTGTAAAGCCTTGGCCCCCCTTTATATAGGGGGGCGGGGTGGCTGGTGGTTGTGCTCTGGCATGGAAACCGAGGCGGCACAGTGATTAAAATATACAATAAGGAATATTGATCAGTAACAAAAAGCAATAATATATAGTTAATTAAATTAAAATTAAACAATAAAAAATAATAAATAAAGATATTAATAAAATAATAATGGTAATAATAATAAAAAAATGTATATATATATATCTAAAATAAAATAATAAATATATAGCAATATTGGGATAAAATGCAATAGTGAAGGAGAAAACCAAGTTTCGGTTGAATAGGGGGATGGCGAGATCCTGCAAATTCTAATACACAGCTTCGGCCGAAAAGAGTTTTCACCCTTATCCATTGAGGGGCTTGTTGGAATAGGACCAAGCGCTGTGCCCCTAATTCAACCGATAGTTGGGCAAATACTAACAATCTTGCTCTCCAAGCACAGGGGTAACAAGGAGTCATTCGGTCCGTCCGGAGGGGAGAACATTTCGCCAAGATAGAGGTCGAAAATATTTCCCCTTTGGAGGAGGAGAAATACCAAAGTCGAAGACGAAACTTAGGACGCACAGCAAGGAGGGAATATTCCCCCACGTGGCATGGGGACCAGTCTGGATCACTTCGGATAGCTATCCCTGAGAGGACCGCAAGTCTAGTGTGTAAGGTCTAATTTGCCCCTAGAGTTAGTGGTCCCCTAGAAGCATTTCTGTAATCTCCTTGTATAGCCCCTAGGCTATGAAAGGCGGGCAAGCCCTATTGTAAAAGATAGAGAATATTGGAGTAAACAGTGTTTTGAGTGCATTTAGCCCTCAGATTGCATTTTGCAAGGATAAGCGGGAAAAAACATTCCCCTGCTTATCCCCCTTTCTTGTTCGTGATCGAAGGTCATAATAGTTTTGTCCCACGTGACACCTACATAGCACGTTGACCTAATCTTTGTCCTACTTGGCACTAGTGGCAGAGGCAACTCCCGAGCAGGTCGGGCGGCCATCCGGGCTCTGCCGCTGTCATCTCCACTATAAATTACCATTAGCGTCCGTAAAAAATGGTTGATCATATGAAAACGCTATTAATTGCTTAGACTCAACGATGTCGGTAACTCCACCACTGCGTGGCGCTTACTTGGCATTACAGTGAGCAAATAAAAATTCCTCTCTCTCCCTATGTCAGTACATCAACTCCTCTCTCTCTCCCCTCTCCCCTCTCCCCTCTCTCTCCCTCATATCGTAGCAGGGGCGATGTCGCCCATCACCGACGGCCCAGAGGTATAGAGTGCGCTACAACAACACCGGCGAGGACCACAATGTGGTCTTCATCTGCATCTACATCTTCCACTGCCGCTGGAACCCCTCCGTGGCCCTCGAGGAGGAGCCTGGCAGCATCGCCATCTCCGTTCGCGAGAAGGAGGCAGCTAGGTGGGGACATGAGGATGAGACGGCGCACTAGCAAGCTCCAGCACCGAAGACGACAGCGCGTTGTCTCTCATGTCGACAATGGAGAGGTGAGCAAGGCTTCAGGCAGGAGGCGGATGCCAGCATCGTTCAAGCCACCCCCGGTCCTCCTCAACCCATCACCGTAGCAAATCTAGAGGACGCAAGGACCGAGCTCTCCCCGTCTCGCCCGCTGGCATCCGCTCATCATCGTGCCGCCGCCGGCTTCCTCTAGCTACCATGCTGCATCGGAGGAGGGTAAAGGAAGCATATCCGGTTGGAGATGAGGCGCGAGGAGGCGACCGAGCTCACCGGTGGATGGCGTTGTATATTGAAGCCGGCCCTCCTCCGCATATGGATCTCATCGTGCCGCCGACAGGCGAAGCTATTTAAAGGAGAAAGGGGACGAATCTGGCTCGGGAACGACTCGAACGGTGGCGGAAACCTAGGGCTCAAGAGCTCTCCAAAACGGACTTGGGCTCGGGCTCGATTTGGAGAGATTTGGGGCTCCAATTCGTGGGGAAAAGCTAGAGAGAGATAAGAGGAAGAAAACCCCTCAACCAATTTTGGATTTGGTCGCACGCGGAGATGGGATTTAGCGGCGGCCACTGTGCCGAGTCAGACTCCAGCCCCGGCGGGAGGTAGACAACGACCCGACAGGTAGGGCCCACCTTCAGCGAAAGAAAGAAAGAGAAAGGAGATAGGCTGCCTAGGCCGCTTGCGCTCGCGCGCGGGGAGGGGGAGGGAGAGAGAAAGGCTGGGCTGAATTCGGCCCACAGGCTGAGATGGGTTTTCATTTTGTTTTTCTTTTATTTAAATGCTGTGAAGTTTATTTAATTCACCAAAATACTTTCCTTGCTCAAATAAATCCCAGAAAAATCCAGGAGATAGATAATTAAGCAAAGTATTTTCTAAAATTACTTCTAGGCCCACTTTTGTTAAGATTTTTCTCTATTTTTATCATTTCCACTCCTTGAGGCTTTTAAATATATTTCTCAAATTCCTTTTTTCCACACTATTATTTAATTAGGTAATTTCAGGGTGTGACAAACCTACCCCCTTAAACAGAATCTCGTCTCGAGATTCGGAAGATCAGGCGAAGAGATTCAGGTGAGCGGACTTCAACTTATCTTCGTGTTCCCATGTTGCTTCCTCTTCCGAGTGATTGCTCCACTGTACTTTGCAAAACCTTATCACCCAGTTCTGAGTGTTCTTCTCACTGGTCTCCAAGATACAGATAGGCTTCTCGACATACATTAAGTCTTCATGTATTTCTATCTATTCTGGATCAGCTTCTTCAGTCGGTACTCGTAGGCACTTCTTCAGCTAAGACACATGGAAAACATCGTGTACCCTAGGCAAGGTGGGAGGCAACTCTAACTGATAAGAAACGTCTCCTTTATAGCCTAGTATCTTGTACAGTCCCACATAACGTGGTGCCAACTTTCCTTTTGTCTAGAACCGGTGAACTCCCCTGAGTGGCATGACTTGTAAGTACACATAGTCACCTTCCTCGAAACTAAGGTCTCTCCTATGATTGTCCGCATAGCTCTTCTGATGAGACTGAGCTACTCATAGTCGCTCCTGTATAATTTTCACTTTCTCTTCTGCTTCTCGTAGGATGTCAGTTCCGTATACTTGCCGTTCCCCCATTTGATCCCAAAGTAGGGGTGTGCGGTGTTTCCGCCCGTATAAAGCCTCGAACGGGGCCATCTTGAGACTTGCTTGGTAACTGTTGTTGTAAGAGAACTCGGCATACAGTAGGCTCTTGTCCCAACTTTCACCGAAGTCTATGGCACAAGCCCTCAACATGTCTTCTAGGATATGGTTAACCCGCTCGGTCTAACCATCCGTTTGCAGGTGGTATGCGGTACTGAAGTTTAGCTGTGTTCCTATCTCCTCTTGGAGTCTCTACCAAAACTTGAAGGTAAACTGGCTTCCTCTGTCCGACACGATCTTGCGTGGCACACCATGCAAACACACAATTCGGGTCATATACAATTCCACCAACTCACTACCGGAGTAGGTTGTCTTGACTGGTATGAAGTGGGCTACCTTAGTAAGTCTGTCCACCACTACTCATATGGAGTCGAATCCTGACGCAGTCCTTGGCAATCCGGTAATGAAATTCATCCCTACTTCTTCTTACTTCCATTCTGAAACCTTGAGGGGTTATAGTAATCCTGCCGGTCTCTAATGCTCGGCCTTCACAAGTTGGCACACATCACAAACAGCCACATACTCAACTATTTCTCTTCGCATGCTAGACCACCAAAACTTCTCCTTAAGGTCCTGATACATCTTGATGCTGCTAGGATGGATTGAGTACTGAGTACCATGGGCTTAATCCAAGATCAGGTTCTTCAATTCCTCTTTGTCTGGTATGCAGATCCGTTCTCCGAATCATACCATACCTTGCTCATCTTCTAGAAACCCACTAGCTTTCCCTTTTTTTCATGTTCTTCTTGATCTCTAGAATGTCTGGGTCGTTGCTCTGGGCTTCTCGGACTTGCTCCACCAGAGTAGGTTGTGCTTCCAAAGTTGCCACGTATCCTTGACTGACTAGTCCCAGATTTAACCGTTCGAACTCTTCACACAATTCCGAAGGTAACTGTTGGCCTTCCGTGGCATTGCAATAACTTTTCTAACTAAGGGCATCAGCCACCACATTGGCTTCCCCCGAATGATAATGGATTCCGATGTCGTAATCCTTGATCAGCTCTGTCGAAGGATGAAACTCCGAGGCGGGAAGTCAGGAGACCCCCCTTTGAGGTTCGGCCAGGGGAGTGGTTCTCAGGCGGGGTTGGCGTCAGCGTGGAAGAAAATCAATGGTCGGAGAATCGGCGCACAAGAAAGACACAAGGAAGTATCCAGGTTCGGGCCGCACGGGGGCGTAATACCCTACTCCTGTGTGGATGCTATCTGGAGATGAATGTATTCGCGGTGCTACAAGGTTAGCTTAGCTCGAGGCCGGAGCTGAAGAGGGAGAACCGTAACTAGAGTGTGCTCCAGCCAGATATTCTCTGCCCCTCCGTCGGGCGTGGATCCTCCTTTTATCTGTCAAAAATCGAGTCCCCTGCGCCCTATCCCTGAGAGAGAGAGAGTTTAGGTATGCTACGTCTTGTCATGGACCTCCGCGCTCCGGCCGTCTGCTGAGTCGTCCGGGAGGTGCGTCTCATCGTCGCCCAGCTGTCGGTAGCTACGGAGGCTGGCCGTGAAGATGCTGTTGGCTTAGCACGTCACGGTCGTCGCCTCCCATGTCAGCCGCAGGGGGCTAGATGCCGCCTCCCACGTCAGCCGCGGGCGGCTAGATGCCGCATCCCTTGCCAGCTGCGGGCGGCCAGACAGTGACGATGCTGTCGGGTTGGCCCGTCTCGTCGTCTGCCAGGCCGTGGAAAACCGGAGCCCTCAGCTGTATTGGGAGCCAGCCGACAGGGGGTCATTATGACGGCGCACGCTTGTCCAGCCGGGAGACAGGCGGGAGGTGCGCCGTGGCTTCTCCATTAATGCGGGTAGTTGGGAGCTGATCCGCTCAAGCCGGTCTCGTGCTCCGGGGCGGAGAGTTCGTCGGGTCCTCCGCGCGCACGAGACGCCGAGACCCCAGGTCCCATGCCCGGGGGCGGCACCCGGGGATGGCGCTTCCGGGCCCGGGCAGCGTCCAGCCCCCAAGCACTTAACGGGATAAGTCCTAATAATCCGCTGCCACTTGTGCAGAGAATGGGCCCTGGGGGAGCTGACGTGGGGAAGATCCACGCGTCTCTAGAGAATGTGGGACCCCCATTCCTGTTTCGCCGACAAGCTCCAATCATCTCTGTTGCCTAAGGTTCAGATCTGGTTAGGGGAAGATATATTTCAGGCTCTTGTGGTCCGTGTAGACTTTATTGTGGTTGCCGATAAGGTAATGTCTCTAGATCTTCAAAGCATGCACTACGGCTGCAAGTTCCAAATCATGGGTAGGATAATTGTTCTCATGGGGTCGTAACTGCCGCGAGGCGTATGCCACGACTCTTCCTTCTTGCATCAACACACATCCCAAACCTTGCCGGGATACATCGTAGTAAACATGGAAATCTTTCTTGGGATCTGGTATGATCAACACAGGTGCAAATACTAGTTTCCTCTTCAGCTCTTGAAAACTCTACTCACACTCTGGAGTCCATGAAAATTTCACATCCTTCTGGAATAGACGGATCATGGGCTTCACAATTCTGGAGAAATTCTCTATGAACCGGTGGTAGTATCTCGCTAATCCTCAGAAACTTCGGATCTCCGTCACTGTTTGCAGCTGCTTCCACTTGGTCACCGACTCCACATTGGTTGGGTCTACCGTAATTCCTCCGGCGGTGACGACATGTCCTAGAAACTTTACCTCCGGGAGCCGAAACTCACACTTGCTAAACTTGGCATACAACTGATGCTGCCGAAGGGGCTCTAGAACTATACGAAGATGCTGCTCATGTTCTTCCTTAGTCTTGGAATAGATGAGGATATCATCGATGAAAACTACTACAAACTTATCCAGGTACTCTATGAACACCTTGTTCATCAAGTTTATGAAGAAGGCAGGGGCATTCGTCAATCCAAAAGACATGACGGTGCACTCATATAGCCCATACCGAGTGGTAAAAGTGGTTTTGGGGATATCTTCCTCCCGAATCCTCAACTGATGATAACCAAAACAAAGATCTATTTTGGAGAACACTGTGGCTCCTTCCAACTGATCAAACAGATCGTCGATTCTAGGTAGAGGGTACTTATTCTTAATAGTGACTTCGTTGAGTGCACGAAAATCCATGCACATCCTTTGGGTTCCATCTTTCTTTTCCACAAAAATGACCGGTGCACCCCAAGGCGACGTACTAGGTTTGATATAACCTTTTGCAAGCAACTCCTCAACTTGCTTCACTTCTGCCAACTCATTTGCTCCTATCCTATACGGTCTCTTGTGGATAGGGGTAGTGCCTGGGGCTAGGTCTATTCTAAATTCAATGTCTCTCTTAAGGGGCATCCCAGGTAGATCGTCAGGAAAAACGTCCGGATAATCCCGTACCACAGGGATTTCTGCTAAGATAACCTGATTGAGAATTACTCTTGGAGGTTCGACTGATGGGGTATGGAACATCACTCTCTGCCCTAGGTTACTAGTTAAGGTAACTTCCCTTGGAGCACAATTTATCATCCCTCTATGTCTAGTCAGCCAATCCATCCCTAGGATGATAACAAAGTCTCTAGATTCTAGCAGAATCAGGTTGGCTAGAAAAGGAATCCCTTGGATTTCTATTGTAACAGAGGGGCTATAAAAGGTGAAGAGCATCTGATTCCCAGGGGTGCATATGATCATTGGGTTAGCCAGCTACCCTTATCGCATTCTTTCTCGCAAAACTCTTAGACAAGAATGAATGAGTAGCACCAGAATCAAAAGGTACTATAGCAAGAACGGAGTTAACAGGGAACGTACCCAAAACCACATCTGGAGCGGCTTGAACTTCCTAGACTGTGACATGGTTGACTCGAGTCTTGGGAATATTGGAGTTGTTCTGCCCTGGTACTACTGGCCTTGGTCCCTGCCGCTTGGGCTTCGAGCACTGGTTCGAGAAATGCCCCGGTTCGTTGTAGTTGTAGCACACCAGGGTCTTGCCTCCTTGTTCCTTCTTAACTGGTTGATTCTGAGCAGGTGTTGAAACTGGCCGAGGAGGAGGACGATTTGCCCCAACATTGTCGCCGGTGTTGTTGTTGTAGAACTGGCGCTGGGGACAGGGTGCAGCTGATGATCCTCCCGGGTGAGTCTAAGGGGGTACTGCCACACACCGCCTCTGGCTACTAGACTGTTGAGCTCAAATGCTGGCAATCTTGCGCTTCCTCTGTTCCATCCGATTGTGTTTATCTTCCTGTCGGATGGCCTTGTCGACAAGCTTCCGAAAGTCCGAGTAATCTCCTAAGATCAGTTGGTGTTGACGCCGAAAACCCGCCAGGGGCCGTCCGGCGTCGCGGCGACACGCGAAGGCCTGGGAGATTTGCTTCACTCCAGTGCAGGTCCTAAAGTCTTGAGGTTCGTAGGCGTGCCAGTCAATTTGACCCTGCAATTGACAAGGAAACAGAAAATATTAGATTCATGAGCCAATCGGCTTGAAGCCGATCTGGACTCGCATCATCGGCCGATGGCCGATACGTACTGTAGCACTTATACATCGGCCTGAAACCGATGACGGCAAAAATAATATCATAATAATAAACCAGTGATGCGCTAGCCGATCATCGAAAGGATATTCAAAAATCGGCTATAACCTTGGTAAGACAAGCAATTGTAATACATAAATAAATAATCTCTAGCCGATCATAGTTTAGAATTACTGATATCGCCATGAAAAATGCTACTTGTGTCCATGCTCGGGCCCTTTGCTCGCATCGGCTCCCAAGATCTTCATCAGCTACTTATACTCGTGCCCGGGTCCTTACCTGAGATCGTGCCCGGGGTCTTGGCTGAGGTCGTGCCCAGGTGCCCGCTCATGCTTGCACTCGGATTGGCAGAGTAAGCTCATCGGCTAGTTCTTAGCCGATCATGACAATAATGTATGCAAGAATATGTGATAAGGCATGCAATAATATAAACAATAAATAATTGATGAACCAGCCGACTGCTGAACAGAGCAAGTATAGAATAAGACAATGAATAAATGTAGTCGGCTTTAAGAGATAACTTATCGGCTAAGCACTCCGATAACACCATCGCACAACACCATCGGCTCATCAAGGGTAAAGCTATTATCGTCAGTCTAGTAGATCGGACCCAACCGTTGCAGCACAGACCGACAATAATAACAATGCCTCAATAGGCCGATAGATATAATGCGATTGTGATGAAGATAACTTATCGGCTATGCACTCCGATAAGACGCCTGCGCACAAAGCATCGGCCTAGCAGGATCGACTTATCACGAGCAGTTTAGTAGGTCGAACTTAATCGATGCAGCACGAACTGATGATAAATCGCTCCCAGTAAGTCGATACAGTCTACGCACGCGTGATGTGATATACCTAATCAATCTATGAGATCAAACTGAACTGATGCAGCCATAGATAAAGTAAATATATCGTGGTAAGCCGACTACCATAAACCGACTAGAATATCGGACCTAACCGAGGAAGTCCTAGCCGATTGGTAGTCGGTGTGACGAGACTTACCCTCTCGCAGGAGTTCGGACCTAACCGATGCAGCCCGGCTCGAGAAGCAGGATCCCGTCGAAAGGGTGGCGATGCGCCGAATTTTGTATTGATCTGTGGTTGATGATTACAAGGTCCCCGGGCATACGTATATATACCCCAAGTTACATGAGTCCTTATAGGACACGGTATATGATTTCCTATCTATAATAGAAAACGCTAACTAATTCTGACCGGACACGAGGTCAGGTTCCCTAAAAAAGATAAATCTTTTCCTAATAAATATAGCAATTAACTGCCACGCGCGGTCTTCACGGCTCTTTCTCAGACTCGGCCTGCTCCTTGAACCAATTTTTGTTAACCGACTGCAATCGTTCCCTTGACCGAATCTGATACAAGGCCTTACCAAATTTTGGCGTTAACACATGCCCCCCAATTTCGGAGTTCTCCAACAGGACTTCGAAATTCTTTCATTTTTGGGCCTCCATATTTCTCCCATACCGAGGCGGCCCAAGATAGCCCACTTGCCATAAATGTTTGAAACAGTGCCAACGGCCTCGATTCCCGCTCGGCTGTCATACCTCTATAAAAACGCTTCGTCTTCTTGCCTTTTTTATGCTTTCACGTCACCAGAGCACCACCGCTTCATCTTCCACATCCTCACCAAGCTCCAGCGAATCCAGACGAATCATTGCAACCTTTCTCTCTGGCCGTCGATCCCTGCAACTTCTCCTACTTCCGCGATGGCATCGGCATCTGCAGTTCCTGAGGTAATCTTCTCACCCGATTATTTTCCCCCATTCTGCAATCTATATGAACCCGATCTGCTATGTTCTTCACCTGTTCTTCGTCGTGTTCTTGTTTACTGTAGCATCTTAGAGCCCAAATCTTGATTCCGGCCGCTGATTACCCTAGCTTTTTCTATCATGGCCCTATGGGCAGCGAAGATCCTACCGATTTCATCGTTGCCGAAACCCAACGCGTTCCCTTCAAGAACTCGACTATGTTGGTCAGTGACTGGACCAACAGCTTCAGATCATGGCCGAGTAAGCTGTCCGGGTGGAGAGATTGGTATCTCAGGGTATCAGCTGTAAAGAGGACCTATTGGGAAGAATCTCACATCGGCCACTGCATCAATCTCTCCCTGGCTGACATGGAAAGGAACGAGTCCCTACTTGCATCGGCCTCATACTACTGGTCTGATGCTCTCAATGCTTTCATGTTCGGGCATGGGCCGATGACCCCCACTTTGCTGGACGTGACCATGCTCACCTGCCTGGATACGACAAGCTACATCAACCCCTTCAAACTCCGGTTCAAGCCTGCTCACCGGCTTCAAACAAAAAACATCGGCGGCTGGTCCAGGTATATATCTCTCCACAACAAAGGAACTGGACCGGTTGATGATCGGGAGCATGTCGCTTTTCTGAACTTGTGGTTGGAACGGTTCGTCTTTGGTGGTGCAACCCTCGGCCCGACGACCAATATGCAATGCCTGGCCGAGTGCTTGGCCGATAGGAAACAAATTCCGTTGGGGCACTATCTCCTTGGTGCCACCTACCAGCTACTTCACCAGGTGGCAACTAAGCTATCGGCTGGCCAGCCCGTCGGCCACATTGGGGGTCCTTGGTGGTTTGTTCAGCTCTGGCTTAATATTTATACCTCCAAGGCTATCCCAGAAACTTCTCTCCTCAAGCAATCCTTCCCGGTCGATTACCCAGAAGATCAAGACCCTGTTTACCGCCGATGCATCTCTATGGGTGAAGCTGCATCGGCCCTTTCTGGCGGCAAGATAACCCCCGCTGAAGTTAGTCAGTGGTTCAAGGGATTCTATTACGGCTTTACCAGGGATGCCACTCTTTGGTTTGCGTACAATGACGCATCATCATTCGAGATGCCTTCCAACTTTGATCCACTCAAAGCTCTGAATGATGATGAGTCTAAAGCCATATTCCTATCGGCTACCAGTCCTTGTCTGCTGCCAACCGGCTTTTCTCTGGGCCGAACTCAGCCATCGTACGAGTTCTATCATCCATCAGTCGGCTCTCGCCAATTTGGCCTTGGTCAGCTCCCGATAGGCCTATTCTTCATCGACAAACTCCAAGCCCGGGGCACGGTCAGCAGCGCCCTGGAATATGATCGGCTGTGGTCTTTGACAGACTCCCTCCTGCTAGGCGCCGCCACCGAAGTGTTCATCTGCACTGCCAACACCAAGCTCTTTGTCCGATGGTGGTCAGAATGGAAGAAACATCTGTTCTGCTTAGCACCCGCCTGTTACTGCTCCCGTCTGGACGCCAACTATGTTGAATCCGAAGACGAGGTAACACCTGCAATCTTTAATCGCCTTCTTCAACCAACTCTCACCTCTAATTTTGCAGGCCGCCAGCGTCGAACCCCCAAGAACAAGCAACAGCGGTCGGCTGATCCAATATCAACCTCCATCGGCCACCCCAAACTTAGGGCGTGATGCTCCATCTCCATCGGCTCTTCTCAAGGCGCCTCGGCCGATGGGCCAAAAACGTAAGAAGTTAGCGCATCGTTCCTCCTCAAAGAAACAGAAGACCGATGCCGATGTTGCTGCCACGACGCCATCTCCTCCCCAGACCACATCGGCTCCTTCATCTCCTCAGGTATGCGCCAAGCCTCATTATTATTATCACACACTTCCTTATTTTATCTTACCAAATCCTTTTTCAGCTTGAATCATCGGCCCCAGAACCTCACCATCCCTCTGACGTCCCTCCAAGCATTGAGCCGATGACTTCTCCAGCTGTCCTCTGGTTGCTGATGATACTGTCCCTACTCCATCGACTGACATCGGCCCCCTCGAAGAACAGCCCATTCATCCCCCCGAAGCCGATGCCACTCAAGCCGCTGATGTCCTTCCTCAGGTAACCTTTTTATGCTCAAATTTTGCTTCTAATCTCTTATTGATCGCTTCACCGATGTCAACCTTGCAGTCCTTGGCCGACTTGTTCCCTTTTGACATCGGTCAATATCTGGAGGTAGAAGAAGCCACGACCACCAGTGCGACCTCCAAACCGTCTTTCTCAGCCGACGTGCGCGAGTACTTAACGAGCATCATCAGCCGGCTGGAAAATCCGATCGACGCACTGGTAGAAGACTGTGGGCCAATCCGGGCAAGATTCGCAAAGATCGAACACCATCTGCCCGAAGAACTTGTCGACGCACTAACCCCCGCAGCATATCTGGAGTCCCATAGATTTAAACTCATCAAGCTTAGACAGCGCATAGCCGATCGCGCTGACCAACAGAAGACCACCGAAGACATTCAAGCCGATCGGCTATTAGCCCAAGCAGAGAAGAAAAAGCTTGATGATATGGCCGCTGTCCCCCAAGAGCTCCAACCCAAGCTAGACCAGCTGAAGAAAAAGGAGGCCGATTTACTGGCAGAACTTGAAAAAGTTCGCAAAGACCTCACAGCAACAGAATCCCAACTAATCGGCCTACCGCAAGCTATCCAGGATCAAGAAACCAAAGTTGCAGCGGCAATGCGTCAAGTCATTCATCGGCACAAGAGTCTGAAGACCATCCCGGGCTCCGATGAAGACGACATCCGTGCAATTAATGAGATTGATCAAATCCGCCTGCGCGCAATTGAAGCGATCCAAAAATTCTTGTAAATCTTAAACCTTTGTAACTGACGATCTTCTGGAACATGCCGATCACCTTTCTGCTGTCATGTAACCGGATCGGCTCTGCCACTCATCCTTTTCAATCTTGATAATATCTTTGCTTGTTTGATCTGAAGGCGATATCAATTGATATCGGCTGTCTTTAGGCGATGTAGAAAAACATCGGCTTTCCGAATTGCTTAGAAATCGGCTGTACTTAACCGATTTAAGAGTTGATCCAAACGCTAGGGTAGTATTTCTTGAGATATTTCCCGTTAAGTGCTTTAGCAAACTCCGTCCCATCAAGATCTTCTAATATATATGCGTTACCAGGCACACAACGATTAATCCGATAGGGCCCTTCCCAATTAGGCGACCATTTTCCGAACTTATTATCCCTGGACCCGATCGGCAAAATCAACTTCCACACAAGATCCCCCTCGGCAAACGACTTATTCACCACCTTTTTGTTGTAATGCCGAGCTGCCTTAGCCTTATTCTCCTTGATTCTTTCCAGCGCTCTTAACCGATTCTGAGCTAAATCTTCAAGTTCATCTGTCATCAAGTTATAATAATCATCGGCCGTCAACTGATTCTGCAAAGAAAGTCTTCTAGAGCCGATGTTAGTTTCCCATGGTAAAACCGCCTCATGTCCATATACTAACTGATACGGCGGCACCCGAGTAGACCCATGACATGCCATCCGATAAGCCCACAATGAATCGGCTAATGTAGTATGCCATCGCCGTGGCTGCTCATCAATTTTCCGCTTAATCAATTTGATCAAACTCTTGTTGGAAGCTTCTGCTTGCCCATTGGCCTGAGCATAATAAGGCGACGAATTTAATAGCTTGATTCCCATACTGGCAGCAAACTGTTGAAACTCATCAGAAACAAAGATAGACCCCTGATCAGTAGTTATCGTCTGAGGAATTCCAAACCGATAAATGATATGCTCCTTTACAAACTCGATCGCTTCTTTGGACGTGACCTTCTTCAAAGGAATCGCCTCTACCCACTTGGTGAAATAATCTGTTGCCGCCAATATAAACTTATGCCCTTTACTCAATGGAGGAAAAACCTGGCCGATCATGTCAATTCCCCATCCTCTGAACGGCCACGGTTTGATGATAGGATTCATAGCCGACGCTGGTGCTCGTTGTATATTTCCAAATTTCTGACAATCTTGACACCCTTTATAGTACCTGAAGCAATCCTCCAACATTGTCGGCCAAAAATATCCCACTCTTCTTAGCAACCACTTCATCTTATGAGCCGATTGGTGAGTCCCACAAACGCCCTCATGCACCTCGCACATAACCACCTTGGCTTCTTCTAAATTCAGGCACTTAAGTAGAACTCCCTCAAAAGTCCGATAATATAGCTCCCCATCAAGTAGCACATACTTAGTAGCTTTATACCGAATCTTCCTGGAAACAGACTGCGACGGATTTTGCAAATAATCAATTATCTCCTGCCTCCAGTCATCGGCCTTGCTCTGGACATCAATATCGGCTATCTCTACCTCAACCTGCCTATTCAGCCGATATCCTGAAGCAATCTGTGCAAGATCATTGGCTTCCAAATTCTACTCCCTGGGAATATGATTTATTGACACCATCTTGAAATCCTTCAACAAATCCATGCATTCTTCATAATATGACCTCAAAACATCATCCCTGCACTCATATTCTCCAGATAACTGCTTGATCACCAACAAAGAATCACCAATAACTTCTATGATATCGGCCCCGATCTCCTTCAATAATTGAAGTCCTTTCAGCACCGCCTCGTACTCCGCTTGATTGTTAGTCCGATAAGGCTTAATTGTAAAAGCAAACTCAAAACTTGCCCCCCGAGGCGATACAATAACCAAACCGATACCAGATCCATGTCTGCAAACCGATCCATCAAAAAATAAGATCCATGGGATCAGCTCCACATAATCTTCGTGAGACCCCCTGTGCTGCACAATAAAATCGGCCACTGCTTGTCCTTTGATTGCTTTAGCCGATTCGTATCTTAAATCAAACTCTGTCAACGCAAAAATCCATTTGCCAACTCGCCCTTTCAAGACTGGAGCCGACAGCATATACTTGACCACATCGGCCTGGCAAACCACTGTACACTCAGCCGATAGGATATAGTGCCTTAATTTTGTACATGAGAAATATAAACACAAACATAATTTCTCCACCGCGGAATATCTCGTTTCAGCATCCAAAAGCCTTCTGCTCAGATAAAACACAACTCGCTCGTTGCCTTCAAATTCTTGGATCAAAACAGAACCGATGGACCTCTCATCGGCCGACAAGTATAACCTGAACGGCACTCCTTTCTGCGGCGGAATCAAAATAGGCGGGGAACTAATATAATTCTTGATCTCGTCAAATGCCTTCTGCTGCGCTGCCCCCCACACAAATTCTTGATCGGCCTTCAACTTCAATAACGGCGTGAAGGACTCAATTCTCCCTGATAAATTTGATATGAATCTTCTCACAAAATTAATCTTGCCGATCAACGATTGCAACTCTGTCTTATTGCTTGGTGGCTCTGTAGTCTTAATGGCTCTGATACTTCGCTGACTAACTTCAATCCCTCGCTCATGAACCATAAAACCCAAAAATTGCCCAGCCGATACACCAAAAGCGCACTTATTGGGATTCATTCTCAGTCCGTATTTCTTGGCCCTCTCCAGCACTCTTCGTAAATCGGCTATATGGCTTTCCCCACTTTTAGACTTAACCACCATATCATCAATGTAGATTTCCACCAACAAACCGATGAGATCATGAAATATATAATTCATCGCTCTTTGATAAGTCGCACCGGCGCTTTTTAATCCAAAAGTCATTACTACCCACTCATACAAGCCGATAGCCCCTGGACACCGAAACGCAGTTTTATGTATATCTTCCTCAGCCATGAAAATTTGATTGTATCCTGCATTGCCGTCCATGAAGCTGATAATCTTGTGGCCTGATGCTGCATCCACCAATAAATCCGCTATCGGCATCGGGTACTCATCTTTGGGGGTAGCTTTATTTAGATCTCGGAAATCAATGCATATTCTCAACTTTCCGTTCTTCTTCTCCACCGGGACAATATTAGAAACCCACTCATCATATCGGCATGGCCTGATAAACTTGGCATCGTACAATCTTGTGATCTCTGCCTTGATCGGCTCGTATAACTCTGCCTTGAATCTCCTTGGAGCCTGCTTGAATGGCCGATATCCTGGTTTAATGGGCAGCCGATGTTCAACAATTGATCGGCTTAAACCTGGCATCTCATGGTACTCCCAGGCGAAACAATCCCGATACTCTTTCAGCAATTTTATCAATTCGTCTCGTAGCTCAGGATCTAATTTTTTGCTTATGTACGTCGGCCTTGGTCTATCTCCTGGTCTAATATCGATCTCTTCTAAATCATCAGCCGACGTAAATCCTTGCCCTAGTTTTCCTTCAAAGTCTTCAATAGAGCCCATCAGAGTAACAGTTCAGAACCGATTTGCTGGATCGGCTGTATTCCCTGGCTAGTAACCCTGAGATAGTCTCCTTCCCAAACTTTTTCGGATAGGCAGTCAACACCATCGGCTTCCCAAACTGGTAGATCGGTCATGGCAATATTGGTCGACCGATCCGCTAACACTACCTCGACTTGATCTCCCTGCCACTGTATCAGACATTGATGCATCGTTGAAGGTACGCAACAGTTCGCATGAATCCAGTCCCTGCCGAGAAGTAAACTGTATGACCCCTTTCCGTCGATGACGAAAAACGTGGTGGGCAATGTCTTGTTCCCCACTGTCAGCTCCACGTTTAACACGCCCTTCGCTTCTGATGAATTTCCACCGAAGTCTTTCAGCACCATATTCGTTTTGATCAGATCTTCGGCAGTCTTCCCCAACTTCCGGAATGTGGCTTGAGGCATGAGATTAACCGCTGCTCCTCCATCAACTAACATCTTGGTCATCGGCTTTCCATTTACGTAGCCCTTGATGTATAATGGCTTTAGGTGCCGATGCTCTGATTCTTCAGGTTTATCAAATATAGCTTGATCAGGTTGCAATGTCAGTTGAGCGAACACCTCCTCATCGCCTTCTTCATCTGATGAAAACACTTTATACTCCCGAGGCAAAAAGAACACCATATTTACTGGAGCCGATTGATCTTCGTCGTCCTTTTTCTTCACGCGCCATACTTGCTTGGTTCTCTTATGACGATGATCGGCTTCTTCTTGGTCCTGTCTCTGTTCCTCTTGCTGCTCTCGGTGTCGTAGCCGTTGTGCCCTTCTCTTCTGATTCTTCGTGAATATGCCACTAGGACACCATTGAGGATTCTGAACTTGTCCTTCATATACTTCCTCTTCATCCTCTTCAAAGAATTCTTCATGGATCGGCCCTAATCGGCTATAAACCGATGCTCTTTTTCCAAGCGACCGATCTCGCGAAAACTCCTGCTGGCGATCATGCCGATCCCCTGTACTATTGCATTCGGGGCAGTTTTTGACTGATGGCAGTCTCATCCCTTGATCCCAGCAAAATCGGAAGAACGGGCAATCCCAGTGTGGATTATATCTTTCTGGCTCATCCCTTTGTTCCTCGTACCTTGAGTATTTCTCTATCATACCCGATGAAGTAATCCTTGATTTATTCTGACGCCTTCCTTCATCGGTTTGAGCCCTTGATGATGATCCCGCATAAACCATGTTTACAGGGAACGGGTGCCCGTCTATCTTCATCGGCTTCTTGTCTTCAAATTTGATTCGCCCTTGTTCGACAGCCAACTGAATTTGTTGCCGAAAAACCTTGCACTCATTAGTATGATGTGATATAGTATTGTGCCATTTGCAATATCTCTTCTTCTTCAGTTCTTCGGCTGATGGAATCACGTGATTTGGCGGCAGTTGTATTTGCTTTTCCTGTAACAGCAAGTCAAAGATCTTGTCAGCTTTACTGACATCAAAATCATACCGCTCCTCCTTGCCGAGATCCTTGACCCATGGGCACGACACTGACTTCTTGTTCCTGGCCCACTCCGCCAATCCAACCTCAGCATCGGATTCCTCATTATCTGAGCCCGATGAGTAAACTTGAACTTGAGCAACTCTCCTCTGGTACTTGTCCTTTTTTGCCTCTTGAAATCGGCTTTCATGAGCCGATACCCTTTGCACCAGGTGCGCCAAGGACTCAAACTCTTGTGAAGAAAATCTCTCCTTGATCGGCGCCAAAAGACCTTGGAAAGCCAAATCAGCCAGATGCCCATCGCTCAGGTTCAAACTATAACATCGGTTCCTGATATCTCGAAATCGTTGAACATACTCCGGTACTGTTTCATCTGGTCGTTGCTTAACCGATGTCAGATCTGACAGTCTCAATTCATGAATTTCGGCGAAGAAATATTTATGAAACTGTTTCTCTAGATCGGCCCATCCCCGAACAGAATTCGGTGGTAATGAAGAGAACCATGTAAAAGCCGATCCAGATAGTGATAGGGGAAAAAACCTAACCCTCAGGGCCTCTTCAGCCGATGCCTCCCCACACTGTGCCAGAAATCGGCTGACATGTTCTACTGTAGATGTGTTGTCCTGCCCTGAAAACTTAGAAAAATCCGGGACCCTGTATCGGTGTGGTAACGGAACCCTGTCAAACCACTCAGGATATGGGTGCCGATACATGAACGCTTGTTCCTTGGGCTTGATCCCGAACTGCTCCCTTACTATCTCTTCAACCCGTGCCGATAAGTCTTCTTCTCTTGCGTTCTCCTGTTGATACTGCTGATACTGTACCGGCGGGGTTGGTTGCCGATTCTGTCTGTGATACTCCCTCTGGTAGGTACCTGGATCGGCTCCTCCTCCTGGATAGTTCTGCTGATATCCCCCATAATAAATAGATCGGTGATATCCAGGAGGGATATTGTAACGACCCGTTTTCCTTTTTCCGCTAGTCTTCGTTTTCCCGAGCTCCCCTCCTATCCTGTCAGCTGTGCCTCAGTTTTTCTCCCCGGCTAGCCGACTACCTTCTCCCTTGAGCCGAGTAGATTGCTACTCAGTCCTTGTATCCTGCCTTTTCCCTTGTCTTACTCGGACCTCCTTGCTGCCGAGTGAGCACTGTGATGTGGCCGACTACCTTGTTGAGACCTGTTGTTTCCTTGTCCCCCGAGTTGCACCCGCCGGTTGGACGCCGACTACCGGAGTGGAAAAGAACCAGTCTTCACCTGTCCGCAGCACCGCTTGGACCGATGGACAATAACCTGCTGCATCGCTTGGACCAGTGGTCAGTCCGAAGCCCTGTCAGTGAGATTTCTCCAACCTGTCCTAGCCTTGACCTTAATGTCTCATCGCAGCTGCAGTGCCTGCCAACTCCCCTGACCAGTTGGACTCCAAGGTCACTCCCTGTCAAATCCTTTGTCAGTTCACCTTGACTTTTTCTCCCTACCCGTTGCCCAACTCCACCGTGCCTCACTCTTGCACGCCGGCTATATATTGAGCCATCCATGCTCCTTCTTCCTTTGTTTTGCAAACCGGCCAGCTCCAGCTCTGCTGAGTTCTTGTTCTCCTCTCAAGTTTTGGAGCTCTGTCGCCCGGATTGCAAACCTGGTTCAGCCGACTGCCACCTTTCCTGCAGCCGACTACTTCTTGATCTTTTTCTTGGTGTTTTACTTCTCCTACTTATCAGTGTTTCCTTTCTGCTTGTTCAGAGCCTGAACCGGTGGACGATCCAGAAGCCGCCTTCGCCGAAGAAGACCCCTCCTTGGAACAAGGCAAGCCTCTTTGATCATATTGTTTCCCATATATGCAAAACTATGTTGCTTGGAAAATATTATGCATGCTTAGTTTACACCTTTTTAAACTGTTGGCCTCGGTTTTGCAAGCGCAACCGATGGACCTACCCAGTAGTAACACTTATTTGGTAGGATGTTGTTATATTTCACCCTTGAAGAGCCCCATAAATGGCACGCTAGCATCCTATCTGAGGATACGATGCCGAGTAGAATGGCTTAGCTCTGCAACGTTGTTTGTCGTTGGGAAAAAACATTGGGTTTTACCAAACTGATTGAAAAACCCGGTACTCCGTGTATCGGCGTGTTTGTGAAACAAATAAAGTTGTGAAAATCTTGATATACAGAGACAGTGCCTGTGTGGCTTGGCTATGTATCATCATTAAGGACCGTTTCCTTTGGGAATTCCATCCGAGCATCTTACAGTGCGACCAGACGGGTATTATGGGATGCCCCTGGCCGAGTAAATAGTAGGTTTAGGGAAGTTCAGTGCCGACCACTGAATCCTATGTGGATCTTTCGGCTGGCATTGGATGACTCTAGACTGGCTTTGGAAATGGCCTTGTCACGAATTTCTGGGTACAGGCCAGTACTCGGTGTAATCTTCGTGTCGGATGGGTAAAGCGCACACCCTCTGCAGAGTTTAGCAGAACTGTTCGAACAGCCGTGCCCACGGTTAAGGGCGATGCAAGGTGATTCCCATAGCGTAGATTTGCTTGCCAGTGATTTGTGAAAGTGTTTGATGGAAAGGGAACCGTGACCAGAGTTTGCCGAGTAAGCAAACGGAAGGCCTGTGTGGCCAGAAACGGATCTGTGTGATCCGGGGTGTTAAGCACCATAAACAAGTGTATGAAAAGTAAACAGGATGAAGATCATGCTCCCGGGTTGTAGCCAGGGCAGCAAAGTTTAAGCCCCCGGGTTGTAGCCAGGGCGGCAGTTGTACTGATGTCTTCGGGTTGTAGCCAGAAGACGGATTGATCAAGCTCCCGGGTTGTAGCCAGGGCAGCAAGTTGATCAAGTTGTGCTCCCGGGTTGTAGCCAGGGAAGCCACTTTAGCTAGCTGGTTGTAGCCAGCCTAGCGGGCATTTAGTGCCATGATCATGCTCCCGGGTTGTAGCCAGGGCAGCGATGATGAGCCCCCGGGTTGTAGCCAGGGCGGCCGACTAGCTAGCTGGTTGTAGCCAGTGTAGCGGGCATCAAGTGCCACAGCTGAGATTTGGTTGTAGCCGAGTCTCAGGGTCAACGAGTGGTTGTAGCTACTCGGGAAGTACAGGACCAGCAAATACGAAGCAAAAGATGATAAGAACATATATGTTTATGCTTGATTCATTAAGTGGCGAGTTGTTGAAAAGCAACTTGCGGAATGGATAGGGGCGTGAGCCTCTGTCCGACAACAAAAATTTAAGCTCACTAGTGTTTGCAAAGAAAAGAGTTTCTTAAGGCAAATTTTCGCAAATGAACCTTTAGCCTTTCTGTCTGACCGACATGGCATCATTTCCGGCTTGCTGAGTACGAAAGTACTCACCTTGTTCATATATATGTATAGTAGGTTTTGGAGAAGAAGACGAAGATCCGACTGCTGCCGAGTTCCTCCAAGACCAGGCCGACTACGAAGACTTCTGAAGGTTTCGAGCCTAGTTCCCAACCGAGCCTGTGGAGTAGTTTTTGCCCAGCTTCCGCCCTGTTTCTGCTGTTTCGTTAGTTTACCTGTTGATTATTTTTTGCCCATTCCGGGTCTGTCCTGGATGGATCTCCTTGTACATATATGTAAGTACTCTGTTTATGTATTATTGTAACTCTGTGTTGTATCATTGTTGTGCGTACCCGACTACTGATCCTGGGATCGGGTGCCTTATGCACATGGTGGCCTTCCACCTAGTCGGGAGGCGCCACAGATATCCTGTTGCCCCCCAGCCTGGTTCTGCACGAACAAGTGTTCTGGTACATCCCTGCTGATGTTATAATTAACTTGGCTTGGCTCTATCTTTGGCGGGAGAAAAACAGGACCCCGAGTTGGCTCTTGGGCAATCGATCCATCAACAGTCTTCTTGATAAGGTTATGCAATGTATTTACTAAGACCCCCGACTAATTGATGAGCGCGTGGTGCACAGCCTCGTTGACCATCTCCTGTAAAGGCTTGATTGGTGGACTCTCGGGTTGTGTGCGGCTCGATTCTCCTACCAGTACTGGTTTTGGAAACTGAGACTTCTGAATCGGCCCTTGCCTTGTCATACTGAAGGATTCTAGACACAACTTCTGGAAATTTGTCATGGTCTGTTCAACTTGCTGTTTTTGTTCTTCAGTTAGATCTTCCATGGTGACCGGAATTACGTTGTCCGTCTTGACTTCCTTTCCGGCCATGTTGAAATCTTGATTGAAACTGTGTTTGTTGGAATTTTGGCTTGAAACTTCGTGTCCCACCAGGCGTGCCAAAAGCGTGTTGACGCCGAAAACCCGCCGGGGGCCATCCGGCGTCGCGGCGACACGCGAAGGCCTGGGAGATTTGCTTCACTCCAGTGCAGGTCCTAAAGTCTTGAGGTTCGTAGGCGTGCCAGTCAATTTGACCCTGCAATTGACAAGGAAACAGAAAATATTAGATTCATGAGCCAATCGGCTTGAAGCCGATCTAGACTCGCATCATCGGCCGATGGCCGATACGTACTGTAGAACTTATACATCGGCTTGAAACCGATGATGGCAAAAATAATATCATAATAATAAACCAGTGATGCGCTAGCCGATCATCGAAAGGATATTTAAAAATCGGCTATAACCTTGGTAAGACAAGCAATTGTAATACATAAATAAATAATCTCTAGCCGATCATAGTTTAGAATTACTGATGTCGCCATGAAAAATGCTACTTGTGTCCATGCTCGGGCCCTTTGCTCGCATCGGCTCCCAAGATCTTCATCAGCTACTTATACTCGTGCCCGGGTCCTTACCTGAGATCGTGCCCGGGGTCTTGGCTGAGGTCGTGCCCAGGTGCCCGCTCATGCTTGCACTCGGATTGGCAGAGTAAGCTCATCGGCTAGTTCTTAGCCGATCATGACAATAATGTATGCAAGAATATGTGATAAGGCATGCAATAATATAAACAATAAATAATTGATGAACCAGCCGACTGCTGAACAGAGCAAGTATAGAATAAGACAATGAATAAGTGTAGTCGGCTTTAACAGATAACTTATCGGCTAAGCACTCCGATAACACCATCGCACAACACCATCGGCTCATCAAGGGTAAAGCTATTATCGTCAGTCTAGTAGATCGGACCCAACCGTTGCAGCACAGACCGACAATAATAACAATGCCTCAATAGGACGATAGATATAATGCGATCGTGATGAAGATAACTTATCGGCTATGCACTCCGATAAGACGCCTGCGCACAAAGCATCGGCCTAGCAGGATCGACTTATCACGAGCAGTTCAGTAGGTCGGACTTAACCGATGCAGCACGAACTGATGATAAATCGCTCCCAGTAAGTCGATACAGTCTACGCACGCGTGATGTGATATACCTAATCAATCTATGAGATCAAACTGAACTGATGCAGCCATAGATAAAGTAAATATATCATGGTAAGCCAACTACCATAAACCGACTAGAATATCGGACCTAACCGAGGAAGTCCTAGCCGATTGGTAGTCGGTGTGACGAGACTTACCCTCTCGCAGGAGTTCGGACCTAACCGATGCAGCCCGGCTCGAGAAGCAGGATCCCGTCGAAAGGGTGGCGATGCGCCGAATTTTGTATTGATCTGTGGTTGATGATTACAAGGTCCCCGGGCATACGTATATATACCCTGAGTTACATGAGTCCTTATAGGACACGGTATATGATTTCCTATCTATAATAGAAAACGCTAACTAATTCTGACCGGACACGAGGTTAGGTTCCCTAAAAAAGATAAATCTTTTCCTAATAAATATAGCAATTAACTGCCACGCGCGGTCTTCACGGCTCTTTCTCAGACTCGGCCTGCTCCTTGAACCAATTTCTGTTAACCGACTGCAATCGTTCCCTTGACCGAATCTGATACAAGGCCTTACCAAATTTTGGCGTTAACAGTTGGACTGAGAGTTCATCATTTAATCCATCCAGAAACTTCTCCTATCGTTCGGCATCTGTGTTAACATCTTCCAGTGTGTAACGGGCAAGATGGTTGAACTTGTAGAGGAACTCGGTCACCGACCGGTTTCCTTGCTTAAGTTCCCGGAACTCCTGCTTCTTCAGGGCCACCACCCCCACGGGAATGTGCGTCTTCTTGAAGGCTGCTACGAATTCAGCCCAAGTGATAGGTTGACCTTCAACTCTGTTAGGTCGGAAGTGGTCCCACCACTCTGACGCAGGGCCATGTAGCTGATGGGAAGCAAATGAGACCTTCTCCTAGTCCGTGCATTGTAGAAGATCCAGCTTCTTCTTAATAGCGAGTAACCAATCCCCGGCTTCCACTGGGTTGGTTGTGCTAGAGAAGATGGGAGGCCTCACTCTCAAGAACTCTGCAAGCTTGTTCTGAGGTGGTGGGGGCATCTGTTGCGGGGGCGCCTGGTTCTGTTGGTTCTGCATCTGCTGGAACATCATGTTCATAAGTTGTGTTTGATTCGCGAGAACTTGTGCAATAGTGAGATTGTCATCCTGAGGCGGCGGTCCGTTGGGGGTACCTCTGCAGTTATTGTTTCCAATGTTGACATCCTGGCAACTACCGTTACGGGTGTTCACCATCTGTAAGGATTAGAACAAAGACGAGAAAAGGAAAAAAAGCCCTTAGGATGGATACATATTGCTTCAACATCCACTTATATTGATCTGAACTAAATAATTAACATTTATGTTGTTTAAAACTCACACCAACAGGAAACTCCTAACTTAAGCAGTGACATCACCACCTTCTGACATAAATTGCTAATTAAACCCCACACACACAAGCATCTCCTAAGCATACAACTGCTAACACAACACTCTAAGGTAAACTCCTACTAAGGTGCTACTAAGGGGCTTCTCAACGGGGCGAAGGGCTTCTTCTTGCATCAGAATTGTACTCGGGTTCCTCTTCATCATCTTGGGTATCACCCCACTCCACTTTAGAGTGAGTGCGAGCTCCACTCTCTCCCGACCTCTCTGAAGGTGTACTGGCTTCTGACTCCTCCGAGTCTTCTTCTGCATCATCAGCATAAGCCACAGGTGGAACTACCCTGAGTGGGACCTGATCATTCAACAAGCGGGTCCTCGGTGCTAGTTGAATCTGTGATGGAAGACGAACCCTCTTCCTTGCAGTGGTGCGGATCTTGGCTCTTCCAGGGGGTGCTTCTCCTTTGGCCAATGCCAGCTCTCTCTTCAAGCGATCCACCTGGTTTTGTAGCCTGTAGATCTTGGTGCGATTCTTGTTCTCCCATTCATGAGCGGCAATCACCACATCCGCATGAGCATTGTCCATAGCACTCAGCATCCTTACTAGGCGTTGCGTAGTCGCACTGTTCTCTACTTCCGGATTCTGGTAGCTACTGTACTCATCATTGTGGGTTTTTGAAGGGTGGTAGCGATAAGCGGTGTTCCTCAAGCAAGCGGCGTAGCGGTGACGAAGTTCTCCAATGGCTTCCAATGTCACCTCTTGACATGCATGCTCGAAGTTTCTTCCTCTGGCTCCGAAGATCATGGATGGGACTCCTTCTCGCTCACTTGAAATTGTCAGACGAACATGGCACTTCTCTTCACAGGGGTTGTGGGTGATTTGTCTGTACTCCAGGGCTGGATTATACCCTATGGCAAAGGCCATGTCGTGTAGCTCCTTGACGAATCCACCAACTCCAAACAGATGCACTGGCTCTCGGTTTGCCATCTATAGAGCATGAAAGGAAGATTATTGAATTTAACCAAGTTAACAGAACAAGTTTGATTTAAATAAAGGGGAAAAATAAGGGTAATAAAGTTTTCAAAGAAAATTGAGGGCGAATTGAAGAACCATAAAATGAGAAAAGTTTTTTTTTGAAGGCAAAAAATGTAAAATCATATGTTCATAATCAGTACAGTAATGGATGTACAGTACTAATTACTAGAATGGTGCGAGAAATTTGCACAATTAAATAGATAGAGGGTTTGCAAGATTTTTTTTAAAAGAGGAAGTTAACTAAGTTAAAAAAAACTCATGTACCGAACTTCCCTAATTATAAGAGAAAGAGGAGACAACCGTTCTAATTTTTAAAATCTTTTTCAGAAGACTCTTAGGGGTACCAAGGGGCTTATCCTACGGTCAAGGTGGCTCTGATTCCAACTTGTCACACCTAGAATTTCTATCCAAAATTCAGGCTCTTTATTGTGTGGAAATCCTCGTCTAGGAATCAAATGAGGCACACATGACCAAGTTGATAACAAAGTAATTGTTTACATAACAAAGTGTATTTACTACAGAGGCCAATGGCACCTCTCAAAATAATTGAATCTAAGCAGCGGAAAAATAACTACGGACAACGTGACGACTCCCACACCACACACTTGACCAACCTCCCGCTTAGTCCTCCAGGAAGTCTTCCTCACTGTAGTACTCCTCTGATGATGATTGTTGATTGCAAGGTGAGTACATGAAATACTTCGCAAGCCACACAGCAAATATGCAAGTGCACAGGATAGCAAAGGATGGCATAATATGGCTCAAGTTGCATAATAACATTTAATAAAGCATTTAAGAAAGAATAAAAACGGTAACCATTAAGCAACATTAACCAACACTATACCGCTCTCCAAAATGATATAGGCCTAACCACTCTAGAGTGTTTTCTAGGCATGGCTAAGCAGGATCCTAGAATTATTCTAGCTAACCCATAAATTAAGCTAGCTAGTCACATTTGTTCCATAGGTACAATAACGGATAATCAAATCAACAAGGCCATAATCAAGGATAAAGGTTTCCCTTCCAAATGACATTATAAAAATAAATGCATAGTTGAAGGAAAAGATAGCTTAAATCATAGGTACAATATGCTCAAAGGTGTCGAGGAATCTGTGTGACTTGCCTTGCTGCTCTGCACATGCTTCTGAACTCTCTTCGAGAAATCCCGACTCTACCGGAACGTCGGTGGCTAAAGGCAATAAATAAAAAAGGAAAAACAGTGCATAAACACACATCAATAGTACATTATTATATTTTTAATGGGTAGATCTTGGTTTTTAATGAATTTCGCAAGTTGAATCACCCCAAACGGAGTTTGGATGAATTAGTTATGAATTTTAGAAGTTTAAACCCTTTTATAGGCTATTAAAAGAATTAAACCACTTTATGACATCATTTATGAATTATTTTAATTCGGGAAAAGGTTTATGGCATCAGCACAGGAGAGAGAGGTGGCTGACACCTGGGCCCTACCGGTCAGAGAGAGGGGAGGCTCGGGTCCATGGTAGACCGAGTCCACCGAGGGGTGCACAAGGATCCAATGGCCCAGATTAAATTGGTGCTGGATCGGACGGTCCAGATTGTTCATGGATACAAGTTGGATCGGGTGGATCAGATCTAACCAAACACCGATTGAACGGCTAGGATCTAACCTAAATATCTAATGGCCATGATCAACTGTGGATGGATCGGACAGCTAGAATCTAATCGCGATGATCTGACGACTAGGATCCAAACCCAAACGGATCAAACCCACAAGGCCGAGGTGGCTCCGACCTGCCGCCAACATGGCGGCCACGTCGGCACCCGGCGACGGCAGCGGCAACGGCGGCTCGGGAACCTAGGGTCGACAGTGATCGGTAGCGCGGCGAGGCATGACAATGACCGAATTAGATAGAGGGGAAGGAGGTGAGTCTCACCGTGGGTAGAACGGCGATGATCGGTGCCGAGGTTGACCGGTAGCGGGTTTTAGGTGGAGGCTCTCCTCGGGTTCACAGCGGCGACGGCGATCTGACGGTCTCCGAGGGCAGAGAAGGGGCGGCCGAAGCTCTTCGTGGCACAACGATGCTAACTGCGGTGGCGGCAAGCACTAGCGACGGCGAAGGAGACGTCTAGATGCGACCGAAAGCTCGGCGGCAGCGGGGATGGAGTCCTGTGCATGGAGAAGATGGCTAGGGCTGTCTATGGCCTCGGATGATGCACGAAAAAGATCACAGGGCCACAGGCAAAGCTATTTAAAGGAGAAAGGGGAGGAATCCGGCTTGGGAATGACTCGAACGGCGGTGGAAACCTAGGGCTCGAGAGCTCTCCCGAACGAACCCGGGCCCGAGCTTGATTTGGAGAGATTTGGTGCTCTGATTCTTGGGAAAAATGTAGAGAGAGATAAGAGGAAGAAAACCCCTCAACCAATTTTGGATTTGGCCGCACGCGGAGACAGGATTCGGCACGGATTCGGCGGCGGCCACTGTGCCGAGTCGGACTCCGGCCCTGGCGGGACATAGATGATGACCCGACAGGTAGGGCCCACCTGTCGGTGAAAGAAAGAAAGAGAAAGGAGATGGGCCACCTGGGCCGCTTGCGCTCGCTCGTAGGGAGGGCGAGAGGAAGAGAGAGAGGCTGGGCCGAATTCGGCCCAGAGGCTAAGAAGGGGTTTTCATTTTATTTTTCTTTTATTTAAATGCTATGAAGTTTATTTAATTCACCAAAATACTTTTCTTGATCAAATAAATCCCACAAAAATCCAAGAGATAGATAATTAAGCAAAGTATTTTCTAAAATTACTTCCAGGCCCACTTTTGTTAAGATTTTTCTCTGTTTTTATTATTTCCACTCCTTGAAGCTTTTAAATATATTTCTCAAATTCCTTTTTTCCACACTATTATTTAATTAGGTAATTTTAGGGTGTGATAGTCCCCGGCCCACATGTCAGCAGCCCAGGCTAGCGGCAATGGCTGGCGGGCGGGGCCTAGATGGCAGCGAGGTAGGTGGGGAGAAATGGGGCACACGGGCTGATGGGCGGGGCCCGGTTGGCAGCGAGAGAGAGTGAGGGAGGGCACACGGGGAGCTGGGCCACGCGGGCAGGCCGGCATAGGAACAGGCCGCGGCCCAGGAGAAAAGAAAATAGAAAAAGAAGAAAAAGGGAAGGGAAAAAGGATGACAAGGATTTCCAGAAGAGTTTTAATTTCGATAATATATTTTGATTTATTAAAAATACTTCAGTGCTCTAAAAATTCCAATAAAAATCTTTTTAATGTATTTGGCAAAAGGAATACAAGAAAAATACTCCCAGCCATGGTGGATTGTTATTTTGTATTTTCACCATTAATTAATTTCCATTGTCTTATTTAAATAATTTCTTTGAGTATTTTCTTTGGTATATTTTTGTGTGGCTCTATTAAGGGGAAAACTTAGTGTCTGACACTTTGAGACCGTCAAATCGTTGTTCAAGTTTTCATACCGATACCAAGTATTTGGACAATTTTGGGTTAGAGCATTGGTAATCCTTGAGCACTTGTTGAGCGACAAGCTGTGAGTCTCCTTTCACTAGCAATTGTTTTATTCCAAGTGTTGCGGCTGCTTTTAGACCTGCCAGAAGTCCTTCGTATTCGGCTGTGTTATTTGTCGCTTTGAACTCAAGTCGTATGATATACTTGAGTGGTTCCCCTATTGGTGACTGTAAGATCACGCCAACCCTTGCGCCTTGTACGTTGAATACCCCATCAAACGTCATTGTCCAGATGTCATTGTTTGTCATGTCGATCTTGGCTTCCACAGGAGCAATCCAGTTAGCGACGAAATCTGTGAGTACCTGGGACTTGATTCGATGTTCTCGAGATGAAGGCGGTGTCAAATTGGACGAGTTCTACTGACCACTTGGCAATGCATCCGGAAACCTCTTTATTTCTCACCATTCTCCGAGTGGGAAGGAGTAGACGACCATGACCTTGTGGGCTTGAAAGTAGTGTCGCAACTTTCTAGGCGATATCAGTACTGCATATATGAGCTTCTGTATCTGGGGGTACCGTAGCTTGGCATCGTGGAGGACTTCACTAATGTAGTAGACGGGCCGTTGTTATCCATCTCGCTCGACAACAAGGACGGTGTTTACCAAATAGGGGGTAGCTGCAATGTAGAGAAATAGATCATTGTGTGGGCGGGGTGCAACCAAGATGGGTGGGTTTGATAAGTATCTTTTTAGTGTGAGGAAGTTGTCCTTGGCCTTCTGATCCCATTCAAAGTTGTCGCTCTTCTTCAGCAACTTGAAGAATGACAACCCCTTCTCTTCCGTCCAAACCACAAACCTACTCAGGGCAGCCATGCATCCTGCCAGCTTATGCACCTCCTTGAGTCTTGTCGGCAACTTCATATCCTCGATTGTCTTGATCTTTTTGGGATTGGCTTCAATTCCATGCCTGGAGACCAGGAAATCCAAATAACTTTCTCGAGGGTACTCCGAACGTGCATTTCTCCAGATTTAACTTCATGCGATGTCTCCAAAGATTATTGAATGTCTCTTATAGGTCTTCGATCTGGCGATCCCAGGTTTTGGTCTTGACTACCACATCGTCTACGTAAGCCTCCATGTTTCTTCTGATCTGAGACTGAAACGTACCATGGACTCCTCTTTGATAAGTACCCCGTCATTTTTTAGTCCGAACGACATCTTGACGTGGCAGAAAACATCAAAGGGCGTGACAAAAGACGTCTTTTCCTCATTTTTCTGGCCATGCTGATCTGATGATAGCCTGAGTACATGTCGAGAAAACTTAACAACTCACATCCGGCTATAGAATCAATCAGCTGGTCAATCCTGGGGAAGGGGAAGTCGTCCTTAGGCCACGCCATGTTGAGGTCGGTGATGTCTGCACATCCTATGCTTGCCATTATCCTTCCTTACCATGAGTGGGTTTGCGAGCCACTCGGGGTGCAAGACTTATCTGATGAAGCCAGCTTTTTGGAGCTTGTTGATCTTCTCCCGAATAGCTTTCTTATAGTCGGGCGCGAACCTTCTCAGCTTTTGCTTAATTGGTCAAGTCGATGTTTTACACCAGTAATATGAATATAGGGCTACTCGTCGGATCGAAACTCAGTGGACTGCAAAGGAACACGAGAGGTTTATACTAGTTCAGGCCCTCGATGTGAGGTAATACCCTACGTCCAGTTATGATGTATTTCCTTTGAGGTTTCTCTGGTGAGATTTCTTCTTCTCCTGCCCTCAAGGGGTGCCCTGCCTCCCCTTATACACTGGGGGACAGGATTATAAAGTAGGAATCCCAGTCGGACTTCGACCAAGGGATTTCCTTCTAGAGATATAACGTGCCTGACTAGGACTGCATTTTTCTTATCGTACAAGGTTAAGTCCGCCGAGTCCTATTATATCCCTAATTACAAGGCTAGGCCCATCCTCTGTCCGAGTGGCCCATATGCTTGTCATGAGGTACTCCCCATGAGGGTCGCCAGCCGAATCCTATGCTATGCAAGGTTCGGGTACCTTATTCATCTAACAACCGACCTTCGGCGCCAGTCGGGGCTCGGGTACAACTCCGCTGAGTTGGGTACGCCCCACGAGGGTCGTCAACCGAATCCTACGAGATTCGAGTACCTCATTTGGCCATAACTTTGTTGGATATGTACACCCCATGAGGGTCACTGGTCGAATCCTATGCTAATGCAAGGTTCGGGTACCTTATTCGGCTTTACCGAAGTCAAAGAAGACCTGTATCATCAAAGCACATCCGGAGTTCTCATGCACTGCGTCACACCTGAGGAGGGCAAGCAGATTCTGCAATATACCTTCTCAGGCATCTATGGCAACCATGTTGCATCCAGAACATAAGTCGGAAAGGCTAGCAGACAGAAATTCTTTTGGCTGATTGCGGTTACTAACGCTGGAGTACTCGTCCTGACATGCGATGGATGCTACTTCTATAGAGCTATGCTGGGTAGGTCGGTTCAGGCCGGCTTATTTGGTAGCAGCCACCAAGATATGAGTTACTATAGTAGCACGCTCAATATGGGCCGCTCACAGGCTGGGTTAAAATCGCAATGCTGATGCTACCAATAGGAACCGATGAGGTAAACAGATATGCTTCATGAAGGCCTAATTGTTAAACACATGCGTTTGGGTATCTGTCTTATCCACCAGGTATCGAGGATATATCCTTATAAGGATCACAAGCTGGTCTTCATTAAAATTGGGGATACAGGTATCTTTCTTGAGTACACCTGACCACGCAGTGGATTTAATTTCATAAAGTGGTACTCGGCCTACATGTTTGGCCAACAGTTGCCATGAGCAACATTATTCCAGCCGACATGACGCTGAAGAGTCTAACTTTAGAGTAGTGCACTACTCGGGAGAGACTATAAACCTTCTTTCCAGCTGACATGACGCTGAGGAGTCTAACTTCCAAGTGGGACGCCACTCAGGAAAGACTATAAACACCCCTTCTAGCTGACATGAAGCTGAAAAGTCCCATATATGAGTGGCATGCTACTCGACAAAGACTATAAATCATATTCTGGTTAACATGATACCAAAGAGTCTCATATACCAATAGTATACTACTCGGGAAAGACTACAAGGTTAAAGATCTTTGACTTTATGTTTAATTGTTTCCACAATTAAGCACAAAGTCGAGGGCTACACCTAATAGGTACGCCTATTCGGCGCACACTATTCACACATCTACATGGAGCCCTTCATAGCCTCGCTGCCAGCTGACATAAAGCAGGACTCGGGAAAAAGACGCACTCAGACAAAGAGTACTCGAGAGCAATGCACTCGGGCAATCTTCACCGTGGAGGATGAGCACTCGGCATCAGCTGTGACTCAACTATGAAAGTCTCAAGGGCTACTGTGGAGGCCATGGGCCCCGGGTACCTTATCACAAGCATATGGGCCACACGGATAGAGGATGGGCCTAGCCTTGTAATTAGAGATATAGTAGCACCCGGCATACTTTGCCTTGTACGATAAGGAATATACAGTCATAGTCGGGTAAATTGTATCTCTAAGAGGAGATCCCTTGGCTGTATCCGGCTGGGACTCCTACCTTGTACCCCTGTCCCCCAGTATATAAGGGGAGGCAGGGCGCCCCCTGAGGGCACGAGATCATTGATCAACACAAATCCTCAAAGGAATACCACCACAACTGGACGTAGGGTATTACCTCACATCGAGGGCCTGAACCAGTATAAAATCTCACTATGTTCCCTTGCAATCCACTGAGTTTCCATCCGCCGAGTAGCCCCATATTCATATTGCCGGTGTAAAACATCGACACCGACAAGCACAAGGTGACCGACATCCTGCTTGATTATTTTGCCAGCGGGGTTGTCGAGATAGAAGATGCCGAGCGTGCCACGCCGGCTTACAGCCTAAAAAGGCCTCGTCTGGAGGTAACTCTTGTTGATGTTAACTTGCTGTCCATCTACAATGAATACTTGTAGATGTGTATCCAGGATAGATCTGCAATGTGTGATGTATGCTGTTGAACCACTTGCAGGAATGTAAGGAGTTTGATGAAGACTCCCAAACTTTATTGGCCGTGAAATCGAAGAAAAGACCGTTGAGTCCTTCTGCTGCCCAACCCAGCTCCAAGAGAGCGGGGAAGAAACCTATCGAAGATCCAAGCAAGAAGAAAATTAGTAGGCTGAGTGTGGCAGCCGGGAGCCTGAAGATTAAAGACACCACCAGCACAGCTCCCAGGCCACCGAGTCCAAGACCGAGACCGGTGCCACCAGGCTCAGCAACATCGAGCCCAAGGACAGCACCACCGAGTACAAGATCATCAATGAGCCATAAGGTGGCGTCACCGAGCATCCCAGCACCCCAGTCGACCGCACCAGAAACCGGGCCGGAAAGACGCCACCGCCGATTGCCGTGCCATCCAGCCCAACAGTCGGCAGCCCTACACTGTCGACATCTGGAACCCCCAGATGGAAGTTCAAAACCTCCAAGAGGTAAGTAACCTTGAATCTTCTGAAAATCTTGTTCAGTATAATAGTATCTTGATGTCTGACTCATCGTATAGGAAACGAGCCAATATCGATCTCAAGGAGACCACACCGGCTGCTCCTGTTGTCGTTCTAGCCCCAGCCGAGCCAACCCTAGCGAGCTCATCTGCCGAACCGGTGATCGTCCTAGCTATAGAGACTGAGGTGGTTCCAACAGCAGGGCCATTAATGCCGTCTAACCAAGGGGCAGATACTGAAGCTGCTGCTCTAGTCCCTGAGCAAGTCCCTGAAGCCCCATCAGCTGCCGAGTTGGGGGCTAGGACCGTGTCGCCGTCTGTGTCTTCGTCATCTTCAGAGGAAATGGATCTCCCCAGGCTTGAAGCCCCTCATCGCAGGTTCCCGAGAACATTCCACTAGGTATCTCCTGAGGGAACTATGAAATGCTACGAGCACAATGAAGAGGCAGCGGAGAGGGAACGTGAAGTTCTTCGACGCGCCGCAATCGCCGCGTCTCGGGGGGTCTAGGTGTGTAGTGAGCCTTGCAATGTTGAGTCCCTGACGACTTTCCTTATTTCTGGTATTCCACCGCTGGACTCTGCTTTGCTCTGTTTTACCCCGAGCAAAAGATTGTGGACCACTCGGAGAAGATAAACGAGGTCTTGACCCAGCTTGCCCCCCAACTCCAACGATTGGGCCAACTCCAGACCTCGAAGGCTGACTTGGAGCGGTCTAGCCAGGAGAGGGAGACTTGGCTGACGGGAGCAGTTGACTAGCTCTGAGATGAGAATTGGACTCTAGTCAAGAAGATCATAAGTAAGTCTCCTGTATTTGTCTTCCCGAGTAATCCCCAAGTATATTTCTCTAGCTTTGTTGTTTCCCGACCGCCCCGTTGTGTCCTGACTGTAATCTCGAGTTCCTGACTATTCTGATATACAACCTTCGAAGTTGAGTTGAAGACCCAGACAGAGGGGGAAGCCAAGCTGAAGGAAGTCGAGATAGCCAAAGCCGAACTCGAGAAAGACAAGGCTGAACTGAAGAGGGCCAACGGAAAACTCGAGAAAGAAAAGGCCAAACTACAGAAGGCCAAAGCCAAAGTGGAAGTCGACTACGAAAGTAAGTCTTCCCTCTGACAATGATCTTAACCAATCCTTTAGGTACTCCGACTGCATTTTTGGCTAACAAGTGCACTTGTCAACGAATCTGAGCAGCTGTAAGAGCCAATGCCCAAACCCAGTTTCGAGCCTTTGTAGAGGAGATCAAAGTTGTCAAAGAGTCACGGGAGATTCTTGCCGAGTCCGTGAAAGGGCTCCTTGACATTATGGATCCTCACCACGTGGGAACCAGCTCCAACACAGTCTCCCAGGTGCAGACGCGCCTTAACGGAGCCCCGAGTATCCTGAAGAGGAACTCAGATGAGCGTGTTGTCGTCGGCGTGGCCCAGACCCTCGTGATGACCAAGTCAATCTACCCTAGGGCAGATCTTGAGGCCATCGGTGAAGGGTTTTCTGAGGAGACAACACCTGAGGAGGCGTTGGAGTTGATCACCCAGGCGAGGCCGACTGCAGAGGCGATCACCAAGGACCTGGGAATGTAAGAACAATCCAACATGCAGTCGGTGTATATAAATCTTTTTGTAAGATATGTGTACAATGCCGCCGAGTTCTTGGTTTTACTTAGTTATCATTAGCTTTGCCCAACTATATTGTCTACGCCGAGTTAGTCTATAGGAACTTAATAAAATCGTTCACCGCAGGAAGCTATACTCGGGCAAACATAACATAGTCGTTGCAAAACTTCATAACTTAGATAAAACAAGCTCGTATATTATTGACAAAGTACATATAATACATGTAGCCCCCGACTCACTACTTAGTTGAAACAAACGACGTAGTGAGTCAGAGAAAAACTTCATACATATGTATGAGAGAAAATATAGAACTCAGGTATAGAAAGGACGTAGTTGTTCTATGTTCCATGAGTTGCTGACTAGGGCACCGTCTTCGGTCTTCAGTCGGTAGGCGCCTGGCCGTGTAACCTCAGTGATAATGAACGGCCCTTCCCATATTGGGGATAGTTTATGCCTGCCTTTGCTGGTTTGTATTTCTCTCAAGACGAGATCTTCGACCAAAAAGGCGCGGCCACGGACATTCCGACTATGATAATGACGTAGGTCTTGAAGATACCTTGTCGACTGGATTATTGCGATGTCCCTCGCTTCTTCCAACTGATCTAGTTCGACCAATTGGGTATTGTTTGATCCATCTTCTGAGTAAGCCCGAACTCGCGGAGAGCCGAACTCTAACTCGATTAGTAACACAGCCTCGGCACCATAGACTAGGAAGAAAGGGGATTGCCCTATGACCCGACTAACCGTGGTTCTTAGGGACCAGAGAATGGATGGGAGTTTTTGTACCCACCGCCCCGCATATGGTTGTAGTCGGTCGAATATCCTTGCCTTGATGCCTTGTAAGACCATGCCATTGGCACGCTCGACCTGCCCATTGCTCCGCTGGTGTGCCACAGATGCATAACAAATCTTGATGCCGAAGTCATCACAGAAATCTTGAAATACGCCGCCCGTGAACTGAGTGTCGTTGTCCGTTATGATGCGGTTAGGAACCTCGAATCAGTATAATATTCTCATGATGAAGTCCTTTGCTCTTGCTGCTGTTATGGTAGAAACGGGTTTTGCCTCAATCCACTTTGTAAATTTATCCACTGCGACGAACAAGTGTGTGAACCCTTCTGGCGCTTTTTTGAAAGGCCCGACCATGTCAAGCCCCCATACTGCAAAGGGCCAAGAGATAGGGATGGTTTAAAGTTCTTGGGCTAGAAGATTTGTTTGTCTTGCATAAAACTAACAACCCTCGCAAGTGCGAACTATGTCTTTGGCATCTGTTACTGCTATTGGCTAGAAAAATCCCTGCCTGTAAGCCTTTCCGACTAATGTCCTAGATGCGGCATGGTTGCCACATATGCCCGAGTGGATCGATTATAGAATCTGCTTGCCCTCCTCGGGTGTGACGCAGCGCATGAGGACACCAGATGCACTTCTTCGGTACAGGTCTTCTCCAACTACTAGGAAACATTTGCTTCGCCGACTCTAGTCTGGAGGATTTGTTGCTAAGCGGTTCATCCAGCCCTGCATAGCTCGTCGTTGCGAGCCTTGCGTTCGGCCTCCTCCTGTTGTTGCAGTCGGCAGGCCTCCTCTTCTTGCTGCTCTTGTACTCGGCGCACCTCCTGCGGAGGGATTGAAGCCATGAAGATTTCTCAGTGCAGAAGGAAGCTTGCCAGACTGGTGTCCGAACTGGTGTTCAAACTGTTGTCCGACTTGGAGTCGGAATATGAGTAGTTCATCGGGTGATGATGACTCCGACCTCCCTAGATCCAATCTCGAACGGCTCTGGGCCATGTCCGAAATGAACCGTAGAGGATCGGGTCTGCCGCGTGGGATGTAGATTGTAGGTGTCCACGGCGCCGCCGAGTCTGCACGGGAGATTGACGATCTCCCCCTTCCTAGCCCGACTCTGGCCAGCTCAAGGCCGAGTCCGAGTCGAACGCCGAAGGGGAGAGTTGTCCCGAGACCCAGGCAAGTGGAAGATCGCCGCCGCAAGTCGACGAGGGTTGCTACAGCGTCGTGTGGGCTGACCGGCACAGAGTCAGCTGATTCCCCGGCAGATCGGATCGAGTCTGAGTCGACCAGGGTGAGTTTGCCGAGCTTGTCAGCGACGAAGTCGAGGCTTCCAAACGTGATCATGTCTCCGGGGGAGAATTTGCTGCCGTCGACTCCGGTTGTCAAATCCATCGAGCTTGTTGAGGTTGATCTCGCCGAAGCCCCTACCTGGCACGCCAACTGCCGATGTTTTACACCGGCAATATGAATATAGGGCTACTCGTCGGATCAAAACTCGGTGAACTGCAAAGGAACACGAGAGGTTTATACTGGTTCAGGCCCTCGATGTGAGGTAATACCCTACGTCCAGTTATGGTGTATTTCCTTTGAGGTTTCTCTGGTGAGATTTCTTCTTCTCCTGCCCTCAGGGGGTGCCCTGCCTCCCCTTATATACTAGAGGATAGGGTTACAAAATAGGAATCCCAGTCGCACTTCGACCAAGGAATTTCCTTCTAGAGATATAACGTGCCTGACTAGGACTGTATTTTTCTTATCATACAAGGTTAAGTCTGCCGAGTCCAATTATATCCCTAATTACAAGGCTAGGCCCATCCTCTGTCCAAGTAGCCCATATGCTTGTTATGAGGTCCCTGGGCCCATGGCCTCCACAGGTCATGCGCCCGGTCGCACCATAAGCTTGTGTTCTATCACCTCCCTAGGGACTCTGCGCATATCAGACAACTGCCAAGCAAATACATCCACATTTGCCAGGAGAAAGGTGATGAGCTCGCTTTCCTATTTTTCATCGAGGTCGACCCCAATCTTCACCGTACGGCTGGGGTCCGAGCTTATCAATTGTACCGTCCTGATGGCGCCATGGGTTTCACAGAGATCTTGGGTTGTTTATGACTAGGCTCCTCTGTCAGATGCAGACATGGAGTCTACTCGACCATGTCGAGTCTCTTATTGCACTGGACAACTATTTTGGCATTACCGGGAACAGCGATCACTCCTTTTGGCCCTGGCATCTTCACGAGCTGATAGGCATAGTGGAATACCGCCATAAATTTGGAAAGCGTCGTCCTTCCGAGGATCGCGTTGTAGGCCGTGTCAAACTCTGCTACGTCAAACGTGATCTTCTTGGTCCTAAAGTTGTCGGGCTCGCCAAAAGTAACTGGCAGCGTTAACTTCCCCAGCGGCTTAGAGGATGACTCCGGGGTGATCCCGTCGAAGGGTTGTTCTGAAGGCTTTAACTCGCTTCTCGAGATTCCCGTTGCATCAAGGGCATTGACAAAGAGTAGATTGATTGAGCTCCCACCATCGATCATGACGCGGGCCACCTTGATGTTCTTGATAGTAGGTTCTACTGCATTTCCTTTTCCTTCATTGCATCGAATAGCTTCGTCAACCCGTGCACATCTTTCCACGATCTCAAATAACTTCATGGCTGTTGTAATTCTTCTCGTGGCCAGTTCCTGGATCGTGTAACGATCTCGTACTCCTGACTTGATTGCCCCGATAACAGATGCATCAGTGATCTCTGGGATAGTGTTGTGGGACTAATTGAATCACCATTATTCTGCCTCATTGTGTGTAGATCATCCTTGACCGCATGTCACTTGTATGTGCCCTGACTGAGCGGATCCCTTCAGTGCAGTCAATAGGTAGTTGGCCATAGCATTCTCGTCTGCTCGGGCCGTGTGAAGGAATATGTAGTATACTTGCAGAAATTCCATGGCGTCCGTGCTGCCGTCATATTTTTTCACTGCTCCTGGCTGGAACCGAGATGATCACCTTACTTCCTGAAGGGCAGGGGTGAACGCGCCACATCCTGGTCCTTATCGAAAAGTGGGTTGTCGGCTTGGGGACCTCCTGTGTCATGTATGTGGATCGGACAAGGATGATGACAACAATGGATCATTGGGCCACCGGCACTATATGGTCACTAATATCCGTCGTGTTGCCGACCCGGACTTCTCGATCTGTCGCGGTGGCTGTGGCCGTTGCTGCAACTGTGATCGTCACGACGTCTTTGGTCATCACGGTGTTCCTGCCTTCTGTTCAAGCTATCACAAAGATCTTGATCTTGTCACTCGTTGCTCTGGTGGTCTTCCCGTGGTTGTTTGTCTCTTTGCGGGGGTGGGTTTCGCTAATGTTGGTCATGCTGATGATTTCCACCAGTCGCATCTTGCTGGGACAGCTCGTCATTACGTGGAAGCTCACGGTGCTCTGACGAGGCCATGCTCTCGCCTGATCCCTCAGCTGCTTCTTGCTCGGCCCTTCTGAAGGCGGTATCTAGATCGGCGATAGTGGCACGCATCCTTTCTATCCGATCAGTAGCGAAAGGATTAGCCGTTAGATCGACTGGTAGCTGGCTCAGCAGCTGTTGAGCTCCGAGAATATACTGAGTGGGTTAGTTGGATCGTCTAGTCGGGGAGGTGTATGCATCCTGGGAGGCATCCTCTCGGGAGCTCGATTCCTCCGATCAACAATCTCTCCCTCCTCGACGGATTCAACTACACCATCTTGAGCAGGGGATCTATCGATGGCTCTGATATCACGGCCTGACATGGAGTCTGAAGACTCTTCTTCGTCCAGACCTTGAAGCATGGATGCCTCGTCGGGGTCCACGTCAACAAATCTCACCACTTGGTCCGAGAAGCTTGTCGTATTTTCGTTATCTGACCTTGTTTTGTCTGATCTACTCTGAGGGGAGTGGGTCGGACAACTCTTGCAAGAATCATTTTGAGGTGCACGCATCAGGTTATCGACTTCCTCCAAGAACACCTTGTACTCGGTCAGAGTATGTGAACTTGTCTTGTGGATCAGACACCATTGCTTTCGGGCCGAAGTCTTTGTCAGGTCTGGTTGTAGTCTTTCTGACATTAGGCTTTGGCCTTGGCTTTGTGGGAAAAATCGAAAACTCTAGTGGTGATGATGGTGCTGGAAAGGTGATAGATCCGACTTGAAGGAAGGTGACCATTGGCCGGTTCTGATCTTGTGGGCCAAAGCGATCATAAAATCCTTCATTGGAAAAGCTGCTTCTTGAAGACATCTCGACGAATCCTTCGAAATACCAGGCCCCTACCTGGCAAGCCAACTGTTGATGGGTTGGATCCCGACTATGGTTTTTGTGAACGTAGGGATCGTCTGATACCAAGGTATTCACAAATATGTAAAAGCAGAGTGGCACAGAATTTTTATACAGGTTCAAACCCCCGGATTGGGTAATAGCTCTACTCATGTTTATATGTATTTAGATGGGATGTATACACCAAGTATAAGTATAGATGAAAGCTATCTAATCTAGCCTGCTGGAATGTGCTGTAGATCTGGTAGTGGGCCCGGCAGGGGAGGTAGTGGTAGGCGGTGGTGCGGAGGGTAGAGTGGTGCCTTCGGCATAGCTCTCCAATCAAATGGAAAGCTACCTCCTGACAGACGTGACGTAGGTGCGCCCGCCGATCTCAACCTCCATGGCTGGTAGGAGGTATAGTTCGCCTGGCAGCTCCAAGCGAACACGATGAGGGAGCTCACCCTCCATGGGTTCCACAGCGGTATACTCCGGGTCGTGGCTGTACCCCAAAGTGAGCATCATGCGAAGCTCTTCCACAAATCCGCCCATGTTTGCACCGCGTTGGTTGGGGAGACCGTCCATCTATAGAAGCCAAGGAGGGAGAATCAATGTATGCTCAGATCCAACTAGAGTGAACAGTAAATATTTTGGAAAATAACAACAATTTTATGCATGAAATAATTTTGCATATAAACTTTATTGGAAGACTGACGGAATAATACAACAGAACCAAATAGTACCAAAGAAATTTTCAATAATAATTGCAAAGCAAGTAGAAATATTTTATGCATGCCTTAAATCATATATCACCCTGATAAACCAATGTTTTCCCAAAATTTGGACACCTATGCCAAAACCCTCGAATAAAATTTCTCCCTAACTTTGACCTGACTCAAAAATTTTGATCAAATAAAGGTCAAGATTTTATCCCAATCCGAGAACAACTTCCCACTTTTTCCCGATATAACTCCAAGTGCAAGAAACATATGCAAATGAGAATATCAGAGGGCTCTTAGGGTTTCCATTTGGCTGGTCCTACGGTCAAGCTCAGCTCTGATACCAACTTGTAACACCCAAAAATTCGTAACCAGAATTCTGAACATTCCTGTGTATTAAATCCCTATACAGGACAGCCAGGGTACACAATACCAAGTTGCCATACAGAGTGTGTCTTACAAATAGAATAAAATTGTCTTACATAAATGCAGCGGTAAATATAAATAAAGCCTATATACAACTGGCCAAGCGGAGGCTTCCATTCCATATGCGTCTTGACGGCGGATCCAACCTAGTCCTCTTGATAATCCTTGTCGGACAGGTACTCCACCACTGAGAGGGGAAAGGGAGCAAGACTAAGTACCACCCACAGTACTCAACAAGTCACACCCGCAAATATGCACAATGCACGGGAGACAAAGATAGGCTAGGGGTTTATTTGCGTAAAAGCAATGCAAACAATAGTAGTTCGCAAACAGTAAAAGGTTGATTAATTGAACAATATTAATCTTCCACTAATCAATGTTACACCACGTTAACCAGGCCCAATCATCCATCCTAACACTATAGCAAATTTTCATGTCAATTTATTATAGTGAGACTAATCACGATGAGTCTTGACCAAGATGCCCATGACCCGGGCGCAGCTATTCGAATAGATTTACTCTAATCAGAGGTGTACAACTATACCCACAAGACATAGCCCCACACACGTTCCCGTGTGCCGGCGTGTCACCATGACACCCCACAAGAGGCTGTGACAGGACCGTTCACGTAACCTCTCCCTAACCACCCACACCACGCTGAGGTTGCACCTACCAGCAAGACACCTCATATTGGCCAGGCTACCCCCCTTGCGCCACAATGGATCCAGAAGCTGATCAACCCGACCCGAGCTGACCCAACTTCATCACGCCCATTCTCACCAACGGTGCCTAGGAGAGAGAGAAGAAACGCTACAACCTCAGCCGTTGCCCGCGCTGGCTTGTGGAATGTATGATTAATTGCCCAAGGGGTTTTCATGAACCGGTCCTTAATTGCCATGGGTGCGACAAACAAAACCATGCACCCACAGCCCACCATTTAGGTCCAATTTTAGTAGTTTAATATGAACATATCCGAAGTTCCATTTCCCGACATAGAGTCGAACAATAAATGTAAATAAGAGCATTTAATTCCCCATGTGAGCTAATAGTCTCTAAGCATGGCTAAGCATCCTAATCATATCCTCTAGTCATATTATTACCCAGCTATAAAGGTATACAGGAGGAATCAAGCTATAGCAATTAAAATTGCATCCATATAGGTCAACCTTCCCACATCAATAAGGAAATAATGCATGTTTATTAATTTAAAACAAATATTTTGCAATCGATGGGCAAAATATGATCGAGAAAACGATGCGACATGCCTTGCTCTGGCTCGGCGAACTCAGCAGCGACTTTGTAGTAAACTGGAGGGTCGACTACATCGAATTATATAGAAAACAACGCAGAAACAATTAAAAACAGTATATGTGGACACTGAACAGGGGCTAAAAGTATTTTTAATGGATTCTTGGTATTTTTCTGGATTTAATGAAATTTGGATAGAATTAAGCGGAGCTCGTATGAATTAGTTATGAATTTTAGAAGTTTACTGTGATTTTCCTATGCAAAAATAATTTCTAAACGATTTATTGCGCATTAACAAGGATTTAATGCGTTAGCGGACCACAGAGCCGGCACCGACAGGCGAGACCCACGGGTCAGTGGCGAATGAGAGTACGGCGCATGGTGGACGCAGTCCACACGCGTGTGACCGTGAACACAAGCGCACGAGTGGCCCTGATCTGCCAAGGCAGATCAGACGGCTCAGATCAAGACGGGGCCGAGCCACGCCGGCCCACGCGGCCAGCGATGGCACGCGCAGCCCAATGGTCGCCGCCGGTGACCATCCGGCGCGGCGAAGGGCAGCAGCGAGCGGCAGAGAAGGTGAGGAATGCGACGGGGTGCTCGCCGAGGTGAGGCGATGGACGGAGAGCGGCGAACAACGGCGAGCAAAGGGGATTGGTGGCGGCGAGGTTGTTGACGCCAAAATTTGGTAAGGCCCTGTATCAGATTCGGTCAAAGGGAAAATTGCAGTCAACTAACGGGAGTTGATCCAGAAGAGACCGATTCCGGGAAGGAGCTGTGAAGACCGCAGCATGGCAGTTATTTACTGTGTATATTAATTAGGCAAGCGCTTATCTTTAGGAAACCCGACCTCGTGTCCGGTTGGGTCTTGTTAGTGTTTTCTGTTAGAGTTAGGAAATCATGTACCGTGTCCGATAAGGACTCATGTAACTCGGGGTATAAATACGTACGCCCGGGGACCTTGTAAATCATCACAACGATCAATACAATTTCGGCGCATCGCCACCCTTCCGATGGGATCCTGCTTCTCGAGCCGGGCTGCATCGGTTAGGTCCGAACTCCTGCGAGAGGGTAAGTCTCGTCACCCCGGCTACCTATCGGCTAGGACTTCCTCGGTTAGGTCCGATATTCTAGTCGGTTTATGGTAGTCGGCTTACCACGATATATTTAGTTTATCTATGGCTGCATCAGTTCAGTTTGATCTCATAGATTGATTAGGCATATCACATCACGCGTGCATAGATCGCATCGGCTTACTGGGAGCGGTTTATCGTCGGTTTGTGCTGCATCGGTTAGGTCCGACCTACTAAACTGCTAGCGATAAATCGGTCCTGCTAAGTCGATGCTTTATGTGCAAGCGTCTTATCGGAGTGTATAGCCGGTAAGTTATCATATATATCACGATTGCATTAGATCTATTGGCCTATCGAGATCTCGCTATTCTCAGTCTGTGCTGCAACGGTTGGGTCCGATCTACTAGACTGAATAATAACATTATTCTTAATAAGCCGATGGGTTTTATGCAATGTTGTTAACGGAGTGCTTAGCCGATAAGTTATCTCTTTTTAAATACGGCCGATTATACTGCTTGCTTTGTTATATATTCTTGCCTACATTACTGTTACGATCGGCTAAGGACTAGCCGATTGATTTTCTCTACCGATCCGAGTGCAAGCACAAGTGAGTTCCCGGGCATGACCTCAGCCAAGTTCCCGGGCACGACCTCAGACAAGTTCCCGGGCACGACCTCAGGTAAGGACTCAGGCACGGGCAAGGACAGCGGATGAAGACCCCAGGAGCCGATGTGAGCAAGGGCCCGGGCACAGGCGCGGGCAGTATTTTCACGGCAATACCAGTAACTCTAAACTATGATCGGCTGGAGTTTATTTAATCTATTTACTTATGCATTCTACTCGTTTATTTTACCAAGTTTATAGCCGGTTTTTGAGCATTCCTTCGATGATCGGCAAACGCAATACTTGTTTGTTATTATGTTATTATTCTTGCCGTCATCGGCTTTTGGCCGATGTATAAGTGCTACAGTGCGTATCGGCCATCGGCCGATAAGATGAGCCCAAGCCGGCTTACAGCCGATTGGCTCACGAATTTGACATCTTCTCTTCTTGTCAATTGCAGGGTCAAATTGACTGGCACGCCTACGAACCTCAAGATTTTAGGACCTGCACTGGAGTGAAGCAAATCTCCCAGGCCTTCACGTGTCTCCCAGACGCCGGACGGCCCCCAGCGGTTTTCGGCGTCAACACGTTTTTGGCACGCCTGGTGGGACGCGAAATTTCGACGCAAAGTTTCAACGCGAAGTTTTCAACAATCAGATTGGCAACATGGCCAGGAAAGAAGTCAAAGCAGACAACATAATTCCGGTCAGCTTGGAAGATTTAACAGAAGAACAAAAACAGCAAATTGAGCAAACTATGGCCAACTTTCAGAAGCTGTGCTTAGAGTCCTTCAGCATGACGAGGCAAGGGCCGATTCAAAAATCCCAGTTTCTGAAGCCAGTATTGGTTGGAGAATCGAGCCGTACGCCACCTGAGAGTCCACCGGTAAAACCCTTACAAGAGATGGTGAATGAAGCAGTTCATCACACGCTCATTAATCAGTCCGGAATTCTGGTGAACACACTTCATAATCTTATAAAGAAGACGGTGGATGGAACAATTATTCAAGAGCCTGCTTGGGGTCCTGTTTACCTCCCACCAAAGGTTGAACCAACTCAGATTGCTTACAACATCAGCAGAGATATACCAGAAAACATGTTTGCACAGAACCAGGCTGGGGGGCAATAGGATATTCCTGCTGGGTACCATCGGTCTTCTTACTATGGAGGGTATCAGCAAAATTACCCAGGAGGCGGGGCCGATCCAGGTACTTACCAGAGGGAATATAATAGACAGAATCGGCAACAAACTCCACCCGTGCAGTATCAACAAGACAACCTGAGGGAAGAAGATCTATCAACTAAGGTTGCTGAAATAGTGAGGGAGCAGTTCGGGATCAAGCCCAAGGAACAAACATTCATGTATCAGCATCTATATCCTGAGTGGTTCGACAGGGTTCCATTACCACACCGATACAGGGTCCCGGATTTTTCTAAGTTCTCAGGGCAGGACAACACGTCTACAGTGGAACATGTCAGCCGATTCCTGGCACAGTGCGAGGAGGCATCGGCTGAAGAGGCTCTGAGGGTCAGGTTTTTCCCCTTATCACTATCAGGATCGGCTTTTACGTGGTTTTCTTCATTACCACTGAATTCCGTTCGGGGGTGGGCCGATCTAGAAAAACAGTTTCACAAATATTTCTTTGCTGGAATTCATGAGTTGAGACTGTCAGATTTGACATCGGTTAAGCAACGACCAGATGAAACAGTACCGGAATATGTTCAGCGATTTCGGGATATCAGAAACCGATGTTATAGTTTAAACCTGAGCGATGGGCATCTGGCCGATCTGGCTTTCCAGGGTCTCTTGGCGCCAATTAAGGAGAGATTTTCTTCGCAAGAGTTCGAGTCCCTGGCGCACCTGGTACAGAAGGTATCGGCTCATGAAAGCCGATTTCAAGAGGCAAAAAGGGATAAGTACCAGAGAAGGGTTGCTCAAGTACAAGTCTATTCATCGGATTCAAACGATGAGGAATCCGATGCTGAAGTTGGATTGGCGGAGTGGGCCAGGAACAAGAAATTAGTATCATGCCCAGGGGTCAAAGATATCGGCAAGGAGGAGCGGTATGATTTCGATATTAGTAAAGCCGATAAAATCTTTGACTTGCTGTTACAAGAGAAGCAGATACAACTGCCACCAAATCACGTGATTCCATCCGCCAAAGAACTAAAGAAGAAAAGATATTGCAAGTGGCACAATACTATATCGCATCATACTAATGAGTGCAAGGTTTTTCGGCAACAAATTCAGTCGGCTGTTGAACAGGGCAGAATCAAATTCGAAGACAAGAAGCCGATGAAGATCGATGGGCACCCGTTCCCCGTAAACATGGTCTACGCGGGGTCATCATCGAGGGATCAGGCCGATGGAGCAAGACGTCAAAGATATAAATCAAGGATTACTACATCGGACATGATAGAAAAATATTCGAGATATGAGAAACAGAGGGATGAACCAGAAGGATATAATCCGCATTGGGACTGCCCGTTCTTCCGATTCTGCTGGGATCAAGGAATGAGATTACCATCAGTTGAAGATTGCCCCGAGTGCAGTGCTATGGGGAATCGGCATGATCAGCAGCAGAGGTTTTCACAGGATCGGTCACTTGGAAAAAGAGCATCGGTTCATAGCCGATTAGGGCCGATCCATGAAGAGTTCTTTGAAGAGGATGAAGAGGGAGTACATGAGAAACAAGTCCAGAATCCTCAATGGTGCCCTAGCGGGATTTCCACGAAGAATCAAAAGAGGAGGGCACAGCGACTACGACACCGAGAGCAACAAGAAGAACAGAGACAAGATCAGGAAAAGGCCGATCATCGTCACAAGAGAACTAAACAAGTATGGCGCATGAAGAAAAAGGACGATGAGGCTGATCAATCGGCCCCAGCAAATATGGTGTTCTTTTTACCTCGGGAATACAAAGCACTTTCATCAGATGAAGAAGGCGATGAGGAGATTTTTGCTCAACTGACGTTGCAACCCGATCAGGCTATATTTGATAAGCCTGAAGAGTCAGAGCATCGGCACCTAAAGCCGTTATATATCAAGGGCTATGTGAATGGGAAGCCGATGACAAAGATGCTAGTTGATGGGGGAGCAGCAGTTAATCTCATGCCTCATGCCACATTCCGGAAATTGGGGAAGACTGCCGAAGATCTGATCAAGATAAATATGGTGCTAAAAGACTTCGGTGGGAATTCATCAGAAGTGAAAGGCGTATTGAACGTAGAATTGACGGTAGGGAATAAAACATTACCCACCACGTTTTTCGTCATCGACGGGAAGGGGTCGTACAGTTTGCTTCTCGGCAGGGACTGGATTCACGCGAACTGTTGTGTGCCTTCGACAATGCATCAATATTTGATACAGTGGCAGGGAGATCAAGTCGAAGTGGTCTTGGCAGATCGGTCGACCAACATTGCAATGACCGATTTACCAGTCTGGGAAGCCGATGGTGTTGACTGCCTATCCGGAAAAATGTGGGAAGGAGATTACCTTAAGGTCACTAGCCAGGGGATACAGCCGATTCAGCAAGTCGGCTCTGAATTGTTACTCTGATGGGCTCCATCGAAGACTTTGAGGGGAAACTGGGGCAAGGATTTACGTCGGCTAATGAGTTAGAAGAAATTGATGTAGGACCAGGAGATAAGCCAAGGCCGACGTACATAAGCAAAAAACTAAGTCCTAAACTTCGAGAAGAGTTGATAGCACTGTTGAAGGAGTATCGGGATTGTTTCGCTTGGGAGTACCATGAGATGCCAGGATTAAGCCGATCAATTGTTGAACATCGGCTGCCCATTAAACCAGGATATCAGCCATTCAAGCAGGCTCCAAGGAGATTCAAGGCAGAGTTATATGAGCCGATCAAAGCAGAGATCACAAGGTTATATGATGCCAAGTTCATAAGGCCATGCCGATATGCTGAGTGGGTTTCTAATATCGTCCCGGTGGAGAAGAAAAATGGAAAATTGAGGATATCTATTGATTTCCGGGATCTGAATAAAGCTACCCCAAAGGATGAATACCTGTAACGACCCGTTTTCCTTTTCCCTGTTGAAACTTGTTTTCTGGATCTTAATCCTTTCCTATCCTGTCAGCTGTGCCTCCGTTTTTCCTCTCCCCGGCCAGCCGACTACCTTCTCCCTTGAGCCGAGTAGATTGCTACTCAGTCCTTGTATCCTGCCCTTTCCTTTGTTTTACTTGGACCTCCTTGCTGCCGAGTAAGCCTGTGAAGTGGCCGACTACCTTGTTATTTTACCTGTTGTTTCATCGTCTCACCGAGTTGCGCCCGCCCGTTGGACACCGACTACCGAAGTAGAGAAGAATCAGTCTTCACCTACCCGCAGCACCGCTTGGACCGATGGACAATAACCCGCTGCATCGCTTGGACTAGTGGTCAGTCCGAAGCCCTATCAGTGAGACTTCTCCAACCTGTCCTAGCCACGACCTTAATGTCTCATCGCCGCTACAGTGCCGACCAACTCCACTGACCACGCCGGACTCCCAAGTCAATCCCTGCGTGGATATTAAATCCTTTGTTAGTTCATCTTGACTTTTTCTCCCTACCCGTTGCCCAGCCCCTACCGTGCTTCAACCCTGCACGTCGGCTATATGTATATATATAGCCAACCGTGCCTCCTCTTTCTCTTGTTTTGCAACCGGCCAGCTCTGCTAAGTTCTCATTCTCCTCTCAAGCTTTGGAGCTCTATCGCCCGGTTCGCAAGCCTGGTTCAGCCGACTACTTCGTTGATCCTTTTTCTTGGTGTTTTGCCCCTCCTGCTTATCAGTGTTTCCTTTCTACTTGTTCAGAGCCTGAACCGGTGGACGACCCTGAAGCCGTCTTCGTCGAGGAAGATCCTTCCTTGGAACAAGGCAAGCCTCTTTGATCATATTGTTTCCCATATATGCAAAACTATGTTGGTTGTAAAATATGCATGCTTAGTTCACACTTTAAACTGATTGGCCTCGGTTTGCAAGCGCAACCGATGGACCTACCCAGTAGTAGCACTTATTTTGGTAGGATGTTGATGTATCCCCTTGGTAGCCCCACAAATGGCACGCTGGCATCCTATCTACGGATTCGATGGCCGAGTAGAATGGCTTAGCCCTGCAACGTTGTATTGTCGTTGGGAAAACGATGGTCTTTACTAAACTGCTTGAAAAACCCGATACTTTGCGTATCGGCGTGTTTGTGAAATAAATGAAAGATTTGTAAAAATCTTGATGTACAGAGACAGTGCCTGTGTGGCTTGGCTATGCATTATCATTAAGGACCGTTTCCTTTGGGAATTTCATCCGAGCATCTTACAGTACGACCATACGGGCATTGTGGGATGCCCTTGGGCGAGTAAATTGTAGGTTTAGGGAAGTTCAGTGCCGACTGGAGTGGACTCATCTGAGTTGTGGCTCGTGAGCCCTGGTGCTAAAGGTGGTTGTAGCCATTCTGAAGCACTGATCCTGTGTGGATCCTTCGGCTGGCATTGGGTAACCCTGGACTGGCTTTGGAAATGGCCTTGTCACGAACTTTCGGGTATAGGCCAGTACTCGGTGTAAGTTTCGTGTCGGATGGGTAAAGCGTACACCCTCTGCAGAGTTTAGCAGAACTGTTCGAACAATCGTGCCCACGGTTAAGGGCGATGTAAGGTGATTCCCATAGCGTAGATTTGTTTGCCTGTGGTTTGTGAAAAAGTTTGATGGGAAGGGAACCGTGACCAGAGTTTGCCGAGTAAGCAAACGGAAGGCCTGTGTGGCCAGAAACGGGTCTGTGTGATCCGGGGTGTTAAGCACCATAAGCAAGTGTGTGAAAAGTAAACAGGATGAAGATCATGCTCCCGGGTTGTAGCCAGGGCAGCAATGTTTGAGCCCCCGGGTTGTAGCCAGGGCGATAGTTAAGTCTTCGGGTTGTAGCCAGAAGACGGTGATGAACATGCTCCCGGGTTGTAGCCAGGGCAGCAATGTTTGAGCCCCCGGGTTGTAGCCAGGGCGGCAGATGAGCTAGCTGGTTGTAGCCAGCGTAGCGGGCATTAAGTGCCATAGCTGAGATTTGGTTGTAGCCGAGTCTCAGGGTCAACGAGTGGTTGTAGCTACTCGGGGCACACCGGACCGACAAATGCGAATTAAAAGATGATATGGTTATACTTGATTCATTAAGTGGCGAGTTGTTGAAAAGCAACTTGCGGAATGGATCGAGGCGTGAGCCTCTTTCCGACAACTAAAATTTGGATCTCACTAGCGTTTGCAAAGAAAAGTGTTTCTAAAGGCAGTTTTTCGCAAATAAAACCCTTAGCCTCTTTGTCTGACCGACATGGCATCTTTTCCCGGCTTGCTGAGTACGAAAGTACTCACCCTTGTTCATATATATGTATAGTAGGTTTTGGAGAAGAAGACGAAGACCCGACTGCCGCAGAGTTCCTCCAAGACCAGGCTGACTACGAAGACTTCTGAGGTTTCGAGCCTAGTCCCCAACCGAGCCTGTGGTGTAGCCGAGTTCTTTTGCCGAGTAGTTTTATCCAGCTTCCGCCCTGTCTGTGTTGTTCTCGCTAGCTTACCTGTTGATGCTTTTGTCCATCCGGGGTCTGTCCTGGATGGAATTCCTTTGTAATATATATGTATGTACCCTGTTATGTAATTATTGTAACTCTGAGTTGTATCACTGATGACTGTTGTGCGTACCCGACTACTGATCCTGGGATCGGGTGCTGTGTGCACATGGTGGGCTTCCATCGAGTTGGGAGCGCCACGACAATACCCGATGCCGATAGCAGATTTATTGGTGGATGCAGCATCAGTCCACAAGATTATCAGCTTCATGGACGGCAATGCAGGATACAATCAGATTTTTATGGCTGAAGAAGATATACATAAGACTACGTTCCGGTGTCCAGGAGCTATCGGCTTGTATGAATGGGTAGTAATGACTTTTGGATTAAAAAGTGCCGGTGCGACTTATCAAAGAGCGATGAATTATATATTTCATGATCTCATCGGCTTGTTGGTAGAAATTTACATTGATGATGTGGTGGTTAAGTCTAAAAGTGAGGAAAGCCATATAGCTGATCTGCAAAAAGTGCTGGAGAGAGCAAAGAAATACGGGTTAAGGATGAATCCTAATAAATGCGCTTTTGGTGTATCGGCTGGGCAGTTTTTGGGTTTTATGGTTCATGAGCGAGGAATTGAAGTTAGTCAGCGAAGCATCAGAGCCATTAAGACTACAGAGCCACCAAGCAATAAGACAGAGTTGCAATCGTTGATCGGCAAGATTAATTTTGTGAGAAGATTTATATCAAATTTATCAGGGAGAATTGAATCTTTCACTCCGTTGTTGAAGTTGAAGGCCGATCAAGAATTTGTGTGGGGGGCAGCACAGCAGAAGGCATTTGACAAGATCAAGAATTATCTGAGTTCCCCACCTATTTTAATTCCGCTGCAGAAAGGAGTGCCGTTTAGGTTGTACTTGTCAGCCGATGAGAAATCCATCGGGTCTGTTTTGATACAGGAGTTTGAGGGAAAAGAGCGAGTTGTGTTTTATCTGAGCAGAAGGCTTTTGGATGCTGAAACAAGATATCCTGCGGTGGAGAAGTTATGCCTGTGTTTATATTTCTCATGTACAAAGTTAAGGCATTATATCCTATCGGCTGAGTGTACAGTAGTTTGCCAGGCCGATGTGGTCAAGTATATGTTGTTGGCACCAGTCTTGAAAGGACGGGTTGGTAAATGGGTTTTTGCTTTGACGGAGTTCGACTTGAGATATGAATCGGCTAAAGCAATCAAGGGACAGGCGGTGGCCGATTTCATTGTGCAGCACAGAGGGGCTCATGAAGATTATGTAGAGCCGATCCCATGGACTTTGTTTTTTGATGGATCGGTTTGCAAGCATGGATCTGGTATCGGCTTAGTTATCATATCGCCTCGGGGGGCAAGTTTTGAGTTTGCCTTTACAATTAAGCCTTATCGGACTAACAATCAAGCAGAATACGAGACGGTACTAAAAGGACTTCAACTCTTAAAGGAGATTGGGGCCGATGTCATAGAGATAATTGGCGATTCTTTATTAGTGGTCAAGCAGTTGTCTGGAGAATATGAGTGCAGAGATGATGTTTTGAGGTCATATTATGAAGAATGTACGGATTTGTTAAAGGATTTCAAGATAGTATCAATAGATCATATTCCCAGGGAGCAGAATTTAGAAGCCAATGATCTTGCACAGATTGCTTCAGGGTATCGGCTGAATAGGCAGGTTGAGGTTGAGATAGCCGATATTGACATTCAGAGCAAGGCCGATGACTGGAGACAGGAGATAATTGATTACTTGCAAAATCCGTCGCAATCGGTTTCCAGAAAAATTCGGTATAGAGCTACTAAGTATGTGCTACTTGATGGGGCTGTATTATCGGACTTTTGAGGGAGTTCTGCTTAGGTGCCTGGATTTGGAAGAAGCCAAAGTGGTTATGTGTGAAGTGCATGAAGGCGTCTGTGGGACTCATCAATCGGCTCATAAGATGAAGTGGTTGCTGAGAAGAGTAGGATATTTTTGGCCGACGATGTTGGAAGATTGCTTCAGGTATTATAAAGGATGTCAAGATTGTCAGAAATTTGGAAATGTACAGCGAGCACCAGCGTCGGCTATGAACCCTATCATCAAACCGTGGCCGTTCAGAGGATGGGGAATTGACATGATCGGCCAGGTTTTTCCTCCATCAAGTCAGGGACATAAGTTCATATTGGTGGCAACGGATTATTTTACCAAATGGGTAGAGGCGATTCCTTTGAAGAAAGTTACGTCCAAGGAAGCGATCGAGTTTGTAAAGGAGCATATAATTTACCGGTTTGGGATTCCTCAGACGATAACTACTGATCAGGGGTCTATCTTCGTATCTGATGAGTTTCAACAGTTTGCTGCCAGTATGGGGATCAAGTTATTAAATTCATCGCATTATTATGCTCAGGCCAATGGACAGGCGGAAGCTTCTAACAAGAGTTTGATCAAGTTGATTAAGCGGAAAATTGATGAGCAACCGCGGCGATGGCATACTACATTAGCCGATTCATTGTGGGCCTACCGGATGGCATGTCATGGATCTACTCGGGTGCCGTCGTATCAGTTGGTATATGGACATGAGGCGGTTTTACCGTGGGAGACTAACATCGGCTCTAGGAGAATTTCTTTGCAGAATCAGTTGATAGCCGATGATTATTATAACTTAATGACAGATGAACTTGAAGATTTGGCTCAGAATCGGTTAAGGGCGTTGGAAAGGATCAAGGAAAATAAGGCTAAGGCAGCTCGGCATTACAACAAAAAGGTGGTGAATAAGTCGTTTGCCGAGGGAGATCTTGTGTGGAAGTTGATTTTGCCGATCGGGTCCAGAGATAATAAGTTTGGAAAATGGTCGCCTAATTGGGAAGGGCCCTATCGGATTAATCGTTGTGTGCCTGGTAATGCCTATGTATTAGAAGATCTTGATGGACGGAGTTTGCTAAAGCGCTTAACGGGAAATATCTCAAGAAATACCATCCTAGCGTTTGGATCAGTTCTTAAATCGGTTAAGTGTGGCCGATTTCTAAGATAGTCCGGAAAGCCGATGTTTTGCATCGCCTAAAGACAGCCGATATCAATTGATATCGCCTTTAGATCAAGCAAACAGAAATATTAACAAGGGAGGAGGAAGCAGGCAGCAGAGCCGATCAGGATATATTACAGTACAATTAATGTTTCAGGAGGCCATCGGTCATTAATTTACATGAACTTTTGGATCGTTTTGATTGCGTGCAGGAGGATTTGGTCAATTTCGTTGATGGCCTGGATGTCGTCTTCATCGAAGCCTAGAATGGTTTTCAAGTTCTTGCGCCGATGAATGACTTGACGCACCGTCGCTGCGACCATAGCCTCTTGGTCTTGGATGGCTTGTGGCAAGCCGATAAGCTGGGCTTCTGTGGCTTCGATATCCTTGCGAACTTTTTCAAGTTCTACCAGCAAATCGGCCTCTTTCTTCTTCAGTTGATCTAGCTTGGATTGGAGCTCTTGGGGGGCGGCTGCCATATCATCAAGTCTTTTCTTCTCTGTCTGGGCTAGCAGCCGATCGGCTTGGATGTCTTCGGTGATCTTCTGTTGGTCAGCACGATCGGCTATGCGCTGTCTAAGCTTGATGAGTTTAAACCTATGAGACTCCAGGTTTGCTGCAGGGGTTAACGCGTCGACGAGTTCTTCAGGCAGATGGTGTTCAATTTCTGTGAGTCTTGCCCGAATCGGCCCACAGTCTTCCACTAGCGCATCAATTGGGTTTTCCAGCCGACTGTTGATGCTTGTTAAATAGTCGCGCACATCGGCTGGGAACGACGGTTGGGTTGCCGCGCTGGTGGCTGTTTCGTCTTCTGCCTCCAAGTATTGGCCGATGTCAAAGGAAAATAGGTCGGCTAAGGACTGCAAAATTGGCATCGGTAAAAGAATCAGTAGAAGGATAAAAATGAAGTATGGGCGTGAAGAGATTACCTGAGGAAGGACATCGGCAGCTCGGGTGGCATCGGCTTCGGAGAGATGAAAGGATTGGTTGAGAAGAGAAGTCCCCGAGAAGGCCTTGGAGGTGTAAACATTGAGCCAGAGCTGTACAAACCACCAAGGACCCCTGATGTGGCCGACGGGCTGGCCGGCCAATAGCTTGGTCGCCACTTGGTGAAGCAGGTGATAAGTGGCGCCAAGGAGGAATTGACCCAAGGGGATCTGTTTCCGATCAACCAAGCACTCTGCCAAACACTGCATGTTGATCGTTGGACCGAGGGTTGCGCCACCAAAAACAAACCGCTCCAACCATAAGTTCAGAAAAGCAACATGTTCCTGGTCATCAACCTATCCAGTTCCCTTATTGTGAATGGATATGTACCTGGACCAGCCGCCGATGTTCTTTGCTTGGAGCCGATGAGCAGGTTTGAAGCGGAGCTTGAAGGGGTCGATGTAGGTTGTCGTGTCCAGGCAGGTGAGCATAGTAACATCCAGCAAAGTAGGGGTCATCGGCCCGTGCCCGAACAGGAAGGTATTGAGGGCATCGGACCAGAAATATGAGGCCGATGCGAGCAGGGGTTCATTCCTTTCCATATCAGCCAGAGAGAGATTGATGCAGTGGCCGATATGTGATTCTTCCCAGTAGGTTCTCTTCGCAGCCGACACACTGGTGTACCAATCTCTCCACCCAGGCAGCTTGCTCGGCCATGACCTAAAACTATTGGTCCAATCGCTGACCAGCATGGCCGAGTTCTTGAAAGGGATACGCTGGGTCTCGGCGCATATGAAATCGGTGGGATCTTTGCTACCCATGGGGCCATGATAGAAAAAGTTTGGGTAATCGATGGCCAGGATCAAGATCTGGTCTCTAAGATGCTACAGTGAACAAGAACATAACGAAGAACAGATGAAGAACATGGCGGATTGGATGCGTCTAGGTCACAAAATCGGGAGAAACAATCGGTTAGGAAGATTACCTCAGGAACTGCAGATGCCGATGCCATCGCGACAGGAAGAAGATGCAGGAATCGACGGCCGAAGGAGAAGGTTGCGACGGTTCGTCTGGATTTGCTAGAGCTTGTTGAAGGGTTGGAAGATGAAGCGGTGGTGCTCTGGTGATGTGAAAGCGTAAAAAAGGGCTAGGGAGACGAAGCGTTTTATAGAGATGTGATGACCGGGCGGGAATCGAGGCCATTGGCACTGTTTCAAACAATTATGGCAAGTGGGCTACCTTGGGCCGCCTCGGTATGGAAGAAATCTGGAGACCCAAAATGAAAGAATTTCGAAGTCCTATAGAAGAACTCCGAAATTGGGGGGCATGTGTTGACGCCAAAATTTGGTAAGGCCCTGTATCAGATTCGGTCAAAGGGAGAATTGCAGTCAACTAACGGGAGTTGATCCAGAAGAGACCGATTCCGGGAAGGAGCCGTGAAGACCGCAGCATGGCAGTTATTTACTGTGTATATTAATTTGGCAAGCGCTTATCTTTAGGAAACCCGACCTCGTGTCTGGTTGGGTCTTGTTAGTGTTTTCTGTTAGAGTTAGGAAATCATGTACCGTGTCCGATAAGGACTCATGTAACTCGGGGTATAAATACGTACGCCCGGGGACCTTGTAAATCATCACAATGATCAATACAATTTCGGCGCATCTCCACCCTTCCGACGGGACCCTGCTTCTCGAGCCGGGCTGCATCGGTTAGGTCCGAACTCCTGCGAGAGGGTAAGTCTCGTCACCCTGGCTACCTATCGGCTAGGACTTCCTCGGTTAGGTCCGATATTCTAGTCGGTTTATGGTAGTCGGCTTACCACAATATATTTAGTTTATCTATGGCTGCATCAGTTCAGTTTGATCTCATAGATTGATTAGGCATATCACATCACACATGCATAGATCGCATCGGCTTACTGGGAGCGGTTTATCGTCGGTTTGTGCTGCATCGGTTAGGTCTGACCTACTAAACTTCTAGCGATAAATCGGTCCTGCTAAGTCGATGCTTTATGTGCAAGCGTCTTATCGGAGTGTATAGCCGGTAAGTTATCATATACATCACGATTGCATTAGATCTATCGGCCTATTGAGATCTCGCTATTCTCAGTCTGTGCTGTAGCGGTTGGGTCCGATCTACTAGACTGAATAATAACGTTATTCTTAATAAGCCGATGGGTTTTATGCAATGTTGTTATCGGAGTGCTTAGCCGATAAGTTATCTCTTTTTAAATACGGCCGATTATACTGCTTGCTTTGTTATATATTCTTGCCTACATTACTGTTACGATCGGCTAAGGACTAGCCGATTGATTTTCTCTACCGATCCGAGTGCAAGCACAAGTGAGTTCCCGGGCATGACCTCAGCCAAGTTCCCGGGCACGACCTCAGACAAGTTTCCGGGCACGACCTCAGGTAAGGACCCGGGCACGGGCACGGACAGCGGATGAAGACCCCGGGAGCCGATGTGAGCAAGGGCCCGGGCACAGGCGCGGGCAGTATTTTCACGGCAATACCAGTAACTCTAAACTATGATCGGCTGGAGTTTATTTAATCTATTTACTTATGCATTCTGCTCGTTTATTTTACCAAGTTTATAGCCGGTTTTTGAGCATTCCTTCGATGATCGGCTAACGCAATACTTGTTTGTTATTATGTTATTATTCTTGCCGTCATCGGCTTTTGGCCGATGTATAAGTGCTACAGTGCGTATCGGCCATCGGCCGATAAGATGAGCCCAAGCCGGCTTACAGCCAATTGGCTCACGAATTTGACATCTTCTCTCCTTATCAATTGCAGGGTCAAATTGACTGGCACGCCTACGAACCTCAAGATTTTAGGACCTGCACTGGAGTGAAGCAAATCTCCCAGGCCTTCGCGTGTCTCCCAGACGTCGGACGGCCCCCGGCGGTTTTCGGCGTCAACAGAGGTTCGGGTAGACGACGGCAATGGAGTTCCAGCGGCGCACGGCGACGACGAAGGCGTGGACGAGGTGCGGGAGAACCTAGCAAATGTGTAGAACGCGTTAGGAGAGAAAAAGACCGAGCGGGTCGACGGAAATCTGCGGCCGACGGCCGGCGGAGAGGCTTACCGAAAGGGACGACGGAGAGAATGGAGTTCCAGCGGGAATCCGAGGCGGCCGACGGTGGAACAGGACGCAGCAGGGCGCGGCGAAGCTAGCGAGCACGAGCGTGGTAGTCAGCGGCGGCTATAGCGACGGTGACGTGCGACTGGAGTTGGCGGAGCACGACGGCAGTTCGGGAACTCGGCACAGAGGGGGTTAGGGTACTCGACAGATAGGGGCAATTGAGGGGAAAGTGAGGGCGAAGCACGAGAAGGGTTTTTATGTACTCGGCTGCGGGAGTTCGTGGCCGAGTTGGCCGAATTTCACGAGAAAGTGGGGCGGCGGCGATGGCAGGATCGGCGAAATTCATCCGCGGGCGTGCGCGAAGAAAGCGGAGAAGGTGGGGGAACGGATAGGTGACCGCGTCCGCGTCATTTGAACCACGTGCGAGGGCGGGAGATCGTGGGCTGAGGCGAAATCGCACGACAAGGCGAGCAGATCCCCTCTGGCCGTTTTGGCCGGAGGTTGACGACGGGTCCGACATGTGGGCCCTGGTCCTACATGTCGGCAGGAGGGAGAGAGATGCAAGCGAGCAGGTCCTGACTGTTAGCGACACGGGGAAAAAGAAAGGCTCGAACGCTAAAGCTGACGGGCAGGGCCCATGCGGCAGAGAGAGAGGAGAGGCGTGCATGGCCGCGGCTGACAAGTGGGGTCCACGGGACGGCCCGCGTAGCGCGGGCCGCGGCAGGTCGAGGAACAGGACTGGGCTGGCGGCCCGGCAAGAAGAAAAAGAAAGAAAAAGAGAAAAGGAAAAGAAAATAAAAGAAAAGGAGATTCTAGGAGGATTTTAATTCCAATAATTTATTTTGATTTATTAAAAATACTTCTAGTGCTCTAAAAATTCCTGTTAGTGTATTTTGGCAAGGAGAATATAGGAAAATTATTTCCAGCCCTGATAATTTATTGTTTTGTATTTTTACTTATTTAATTAATTCCCTTGGCCTTTTAAAATAATTTCTTTGGGGCTTTTTCTTTAATATATTTTGTGTGGCTCTATTAAAGGGAAAAATTCAGAGTGTGACAGTTTTTATGTACAATGTTTGTACGCATAAAGTTTGTGCGTATAGCATAAAGTTTAGGGCGTGGCTAGCGCGCGCGGGGTTGGCCAACCAGCGCATGCCGCGACGGTACGTCCACACGTTATTAAGCAGTAATCATCCTCCCTAATCACCATCATTAGTACTTAAGAATTTTTAATTATAAAATAATACATAAATAAACAAAGTTAAAAATTTTAGATTTTAGTTGAAAGTTTCAAAAATCTAATTAAAAGTTTCAAATTTTGGGTTGAAAATTTTAAAATTTGAGTAAATTTTTTAAATTCTTAGTTAATAGTTCTCAAATTTGAGTTGAAAGTTTCGAAAATTGAATTGAAAGTTTCAAAATTAGAGATAAAAGTTTCAAATTAGTGATATAAAGTTTACTCGATTTTTTAAATATTTTTTATTTTACTGTGCATGTGATTGTGCCAGTGCCCTACCTGCTACACCCCGCTGCGCGCGCTGCCAGCAGCTCTGCAGCTTTGGCGTAAAGTTTATATACATAGTCCCTCCGGTTTTTAACCAATGGGCTACACACGCTCGCGGGCTGAAAATGGGAAGCACCAGTACGTGGGCTGATTTTATACTCGGCCTCGGATTGTGCATGTGGGCTACAACGTGTTCGCGGGCCAATCGGGCACTAGACCTGCCTTTGCACCCTAAAACCACAAAGCGGCCGGCGCCGGCGCCGCCTCCTCCCTCCGACGGCGCCTTCTCCCTTCACGTCCTCTACCCGTCTACCGCAGCCGCCGTTTCTTTCCACAAACACTCCTGCGGCTGAAGCACCCGCCGCGGAGATCAGGTAACCTTTAACTCGACGGCGTGTGTTCGTCTTCCCCCGGCGCGGCGTGGCGTCTCCACCTCGCAGAGCCCCCTGCTAGATTCGATGACTTTATAATGGATGGAACGTTGCCGCAGGTTCTTGGCCATGGTGGGCTGGCGGGCGTTGGGCGGCGCTCGTGCCGTTCTTCGCCGGCTCGGCGCGGCGGCGGAGGCAGCGGCGAAGCAGGAAAGCCGTGTGTTCGCGGCCAAGTATACCAGCAGCAGCGTGAATGCTCCGTTTGGTTTGGGTGTGTGCTCGTTTGTCTCTAGGCCTTAGCTTCTAGTTATAAATTGTACCTGATATGCACATGATCCGACTGCTCTTCACAAGTACAGAATTTAGGTCATTTGTAGCTGAGGTTAATGAACTTGTTTCTGTTATTACCTTTTGTAGTATCAGTTTCTGTGATGAGCTCTGATGCAATTTGAAATGATATGGCGTGCTATCAAGGCTTAAGTGTTGTTTTTTTTTTTGTTGGGGGGGGGGGGGGGGGGGTGGCGGTGGGTGGGTGGTTACAAATGCATAACACCTCTGTCAATTTCATTTTGTTTAAATCTTTTCTCTTTATTACTGTAATTAGGATAGTTCAAACATTTTGGTCTCTCTCTTTATTTCTGTAACTAGCATAGTGAAAACATTTTGGTCTTGATATTTTGATTGTGTGCTAACAATATGATCAATGATCTGCCACCATGTAGGCCATCCAAACCTTTCGAGGGCACAAGCTTTTGCCTCCAGGGGAGTTCCAGTGAACTTTCATCAGCTGATCCTCAGTGCTGTAATGCACTCTTCCCCATGTGGCCATGCTACTTAATCTTCTTGTGGTTTTGTATTTCTTTTCGCTACAAGTTGATTTTCTGTCAGAACTAAAATCATGCCTTTACAATTGCCTCTGTATGACTCGGATTGAATTTTGAAGAGCACTTTCATAAGTAGCTGATTTTGTGTTGGTTTTATATAGGAGCTATGAATATATGATCGCATCGCTTTGCTTTGTAATGGAATATCTTTTGCTTGTTTCATGTTTGACAGAAAATTAAATTAGGTGAAGTTTGCTCACACTCTTATTTACATGGATATTTGGCTTTTTTTCTGTAGGGAATATCAACCACAAGGAGCCTGCTTGCTCCAGATGATGCTATGGTTCCCGTTACTTCTCCTTTGACACCTCCACTTGGTGATGGTGAAGAAACTGACAAAAAGGGAGCAGTAGTTAAGCGGCTGAAGGTCCAAGCCATCAAGAAGGATATCAAGCAGGTAAAAAACAACGAAATACTAACTATATTCCCTTCCCCCTAAAGTGATTACATGCTGTCACCAACAGTGAAAATTTGATCAAGCAGAATGTCATGCCTTGGCTGCATTAAACTCAAACAATGTATCCTCTTAGCTTGCTTAAATGAGACTTTCAATGGTTAGTGGCAAAGCACACTAAGTAAAAAAAACAAAAGCAACAATCTTTCATGTCTAATGCCCCCTCTTTATAACTATTAGAAGCTGCAGGTGTTGTTTAGTATGTGTTTTTAGCTTCTTATTCATTGCTTAATTTTATATAGTCTGTACTTGTACCGTTTACTGAGCTGTTTCCCAGTTAGTATCCCTCTTGGTTGGAATATTTAGCATGTGCATGTTGGTTATCGCTATATCGAGGTAGCACAGACTTTCTTTATCTTGTTTAGTGCCCATATTCTTTTACTACTATCATCAAGAGAATGCTTATCTGTCTGTTTTTACTTTTTGGCTGTTCTAGAGCCCCAAGAAGGTGAATCTGGTAGCAAAGCTGGTTCGAGGAATGCGTGTGGAAGATGCCCTATTGCAGTTGCAAGTGACAGTTAAAAGGGCTGCGAAAACTGTATATCAGGTTCTGTAGTTAACAAAATTTTGCCCTGCAACTGCTCCTTGTGGTAGATAGGGTCAGAATGACCATTTATATTTTTCATGATCATTTCTTTCTACCAATCATTGCAGGTGATTCATTCTGCTCGTGCCAATGCTGCTCACAATCACGGACTGGATCCTGATAAACTTATTGTGGGTAAGGCTTTAATACAACATCCTTTTCTCTCTCTACATTCATAATGATTTCAATCTGATTCATTTCTTTCCATTTATCTTTGATTCCACAGAAGAGGCTTTTGTGGGGAAAGGACTTTACCTGAAGAGGTTGTCTTACCATGCCAAAGGGCGGTGTGGTGTCATGGTGAGACCGAGGTGCAGACTGACAATAGTGGTTCGAGAGGCTACCGCTGAGGAGGAGGCAAAGATTGCAAAACTCAGAGTCAGCAACTATAAGAAGCTCACCAGAAAGGAGAAGCAGCTTATGCCGCACTGGCTTATCGAGGTTAGCCCAAGGTGGGCTCGCAAAAGGAAAGAGGAGGCTGGTGCTACAGCATAGTATGGACTTCCATTCGCAGGATCTGTCTGCCTTCATTGGTCTCAAGCTGGATAGTAGCCGCATGTGCAGGCTTCTTGTTCATCTGCAAAATTTACTGAAGAACAATCGTAGCTCTCACAACTCACAAGAATGAACTCGAGGTCTCATTTTCTGGGCATTTGTTCTGTTTGTTTCATCTGTATGAAATTTGTCACATGAAGCATAGGACATTGTGGTACTGCCCACGATTCAACTTGCAAGGAATAATACCACCTCTGATGTTTTGTTCGGCCTGCCTATTTTCATAGTTATCTTAGGTGAAGATTCAAATTCCTAGTAAAACTGACTGTATCGTCAAGTCTGAGTTATCTCAGATGGTTTTAATTGGTCTTGTAATCTGATGTGTTTATTTAACCTTTTTTTTTTGAAACGTTTATTTAACCTGTTTACATAACATTCAACTCCTTTTCGTTTCTTGGAGGCAAATACCTTTTTGAAGAGGGAGCAAATAGGATTTCAGTTGAATTTTTGTCTATTGAATTGATTTCACAAGTACGATGTGTGACATTGTTCAAGCATATGGCCGTTTTTGGTCCATTGAATTGAATACAAAAATTTACGCACAAATTTGTAAATGCAAGGGTACCATTTTTGGTCCATCGAATTGAATACAATAATTTCTGCACAAATTTGTAAACGCAACGGTACCATTTTTGGTCCATTGAATTGAATGCAATAATTTGCGCACAAATTTGTAAACGCAAGGGTACGAGATTTGGGCCGGAAAATTGACTTCACTTCAGGCCTCCAACACTGGCCCACCTCCTCCCATTCGCTCAACTCACAATCAAATTTGCCAAAATTAGGCAAACCCCAGAAGAGACCTTCACATGCAGTGCCTAAACCCTAGTACCAAACCAGAGATCGATCCAGCTCCCAGCCATGGCCTCCGCCGCCGTCTTCTCCGCCTCGGGCCGCCGCCTTCTCTCCACCGTCGGCACGGCCGGATCCGCCGAGCTCCCCGTCTCGATTAGCCACCTCCGCAGCCTCGCTCGCGCGGGCCGCCTCACCGACATCGACGCCGCCCTCGCGCCGCACCTGCCGTCCCACTCCGTCGACGCGCTCTCCGCGCTCTCCTCGCTGGGCCTCACCGACCGCGCCTCCGCGCTCCTCGGCACCGTCCGGTCGCCCACCGCCGCGCACCTCAACGCGCTCCTGGCCCCTCTCCTCCGCCGCCACCGCCTCGCCCGGCTCGTGCCATCCCTCCTCGCCGCGCACCCCTCTGTCCCGCGCGACGCCGCCACGGACGCCATCCACGCCAAGGCCCTGTGCATCGCCTCCGGCGCCGACTCCGCGGTGCACCTCCTCCAGCGGGAGTCGCCGCCGCCGTCCCTCCAGCTGTTCACCTCCGTCATCGACTCCTACTACAAGCAGCGCCAGCCCCACCGCGCCGAGCAGCTGTGGCGCGAGATGGTCGAAGACCACGGCATCGTCCCCGACGCGGCCGCCCACAACGTCAGGATCACCTACAAGTCCACCAGCGGCACGGTGGAGGAGGTCAAGGAGCTGATCCGCGCCATGCGCGAGGACGCCGGGCTCCGCCCGGACATCGTCTCCCACAACGCGCTGATGCGGGCTACGGCGCAGCACGGGAGGGTAGACGAGATGCTGGAGGTGTACAAGACCTTGCAGAAGGGGAGCGCCGCCGCCGCAGTGGCGGGAAGCAAGTCGGCGCCGGACTGCGCGACGTACACGTGCGTGGTGGGGGCGCTGTGCAAGGCGGGGAGGTGGTCGGAGGCGGATGATGTGTTCTACGAAGGGATGAAGCGGAGGAAGGTGGCCGACCTCGGCACGGTGCGCACGCTGGTGCGGGGGCTCAAGGAGGCCGGCAAGGGGCGGGCGGCGAGGCGGGTGGTGGTCGGCCTGCGCAAGAAGTTCCCCGACCGCTTTGACGGGCCGTGGAAGGAGCTCGAGGAGGTGGCCGGGCTGACCGGCTCCACCGGTAAGGAGGAGGACGATGATGTCGAAGGGGAGGACGATGAGCAGCCAGCGGCGACGACGACGGCCGCGTGAGCTCTCTCAGCAATTTGCGTTCGTGGTAATGCTCTACTTCAGAAGAACTGAAGAAGACTAGCAATTTTGTTTTTCAATTGAAATGGCTTAGGGTGGATCAATAAGAAGCAAATTCTGAGGATTTGAGAATCACTCAAAATTTGGCAAATTAGCTTCTTGAATCACATCGTACTTATGTGGTGTGCCGTTGTAACGATTGATCTTGTTTCCACAATCACATTTGATGGCTTTGTTTCATTGCAACAAATTTCACTCAAATATTTGGACGCTGCTGGTTAATTGCTAATTTGATCAAATCACTCAAAAAACAAGTTTGTTCGTACGTTTAAGACGTCTCCCATGCTCCAACTTGGCATGGCAAGTTCAGTTCTGTGGGAGGAAAGATGGCAAACGCTTAAAAAAACACAGGAATAACTATTTGAATAGACCGAAGAAAAAACATATGAATCGGATAAAAGAGATACACTCAGAAAAATTTCTAAGAGATTGAAATTCTTACTAACTTTTTTCCAAAATCTATATACAATAAGTCATTTCTAAGAAATTTCTTAGGATATAGGAAGTTTTAATCCTTTGTTTCAAATACCCAAATCGAAAAATTTCCTATATTGACCAAAATCCTACAAAATTCCTCCATAAATCTTTTGTTTTAAAGGAGGTATAAGCAATTGGCAAGTTCAGTTCCGTAGCTACATGGTAGTGGAAAGATGGCAAAAGCTTAGGCAATTCACGCTCAATTAGAAGTTGTTGATGGTGTGAGTGATAGTGAGTTTCTGTGAGGGGAAATGCACCATGATCCCACATGTAAGCAGTTTTAGCATAAGCTTAAGCACATTTTGTTTTCCCCTTTCTCTATACTGCCAAGTACGGAGTACTCATCAATGGAACACATCGCTACATCCGGGACGTTGATCGCCGATCTGACGGCTCTTCGCGCGTACGCAGCCATTCGGCAAGGGCACCTCTACTATGAATTTTTACTGTTACTAATTTAATTTTTTTTTTAATTTACAAAACTAATTTTCGGTTTGAATCATTTACAAAACTAGTCTCTTGCCGCCCTGGGCCACGGCGGGATTTAAAAACCGCCGTGGCCCAGGGCGGCGAATGGCATCCCCGTCACCGGGGCTAACGGCGCCGGCCGCCGTTAGCCCCGGGGAGGCCACGTGGATTCAGGGCGGCGAATGCAATTTTGCATTCGGCCCCCTGGGGGCATTCGCCGCCCTCCCCCAGGGCGGCGAATGCATAGGACCGTCCGCACACCGATCGGACGGTCCGAATCCACGGCAAATTGTTGTAACGCGCGCTAACTACCTTAAAACAGTCATAACTTTCACATACGGTCTCGGAATCGGGCAAATAAGTACTCTACGGACATCTACAGAAAATTTTACATCCGCTTCCCCCCTACTTCGTTGGGTTTGTCCAAAAAATTTTTACGAAATTCGGCCGGGAAGATTGAGTTTTTGAGGTCCGAAGTTTCAGCACGGTTTTTAAAGCACACTCGTAATTTTCTACAGGCCACATCTTACATCGGTTTGAGCTGCACCTTCACGAGATTTTGCTATTCTCGTTTTGCTAGTTGAGAAAAAAATATCAAAAAAAAAGAAAAAAAAAATTTTGCAGGCGGCCCCCTGGATTCGGACGGTCCGATCCTTGTGCGGACCGTCCGTTTACTATGCTAAAAACCGCCGTCCCCCAGGGCGGCGAATGCAATTTTGCATTCGGCCCCCTGGGGGCATTCGCCGCCCTCCCCCAGGGCGGCGAATCCACGTGGCCTCCCCGCGGCTAACGGCCGCCGGAGCCGTTAGCCCCGGGTGACGGGATGCCATTCGCCGCCCTGGGCCACGGCGGTTTTTAAATCCCTGGGGCGGCAAGAGACTAGTTTTGTAAATGATTCAAACCGAAAATTAGTTTTGTAAATTAAAAAAAAATTAAATTAGTAACAGTAAAAATTCCCTCACTATACCACTTGGTCCACGGCCCAATCCAGCGCCCCCCTCCTGGCCCACAAGATGCTGCGCCGCCTGCCGCTCCGCCTCGCCCCGCCGCTGGCCGGCATCGGCGGCGCCGTCCCCAACCGCGTCCTTCGCGGCGCATGCACCGCCGCGCCAGCCTCCTCCAGGCCCTCGCCGGACCCGCTCTCCCCGTCCGACCTCGACGCCATCTCCGCGCTCCTCCCGCGCCTCATCTCAGCGGGGAACGTCCCCGCCGCCAGCCGCCTCCTCACCGCCGCGCTCCTCCTGCCGGGCTCCACGGAGCGCCTCCCGTTCTCCCCGCTCGCCGCGCACCTCGCCTCCATGCCCACTCTCACCCCGGCCTTCGCGCTCCTCACCGCCATCCGCCACCACCCGCTCCGCCCCTCGCCGCTGCCCCTTGCCACGCCGCTCCTCGGCCACCTCCTCTCGCGCCGGCGCCCCCGCGAGGCGGCCTCCGTCGTCCGCTGGCTCTGCCGCCCCGACTCCCCGCAGCGTCCCGACAGCGCCACCTACGCCGTCGCCGTCGCGGGGCTCTGCCGGCTCGAGGACCCCAAGAACGCGCTCGCCGCGCTCCGGGAGATGGCCAAGGACGGGATAAGGATCTCGGTGAAGCTGCGGGAGTCGGTGCGGGACGCGATGCTGCAGGACGCGAGGATCGAGGAGGCGTGGGCGCTGGAGGCGGCGATGAAGCAGCCGGACAGCAGCAAGCTGGCGCAGCTGGTCGAGAAGCTTCTCCAAGAGTGGGAGGACTGAGGCATTGAGGAGGATGAAGGATCTTGGTGCTTGCTTTCGATCATGCGAAGGTAGAATTTTCTGAGACATTTTCTTCAATTTGTTCAATGTCTAGTGCTACTGAAGATGTGATGTTATCCCTGAGAAATCTGATGACTGATGAGTAGGAAAACACGATATATGTGGTGATATGATCTAGGATAGCATCTGTAAATTGTCACCACCTGATAGAGTGAGTTTGCCAATGGGACGGGGAGTAGCATTAGACATCTATGAAGTGGTGTCAATATTAGATCATTGCAGCATGGGAGCCCAGAAGTTCATATGCTGAAGTGTCTGCAACAAATTTCTAGAGTTTGCTTGAATTCAAATACGAGGAGAAGCTTTTGATATAGGTTTGATGCAAAATGGATGTGTAGTTTCAATCTTGCAAACTATACCTAAGCATACTTTTCATTATGAAAGATGGACACCAATGTATTATCTATGCACACTTGCACAGTTCTTTAAAGGAATTGATTAAAAAATGCAAAATGATCAGAACAAGTGTTATGTTAGGACTTAGGAGTATTATTTTGTTGATGGGAACTCTTGCTCTGTTATGCTGGCGAAAATTAACGCAGGCAAAGTTTTGCATGCTTGCAGGTACAATGAGCAGGCTTGTACAACGTGTTGAAAAATTGGTTTTTCTGAACATTTTTCAGAACAAAGAACAGACAGTTTCCCCTAAACATAGACAAGCTTCTGGTTTATGAGAACTTGTAAAACGAGGATTAGCAATTGATTTATCTATCAAAGAGATAGCCGTCTCCTGTACAATGTCGAAGAGAGATATTATGTTCTTTTAGCTTAAGTCATCTGGGCAAGCTGCCACAAAATTGTGTATCCATTAGTCTTTATCATACATCACAGTGGTTAGATTCATAACTGACTGGAACTTTCTGTTTAGCACACTAATTGCATTGCAAAAGCTATATTGTATGGACCGGAATCTGTCTTCTGAATTATTTCGTTCAATTCTATGTGCTACATGCTTTGCCTTCAGAGGCTTCTGAAGCATCTAAAAAAAGCTTCTGATGTAGATTTGTATGGGGGTAAATATATGGTGGAAACCATGCAACCCACAATTTAGAAGTCCTAAAAAAATGAAAATATTCTCACATATAGCTAAAGTGATATTATATAACCTTGCAAAAAACTCAACTTCGTTTGTGAGATATAAAATTGACAAATAGAGAAGAAAAGGACAAAAAAAAAACAGGAATAGTATTTTATACTTGCAATTTGTTAATTTTATATCTTCACAATCGATGTTGAATTTGTTCTTGTAACTTTATATGGTTGTCTATTTGCATCTTCCCTTTTTTTGAGATTTTTGAAAACTTATATAAAAAAGTTTGCAAGTTTCCACATAAGATGTGGTTTTCATGACATATTTTTCCATTTATATGGGCAATGCAATTTTGTTGCCAAAAATAGTTCTTTCTAAAGATGACACAGGATTGATTTCCATGAATTACATAAATATCGCAGCTGTAAATACAATAACGGATGACATTTCTAGACCTCAAGAAGGGGCATGAGCAGAGAGTGGGTGAATATCAATTACAAATTTTGAGCTTTGGATCTATTTCGTGAAAAGTATTTTTATACAAGGTAAACTGGATGTAGAAATGTAGAATGAATCATTTCAACGTACTCAACCATCGTAAGCAGGGAATAAAGCCACAAAATCGAGCAAATTTCAGAATATTCAGTACTTGACAAATTGATCCAGTAAGCAAAACGTAACTTGTTTGCAGAATCACAAAACTGTCCAACTACAAACTTCCTAGCATCAATATTCTCTGTTCCATCGCAGCATTTTTCAAACAAAAACAGTAAAAACATCCAGCATTTTTTTCCTTTCAAGATATACAGCATGAAAACTCTTCTTACCCACTTCTGTCCCCCTTGGCTTACAGAAAAGGGCAGGGACGAACACGCAAACCATAATCTCACACATTCAATGAGATTCAGCCCGGTTCCTTCAAAAACCAACCGAACAAGCACCATCCTTTGCATAGTCCGCATCGAGCACAAGAACTTTTTCTTCCTCGAGCGACCGAGACAACGAAGGCCAGCCAGGACAAAACTGATGCAATTCAATAGAAACAGCAAAAAAGAAGGGTGCAAATCCTTCGGCCACCTACTGATGCACTAAGCATGCACGCCATTTCCGTTGGCATAATATGTTGCATTGGAAAGACCATTAGCAAGCTTCTTTGCGTGCCCATTTTGGTGTACTGTAGATGTGTAAGAACCGTTGCTCAGAGAATGTTTAGTAGGAACCACGTGGCCATTGCAGCCGCCTTGCAGCAATCTATCCAGTTGCCCAGATGAGGCAGCAATTAATCCTGCAAAAGTACAAATGATGATTAACATGTGGTTTTCACAGCTTGTGTTTACAGCACAAAGTACAATGAAAATGGTTTTGTAAACAAGCGGACTGAGCAAAACTACAGGCTAACAGGCAGGATATTATTTGGCAACTTACCCACAAAGAGTGGAGAAGGTTTTGAAGGTCTTGACTTGAATTCCGGATGGAATTGTGCACCAACAAAATAACGGTGACTGGGGATTTCAATTATCTAGAAATAGCAAATCCATCAACAGGTGACCTTGGGAAAAATGACAAATATTTAAGCAAGTCTCAATTTTAGTCAAACCTCCATTCTCCTTCCAGACTCATCTTTCCCAACAAACTGAAGTCCAGCATTTTCAAACTCTGGTACCATATCTGGATTCACCTGTGAAGATGTATTTCAGTCCATGTTACAAGAAGCAAATTAAATGAAATTCAAGAGCTAAGTGACCGTGCGATACATGGAACATTACATAGCATTTAGATATACATCTATGAACTGGCAAAATGTGATAAACAGACCTCATATCTGTGCCGATGCCTCTCATCTACATAACTAACATTGCCGTACCTACAATAAAACACAATTATTTGGGGGAATGCAACAAATCATAAGGATTCTAATAAATATTTAACTCGTAAGTACTAGGGCCGTAATGGTTATGCAGAAGGGGTATATGCACTCACAATTTAGCAGACTTGCAATCAGCAACCTTGAAAAATGTCCTCCTTGAACCTAGGCGCATTGTGCCACCCATATGTGTTTTAGAACCCTAAATTAACATACATATATAATAAAGATTTAATTCAATGGAAGGCAGTGTGATGTTTCCTTGAAATTGAAAGATGTTTCCCAAAAGAATTACCTCAGGCATAAAAATAACACATGGGGTCTTGGCATTGGGATCAAATTCAGTGCTGTTCGCTCCAGGGAGATTCATGACATTTCGAGCAAATTCAACCACAGCAAGTTGCATTCCAAGGCATATACCAAGATATGGGACATTGTTTTCACGGGCATACTGGGCGGCCAAAATTTTCCCTTGGACACCCCTATCTCCAAAGCCACCAGGTACTAAGATGCCATCAGAACCCTGAAATGATAACCATTCATAAAACCATGACAGGCAACAATTTATCCAATACAAACCATATATGTGACACCATTTCAAAGAGTACCAAAAAAATGAACCAAACTCCTCACCTTCAATAAATCCCATGCTGCTTTATAAGCATCAGGTGCCTAGAAAATTTAGCAAGGAACGATTAAGAAAAGAAAACAGCTCAATTTGACATGTTGAATAATAGGATACTGGTACTGCCAAACCTCAATGGCAGTGGAGTCCTCAAGATCAGTAGAAGCAACCCAATCGATAACAAGCTTCCTGTGGCAATCAACAGAAGCATGCAAGAGGGCCTACACATTTTATGCAACATACTAAAATATTAGAAGTCAATTGTCAAAATTAGAAAGTAGAAGCATATTATCATCATGGTGATCTAGCTCACCTTCAATACAGAGAGGTATGAATCAGATAAACCAGTATACTTCCCAACCATAGCAATCCTCACCTGAAATGAGAGCATTAGTCACTGGGAACTAGGAACAATAGGCCCAGGGGAAACAAACGAGGTAAGAAAAAACTAACAGTATCCTGAAGGGCATCAAATAAAGTAGCTCTTGCTACCCATTCATCCAACTTTGGCTCCCGAGCAGAGCTGCCAATATTATAAATAAATATCCAATCACATCAACTGCCCAAGCATATGATGTAACTTGGAAGAAAGTTAACTGACTAGATATGCAGACAAACCTTTCAAGGTTCAGAACTTTAAGAATGGCTTCATGTGCCTTCTGGTCCTATTGGGCACAAATGAGATAAACACCATTAAAACAGGATGCAGAGGACACCAAAACAAATTCTTTTCAAGGGAAACAAGAGATGTGATGTACCCGTAGTAACAAAGGAATGCGCCAAATATTGGAAACATCATACAGAGTGACAACGTTAGCTGCCTGCAGAATGCCAATTAATCATGAGCTACCAGGAATGATTTTAGCTGCTGAAGTTTATTGATCTATCCTGACAACAAATTGTTTACAGTTCCGTTACCGGCACATGGCAGAACTGAGAGAGTTTCTCCTTCACATTTTCTTCCAATTCCTAATAAAGAAGATTGCAGCTCATGAAATTTAACCTTAAGAAAACAAAGAAGATCAAATACTACCAAGATACAAAATAAAGGTAAATGGAATTTTTGGCTAACCTTAGTACTGCGACAGGCTAAAATGTTTGGTGTGAGACCAAGACCCCTTAAACCACGGACACTATGTTGAGTCGGCTTAGTTTTCTACAAGAGTAAATAACACAGATGTAGAGCAAATATTCTGTCAATGGAGCTACACGAATTTACCTAAATAAGACCATGTAAACCATAAAATGGATTAATAGACAGTACTGCACATAATAAATGAATCAACATAGTGTGGGTACCTGTTCACCAACAACATTCAGAACTGGAACAAGACTAACATGCACCAAACAAAAGTTACCAGGACCTGCCAGCCAAAGTAATGCCCAACAAGAGATTATAATACGAGCTACTGAGAATAAGGTGAGATAGTCTATTAGTATGAATACAACTGTGTAAGCTCCTCACCAACACGATAAGAGAATTGACCTAAAGCTTCGATAAATGGCATAGATTCGATATCCCCTGCAGGAGTAACAACACAATCAAGCAAAAAGAAACCAGTTATAAATTTTCTATTAGGACAGCTAACAACCAACGTAAAATTAAAAAAAATATATCTCATGCCCACCTATAGTGCCCCCAAGTTCTATCACACAAACATCAGCTGGACCCTCCTTGCCATCTACTGGTACCATTGCAACACGCTCAATCCACTCTTGGATGGCATTTGTGATGTGTGGCACAACCTTGAGGTAGAATAGTCGAATGATCAGCACAAAAAGAAACATACATGCAGAAGTTACTAATTGACAAAAAAAAAGAGATAAGTTCACATGAAATGAGCCACACCTGGACAGTCTTTCCCAAGTATTCCCCCTTCCTCTCCTTTTCAAGAACGGACTGTCATCAAACATAATAAAAGTACATATAAAAATGTCAGAAAAAGTCAGAGCAGTTTGTTATGCAGCGAGCAGCATCTGTCACATATTTGACATGATAATCTTGTATATCCTTGTGGTTAAAAAAGGTTCTCATGTACTCTCAATACAATCAAGTCATATAAGACAACAATGGCATCCTTTTCCTTCCTATATACAAGATATCAACGTCAACATCAATAGAACCATTTTAAAGTTCTCCTGAATGTTTGCATGCCAAAGAATGCCATCAAATAGCTATGTTTACATACAGTTAGTATCTATAAATAGAATTAGAGAAAGTATGAAACTTTAAATACATTAGAGGTGCCAAATTTCAAAGAAAACACCATCTAAATTAAGCTTTCAAGAGGACAAAATAATTTGTTTACCTGGTAGATCTTTCCAGTGGTTATATTATTGTCCCGAGTTAGTTTAAGGTCAAGAAACCTCTCATAATTCCCAAGGTCCAAGTCCACCTGCAAGATGAAAAAGACAACACTCCTTGAGATAAGCAAACATGTGGTAATCTTGAAAAAATCTGATTTAGCTGCATCCCAATACCTCGCCACCATCATCAAGCACAAAAACCTCACCATGTTCGAATGGGGACATAGTCCCAGCATCAGTGTTAAGGTAAGGATCTGCATATTAGAAAATGCAAAGAGAACATGTCAACCTCATGAAGACAAAAGAAACCAACTTAAGAGCATTTGAGCAAGTATGAGCTGGCTTGCCGCCACAATTTCTACGAGGCAGAAGGTACAATCAAGCCCAAGTGCAGCAACAGCACAAAAAGTCAGAAGGCTACAACAGCAAAAACAAAGCAGGGTTTAGGCAGCAAAAACAAAGCTGGGTTTAGGTGATATTGGATAAGAATAACTAGGAGAAAACAAACCATGTAATATAACGTTGAATTAAGTCAAAGATTCCAATGTGCTAAGGTGGCATCCTATGATTTGTGAAATGATATCTAAATCATCGTTTGCGGCAGCGGATATCTAAATCAGCGTTTGCAAGCCCTCTACAGCACAAGGCATCTGATAGACAAGGATGGGAGGGAAAGCCTAGTCTTTTCCAACCACCTTGTTTCCGTGGCACAGCACAGAGGACTACCAGTCTGAGATAAAGATGAGACTTAGCAAACTTTATGCACATCCAATGCATATGTTGCCAGGTCAGTATCTTTTCTATACAACTTTCACAAATATTAACAAGAGCCAGAAGGTAAGTCCTTTTGACCAATAGATGCCACAGGCATACGTGTAACCAGTAGAGTCAGAAGCTTGTAGAACATTGGACCAATCCTGCATGGGCCACCACTGACCATTCATCAGACTTCAAACCTCTACACTACGAGCAGATGATACCCAAATCACCACCAGATAAAAATCCGCACAAGATCCCCTCAAAATGATCTTCTTCTCTAAGTATAAACACGGGTCATATCTTCTTCTAAATACAAACACGGGACAGTATGCCCTTAATCCGTAGTGTAATCTAGAGTAGGTGGCGCAGCTCTCTCCCAATACTAGTGAAGCAATCGCAGAAAAAAAAAAGGCAATCACGAATCTGTCTTTCACACGCACACAAAACAAGATTAACAAGCTAATCAACATCACATCCATTCCTGCGCCACGACCCCCTAAACCCCCCGGCCGAAACGAATGCAACGGCGGGAGCACCGAGTGGAAGGTTCAAAAGAGGAACTTTTCACCAAACCCCAACCAATGAATCCCAGGGGGGCTCCCCTGCACCTACTCCCACCCACATCCTTGAGCCGCACGAATCGCTCAAAAAAAACAAATCTTTCGCCCGCGCAGCCCGTCGCGCCGGGAACCGGATCGACGGGGTCAGACCCCTCCCCGCTAAATCACCCCGTAACAACGAAATCATCCAAGGCCGCGCCTTTTCCGGGCACCCGGAAACAGTGGGGGCGGATTCGATTCTCTGCGAGCGCGGCGGCGGGGCACGTACCGATCTTGATGGACGTAATGCGGAGGCCGCACGACTTGAGGACGACGCCGATGCTGCTGGCCGTGACGCCCTTGCCGAGCCCGCTCACCACTCCGCCGGTGACCAGCACGTACTTCATCTCGCCGGCGGGAACCTGGGAGCGCACCCCAATCCACCACCTCCCTGAGTCCTCCGGGGCCGAAGAGGGGTCGCGCCCGGTGGAAGAGAAGGGTTTAGGAGGGGAGTGGGGGAAGCGCGCAGCCGCCTCAGAGGGGACAAGGAACGGAAGGGGGCAATGGAGGCGGCAGGAGGGGATGAGGGCTTAGGGAGTATTTATAGTAGAAAAATCTTTTTTTTCTCCCCTCGCCATTACGGTTTTTTCCTTCCATTTTATTTTATTTTTTTGTTTAAAACCATTTTTATCGCTTGCGTTCTCTGCGGGTTTAGTTTAGTGGCAGTTAGTTTTCGTGTTCAGGAAAAGTTGGCTGTTTGGGCCAGATCCGAGCCATGGAAAATGAGAGTAAACGATCCATTTGGAAGGGATCTCCCTCTATTTTTTTGATTTTCATGCCTATAAATTCTACTGTTCATCTATTTATAAGGATACTATTATACGTGTCACATGCTACAGTTACGCCACATTTTTGACTAGTTGGTATAGCTAGAGCTTACAGCCACAGCCGCACACAGAATATGATAGGTTATTAACATATAATTAATTAAGTATTAACTATTATAAACTTAAAAAATAAGTATATTTGTTATTTTAAAGAAACTTCTATATAGAAAGATTTTATAAAAAAACACATTGTTTAGTAATTCGGTAAGCATGTTCATAAAAAGATAGAAGCTCACGCTATAAGCTAATAAGAAGTACTTTCGAGACTCATGATTTGAACCTCATATAACCTACACCTTCTCCGGTAATAAATACTACATGATGGTGACACTGAGGACAAGATTTAATCAAACTTTTATAATTCCAAACTTCATAGTTGCTTAGTTTAAAATAAATGGTATACGTAGATTTGCCTAAAAAACACTATGATATCATAAACCTATTAAATTTTATGAACTTATTGTTATAATATCAAATTAATGGTCAAAATTTTAAAAGTTTAATCAAATCTTATTCTAAACATCAAATATTAATGACAAGAGAGAGTACACATTTTAGTGACTCTTTGTTAAAACATGGCTTACCGCATATTAGCATGGCCTTAAGTGTGATTAGCATGAAACTATAGTAATTTGTCGTCATGTATTAATGCTCTGATTAGTTGAGCTACGTCATAAGCCATAGAAATATGATGAAGCAACTAAAAATAATTTACGAATAAAGAGACATTCATATTTGTATTTTTTTCAAGGTTTAGAAATCAATGGTAGAAAATAGACTATAATGAAAAACCCGCAAAATCAAGTCTAAAATTAAGTTTCGAAATTCAGATTTGATTGTATGCTTGTAGCTGATAAGCCGACAAGCAAACCATGAGAAACTTAAGATTTATTAATTACATCATACTTTTTTGTTATGCTATTTCTATTTTTTTTCATTTGTTTCCTCCAATGTACTTTCTCGCTTTAGTCATACTCCCTCCTATCATAAATATTTGACACTGACTATGGACATGACCTTTAATTATCCGTCTTGTTAAAAATATAAGTCATGCTTAGTGTACCTTTAATAATAAAACAAATCATGATAAAATAAATTTTACAGATGGTCATACATAATATGTAAGTCAATAACATCAAATATTTATAACCGGAAAGAATACCTTGTTTTTCGTCGTCCAATGGTCAATGGTCTGAATGGTAGTCCTGAAAGTGAAGTGTTGAGTTGAAACCTTTTAGAATTTATAATAGATCGAAAAGTCCGGTATTTGTTTAGTTGAGTGTCGGCACTCGATTCAAAACTTACTTCTCTAATGAGACTTATTACCATATATTATTAGTTCTGAAAATAAATTTTTTTTCACACGAAATACTGATAGGGTAAACAAAAAAACCCAATAGAGCATACATGGGGAATATTGCAGCACTCTCCCATTTTTTGGATAAATTCCACCTATGCTATGGAAATTTTCTCTTCCGTTTCCTATGCTGCAAAAGAGGCAACAAGCGTGGAAAACCAACAAGAATTTCAACATATACGTATGGCCGCATCCCGCATGGTACTCTCCCCTGCCTCTCTCTTCATATCAGTTTGCATCAGTTGTTATTTAGTCAAATCGCACCACTGCCTGTTCTCTTATTTAAGCCATGCGCAAAACGAGAAACATCATTAGCACGTGATTAATTAAATATTTATTATTAAAAAGTTGAAAAACAGATTTATTTGCTTTTTTAAGTTACTTCCATATAGAAAATTTTTGTAAAAAATACACCGTTGATCGTTTTGGGAAATGTGCGCGTGGGAAACGGAAAAAAAGAAGTTGGGGGAAGTTTGGCTGTCACTCCCTCAATTCGATCTCCTGCTCTCGAAATCACCCTTCTCTCTCTGGCGAGGGAGAGGGATTTGCCGAAATGGAAGAATGGATTTCTCTCTGGATCGAATCCTTCTCTTACAAGTACATCAGGTTCGAGTACTTGAAGATAGGTGGCGAATGTTGGCACTATATAGAAGAATTTTATCGTGAAGGGCAAATGTTCAAATGATAAAGGCTTTTTGAATAACTAGTATGTACCTAAAATTCAACCAATCCGATACCCTTCCCCATGTGTACTTTCTTATGATTTTTGAAGCACCGAATGTAATAGAAAATATAAATATATGTATAAAATCCGCAAAAGCTTTTTCTCTATGAAGGCAAAGAGGACCTCCATGAGGGACTTTAGGCAGATGCTTAATCAAAAGAAAAAAAAATACAGTAGTAAGAAAGCATATTGGCTAGGATATTTTATTGAACCCTGAAGGCTCGTTTGGTAAATAAAATTGGAAAAAGATTTCCCACTCACCAAAAGATTCAGTTCTGGCCATCCATTCTTTTCACTTCATTTTTATCCTAACCGATCGCTCATTTCTCTATCCGAATCTCACCTCTTATAATCCATTTGCCAAAGGAGGTCCCATTGGCTGTGGCTCCGGTGCATAGAACCTATACTTTTTTATTTTATTATAAAATTTTCCAGATATATTAATACCTAAAATTGTCCACTAGGTTCTACTGCCATGTTGGAGCTTGAGAAATCCTAAAGAGCTTATTCTCTTAGGACCAGTGAGAGCACGTTGTTTCTGCTCAAACTCTTTTCTCGTCCACTGTGGCTCTTCGTTGGAATCCTCATCCTTCCTAGTCATGGCCAGCACACATGCTGACATGCATATATAGGTAGCTTCACCAAATTAGCATCAATGAACAAAAGTCCACCATGGGTAATGTCGTAATGAGTAGGAAGCATGTCCTTCAATCTTAATAATAAAGGGATTTACTTTCTCAACCAAATTGCAACAATAATTTCAAGGATATTCTTTATTATAACACAACACTCTACGAGAGGAAATTGGCTTATGGTCAGATGACTAGGATACTAGTGTGCATGTAGCGGCTAGCAAGGTTTAACTCCTATACATATCACTCTTGTCTCTATTAATTTTACGAGTACACAAAATCTACTCGACATTGGTGGTTTCGATGATTTTCAAGAATGTATATGTAATGCTTACGTCCCCTTATACCTCAAAACATCAAGTTAAGCTCTCTGTGTGTACCAAAAAAAAAAAGACAAGAATACGTACAAACTTCGTGTTTTATCCATATTATCAGTTGTCGCGGCCAACACCTGCAACCACGATGCCGCGCTAGCTACTAACCAGGATATGCTCTCTACTTCCCCTATAAAATGCAAAACGTATTAAATTTCGTTAGGATAAATTTTTAACTAATGGTTACTTTATTAGAATATAATTTTTATGACATAAGATTGATGTCATTAGATTCATATTCAAAAGTTATGCTTTTTATAAAAAATAAGATTCTAATATAATAATTTTGATCAAAGCCTTGTCCTAATTTATTTATAATACGTCTAATATTTTTAAACTGACAAACTATTTAACTAGGTTCCAGTAAACAAAGCGAATCCGACATCAACCGTGCAAACAATCCTCTTAAAATAACGCCGGTTTTGGCGCTAATTGGCGTGCCAATGTCCATGTCGCCTAAAACCATTGGCCGACCAGAAAGAATATTGCTGCAGGCTGCAGCTGAGCTGATAATAAATAAAGCAGTGGAAGTACTCACTAGCCAGGAGCCAATTATATGTGCAATGCATGGCAATATAGCATGGCCTCCCCGAAGTGAAGGACAGAGTTGTGCCCTGTTCAGAGCATGTGAGCACATCTTCAGAACGTGCATGCATATCGATGTGTGGAGAAAAGGCATCACTTTGTTTTGTGTGGTACACTTGGCAATATAATAGTCTATGGAAGCCAAAATTAGAAAAAAAAACAACAGTTGAATTAAGTCAGAGTAATATTAATAACTTATCAAAAGCTGAATAACCTTTTGTGTCACACGGGCACACGGCCTCGTTTGTCCTATGCAAATGGACTTCGGTTGGTTTACTGGACGATGAGCTTGTATCTGCATTAATTACTTTGATGCTATGAGATAGGTGCACCGTGCACGAACATATATAGGTAAAGTAAAATACACTTGGATTGTCTACTTGTTGGTTGTCCAATTCTTTCAAAATACCAGTTACTTTGGGTGACTAAGATTGTTCTGAGAGATTAGTACGTGCACCTGTTTATAAACAACGTCCATCTCTCACTTATCATGTCTCCCTAGATAGCTTCCTCCTTCCCTTGCTACAGTTGCTAGAGCCATATATAAGGCGCACCCACCACCATCCCTCCCCCCACTAGCGTAAGCTACTTCACGGCAGGAAAAATGTGGCTGTAATTAACATATAATTAATTAAGTGTTGACTATTATAAACTTAAAAAATCGATTAGTTTAATTTACTTAAGAAACTTCTATATAAATTTTTTTTATAAAAAACACATTATTTAATAGTTTAAAAAATATGCTAAATAGCCAAATGGAGAAACTCAATCAAACACTACCTGATATTCCCGTTGAGAATCCCTGAACTATCTCGTTCCATCTTGCCTCGCCTCCTGTCTCCAACTGATCCGTCCTCACTGCACCGAGGCAATACCATCGTCTCCTCATTGCTCTGGCCTTACTCCAAACTACTCCATCCATCCAATAATATAAGTATTTCAATCATTTAAATTTTATTTAATAATATAAGCATTTTACACTACTGCTGTTTCTATCAGTCACACCTTTTAAATTTTTTATATTTTAGCTCTAGCCATCCCTTATTTAATAAGTGACCCTAAAATTTTTTTCTCTTCGGCTTTAATCTCTACTAAATAGTCTAGAAATATTTACATCTTTGAACAGAAAGAGTATACGATTAGCTAACTTTCTATTCCTCTCACTCTGCCCCCACCTCGGTAGCTAATACAAGTGTTGTCGTTGGAATAAAGGAGGCATATAATAAAGTGAACCCATATCTATCACTGCTATTAAACAAATATGTGCACTCTCAGTATATAACCGTTCTCTTAAGAGTGAAAATACCCATCACATATACTACTTTCATCAATTTTAACAATCCACGATGGCAATGGCGAACATAGGACCCGATATCTTACGCAAAGGGAAACGGTAAACCTTGGACCCAAAGGTTTTAGGATACCACATGATCAGTTAGAACATCTTCAATAACCTCTTTAAATCTGACTTTTCATTTAACTATTTGGTCAGTCATCCAAAAAGACATCCAAAAAGATTTATCTTCGTATTTTTTTTTCTTCAACAGTCTCTTTATCTCCTAATCTCCAAATTTTATAGACTCCACATGTTAGGCTCTCCTCTTTCCTCTCCTTCTCTTCCTCTACCGACGGGAATGGCAAGAACCGGTGGATCGAGCACGGTCAGCGACGGCGGCAGCAGCGCGGTAGACCATCTCGTCGGGGGCCGCCGAGCACCGCCCATCTTTGCTGAGGCGCTGCTGCCTCCGCCAGGGCGCCGTCGAGATGCCAGGTCGGGACGCGGCGCCTGCGGCGCCTTTCGCTGCGGAGGCGCGGCAGGAGGTGCTCCGCTCGGTGCCTATGGCGCGGACGATGACAACGGCGGCAGCGGCGGCGGCGACGATGGCGCCAGCGAGGTCGTCGTTGAACCTGTCGTGCTCCTCTCAGGCGTCTGCCGCGTCGACGTCGTCGTCCGGGTCATCGTCAGAGATAGCTACAATGGAGGTGGCGAGGGTGGGGGAGAATGAGGTGCCGATGTTGTGGGTCACAGATGCGGCGGAGGAGGAGATGGCGGTGGTGGTGGCAAAGCTTGTAGAGGCCGGGGATGAGGATCAGGTTGAGGCAACCATTGTGAGGCTCACGTTTGGCCAGCAGATGGCCAGTGGTGGAGGCTGGTCACATTTGGCCAATGAGAGGGCTCGTTTGGTCAGTCAGATGGTTTGGCCATCCGAATAGCAAGACTGTTGGAGGACATCTTTTCTCTCTGATGGTCGAAATTTGGCTTGGAGAGAGCCATTTGGCAATGCTGTTGGAGTTGCTCTATGTTCACCAGCACAGGTTATAGGACATGTAGACATGGTGCCACATCGCTACTTGTTTGATACTAACGCTGAATATAAACTACAGCAGGAGTACCGCCTCTAGTCATAAATATTTCAATATTTAGGATAAAATCTATATAAACTTTTAAAACTTTAACTTATCAGTAACTTCTTAAATATTTAGCTATTAAATGGTACATGCCTATTTGCTTTGAAAGTGGTACGGTAATAACATAGGCTAATTAGATTTTATAGAATATATTTTAATATAAAATTGATGGTTAAAGGTTGAAGAGTTTGTACTCACTACTCCCTCCGTCCTAAAATATGACAAATTCGAGACATACATTCTCTTTTCAACCAATTATAAACTTTCACCAGTAAAGTTTTCTATTATTTTCTCTTCTCAACCAATTACAATCTTCTCCTATTTAATGCCACTGACTTTTTTAATGCCCATGACCAGCTCTAAAACTTTTTATATTTTGGGAGTACGCACTACTGCCTCTATTAAAAAATACTCCCTCCGTCTTAAAATACTTACTTATGACATTTTTTTTTTGAAGAAATTAAGGTTGGGATCAAAAAATGGTTGTGATTGGTTGATGTGAGAAAATAGATGAAGAAATTAAATAGGAAAGATTGTGATTGGTTGAGATGAAGAGGTAGGTGGAGAAGTAGTAGTATTATGAGACAAATTTGAATACTAGAAGTGGTGTATTTTAAGACGGAGAGAGTATAAGCATTTCAAGCTATAAATCTAAACAACCATTTAAAAATATTATTATTTCTAGCTATAAAATAAGGTCATGTTTGGATTGGAGGAAATCCAAAGGAATTTTAAAGGGTGTATGGTGGTGTTTAGAAGAAAGGATTGGTCCCTTTCAATTCCAATGGAGTGGCTCCAATTCCTTTTATTTTGAAGGAAAATAAAAATAAGGTCATACCTTATAGAAAAATTTTCTATATAAGAACAGTGATTGACAAATGAGCCTAGTTTCTAATCCTTAGTTTTCTTTTCTTGTGTTCCAAACATAATTTCCTGACTATTCTATTTCTCTGTTTTACCACTGCATTTTAACTTTACATATATACCATTTCTGCGTTTTTATATTACTATCTACCAAACATGCTGCCCTAACTCTAATTTTGAGAGTCGGTGACCGGGCTGGCCGATGACGTACAGTAGAGTACCCGGCGCCGCGCGCCGCTGGTTGATGTCGATCGGCTCGTCGCAACCGCAGCATTCCCCATGCTCGCGCGGCATATGCGCACGGCACCAGACCACCACCACAAGCAGCAAGCAGGTGCGGTGTCGCCAATCTCGAGGCAAACCACGTGCGTGTCTGTGCGCGACGCGACGAGTCCCCGGTCCAGCATCCGCCGCGCGCGGTCCCGGCCGTCAGAGACACGTAGATATAAGACGCATTTGTTCTCCTTAAAATTAATAATTAAAAATTTTGATTAATAATTAAATAGAAAATATATATGTTTAGTGCTATGCATGTAGCACCACTAGATTTATATTTAAAAATATTTTTATATGATATTAATTTTGTAATTGTTGATAATATATTATAAAAAAACTAATAAAAACCGTGTAAGGCTGTGTTCTTTCCAGCTACTCAACCAGCTTAAATAAGTGATACGTAAAACGAGAAACATCATTAACACGTGATTAATTAAGTATTTACTATTAAAAAAGTTAAAAAATGGATCTATTTGCTTTTTTAGAGCTACTTTTATATAGAAAATTCTTATAAAAAACATACCGTTGATCGTTTTAGAAAGCATATGCGCAAAAAACGAGAACTTAAACCAACGCCCAAACGTGCTGCCGAACAGGGTGTAAAAATCTGATATAGCTTATAATTTGTAAAGGAAGAGAGTAGTACGCGCAGCGCAGGGCGAATCTACACCGGGATATGTTACGTGTACGTACGCGCGTTGCATGCAGAAGCAGGGGCATCGCCGATCATATGCCTCTCGTCTCGACAGCACGCGCAGCCTGAGCCTGAGCCCGCCGTGGTCACGGACCTCTGCTAGTACTATCTGGATATCTTCACTCCCTTCGTCTTAAAATAGTGTTATCTTTAGGATTTAATTTTATCTCACAATACTACTATTTTTTTACCTATCTTTTTATATCAACTAATCATAACCTTCTCTTATTTAATTTCTTCATTAATTTTCTTATTATAACCAATCATAACTATTTTTTAACCCTAACCTTAATTTCTTTAAAAAATAACATAAATTATACCACATCTGTCTAAAAATATAGCAACCTAGTACTAGATTGAATATAACATAGTACTATAAATCTGGATATAGTTACTATGTTTTAGGACGGATGGAGTATTATTTTGAGATGGATGGAGTACTTTATTCTCAAAATAAATCAACTTTTACACATAAATCTAGATATATATAAAAGTTAATTTATTTTAGGACGGAGGGAGTATAGTGCTTGCTAGGTATGGTAATATACCGTTACGGTCTAACTCAAGCCTTATATATTTTTAGCTCAAAAATTTATAAAATTTTAATGTACTCTTTTTTAATCTAATTTTTAAAATTTTGTAGACTAAAAAGTTGGATAAATTATCACCCCTAGTGCTACCTGAGCCTAAGTAACCGGTATTTGTTAGACGGGCCATGTTTGAGATAAGTTATACCAGTTTACTCATATTGTGGTGTCATTTACTCTAACAAACATGGTAGATTTGATTAGACATAAAAAAGAGTAAATATATGTTGTCGAGCGGAAAATTTCTACCGGTATACTCACATTATGGTGTCATTTACTCTACGAACATAATAGATTTGATTAGACATAAAAGGAGTAAAGATATGTTGTTGTTTACAAGCGATCGATTTTACGAAAATCAATTGACAAAAACGAATCTTTTCTTATTACTGGCTCGCTAGCGACACTGTCAAACACAAGGTGACGCGTTATACTCACATTATGGCCGATTGAATTCTATTGCGAGTGAGAGTACAGATAACCACTTGAGTCTCGTCAGACGGTGGATCTCCGCGGACTATTTGCATGTGGGATGTAGTACTAGGTACGTAGATATCGTCCCGGTGCATCTCCATCGATCTGGTGAACACACATGCTTCCTCTGCGTTAGTCCATGTACATGTTAATTTCTTCGTCTTAAAATAATTTAACTTACAGTATTTTTTTAAAAAATAAAACTAATTTTAAAAAATAATTGTGATTGGTTGAGATGAAAAAATATATAAAGAAATTAAATGTAGAAAGATAGTAATTGGTTAAGATGAGAAGGTAGATAAAGAAATAGTATTATTGTGAGATATTTAAATACTAGAAGTAATAGTAATATTTTAAGACGGAACAAGTATATGGTCATTGAGACCATGATTGAGCTTGTAGGTGCGAACACGTGTAAATTTTCCAGAGCTAACATGCATTCATGCAACGGGCGGATCCACTTAACATGACGAACAAACTGTGATGTGTGTGCATATGTCAGAAGATGATGTTCGGATCGATTATTCTGTCCAACGGGAACGCAACACCACACCGAGCTAGCTGGTGTGTGTTTGAGTAATAATTGAGAATTTGAGAGCAAAATTATTGGCAGACAAATCACCAGACCATAGAACCAAGATCGAATATAATGGGACCTCTAATCAAATTGGGTGCAAAGCTAGCTAGCCATATAGTACTTTTGCTGCTACCTTTTCGGACATGCGTATGAAAATAGAGCAGATGTTTTAGGGCGATCACTTTTGTATGGTTATTACTACCTCCGTTCTAGGATAGGTTTATTTTTTAAAGTTCACTTCTTTCTCTCTATCTATCCTGACCCATAAATCGATAAGTTTTATTCTTGAATACTCATTACATACCCATTTATTAATACTGTCTTTTCCATTGATGAGGGACACCGTTTTTTTATTTTTATCTTAATTTATGTTCTAATGACCAAACATGCACTTATTTTAGAACGGAGATAGTACTTTGTTCAACTGAAGCCACGGGCGTACATGTGAGTGGATCTACGGACAGAGTGCATGCTTTTGTCGCAAAAAGATTTAAATAAAATGAACTATACACTAGCTGGCCTAGAAATGGTTGCAACTTAAGCTGACTCGAATGAAATACCCGAGATGGTTCTACACGAAACCCCAAATCTAGGTTTGACTATTTACCAGTTGGCTGATTTTTTAAATTATCGGCCACTTTTTGAACGGCTTAGATTGTATCAAGATTCATGCTGCACCTATAACCCTATCTCAATCCCTTTCTCCTCCCATCAGACCACCACCGTCACTCGCCCTTGACATGCGCGCACCCTCCATGTTGCCTTCTATGTAGCCCTTCCTCTACCTCATAGGTGCATGCCAACACTGGTGAGACCAGCGGCCTCCGCTCTCCACCGCCTCCCATTTTCTTCCTCCTTCTCCACGTTGCCATCATCGCTCTCTTCAATAGCCCCAACAATTTCCCCGTCCCCAACTTCACGGCTTGCACCGTCAGATCCATCCCCACATCAAGTGACGGAGGCATGAAACTTTTTATGGGTGTGCAAAGTTAATTAAGATACCAATATCAATACAAAAGTCGCCACATCCTAACCACATGGCATCCTTTTTCCCCGCGTCAACCCGGCCCTCCCACCATCCTTTTCCACCCTTGTGGCTCCGGCAACACTATAGTCACCTTGCCACCCACCCGTCTCCGCCGCGCACTAATAGATCCTTTGCAACCCTAGCCATACCTCTAAACTTGTCTTCATTGACTTCCTCCCCTCCCACCACCACCCACAACCCCAAAACACGTCCTACTCTTTTGATCCCCATCGAAAGATTTGATGTCATTGCCACTGGAAAAGAGGCCACCAGCGAGAGTTCGTCGAGGGAGTCGCCACTACTATCGCCGTTACTGGTGAGTGTTCCTATCTACCAACTCCACTTCTCCCTCTTCCATCCAGAGTTTGAAGACGATTCCCAATCGAGTGGCCAGGGAATAGGTGATAGCAAAGCTGGATTTTTTTTTTGTCTATAAGTTCACCATGAAGGAAATTAAGGGAAAGAATCATACCTAATGGACAACTCATTCGAAATGGTTCTAAGTAAGAATTGTCTATGGTTTTTCATCTAAAAAGACAGCTATCTCTGATGATATTTCACCTAAAAAAATTTGATTTTTTTCCTCTCATCTTGACAAAACTTTCTTAGAGTACATACACAGAGTACTCTCTTTATCCTCTCCTCGTCATGTCCTTTTCTCCCCCTCCTCATCCTCCTCTCCTCATCCTTTCCTCTAAATGCCTCCTAGCTCCTCCAAGTAGTCTTATCGAAAAAACCCATGCTTAGCTAAATTTTTTACCACCCTTAAATCATAGCAAAACAAAAATCACCCTCTTTTTTGCTCGTGTAACAATTTTCGATTACAGCAGTTAATGTTTCTTAACTTGAATTGAACCATCTTTAATAGTCCATTATCATGAGATAGTACTAGCTAAGAATATATTAGTAGTCGATTCAGAGATGGCTACGAGTATAACTATTTCTAAGAGTAGTTTCTAGAGACGGTGAAAAACCATGTATGACTATCCTACTACCATAGATGGAGACGGTTCACCAAAACACGTTTTTGATGATGCCTTCTAGATAGCAATAAAAAATAATTTATACATCAAACTATTAGGAATACATTATAATTTACTATAGAAAAATATTAATAAAAGGTGATAATATTTTTTTAATTGTTTGTTAAATAAAACCTGAATAATCAATGAACAAAGGGTTGTGAAAAATCTCGGAGCCATACGAAGATAGCTCTCTCAACTTCTGAACAAATCCTGCTTATAAAAGTTATACCAGTTGCTGGTAAAGAACAAAAATATCATCTCAGAATCCAAAACGACATCGGCTGAATGACCTATGTGACGGGCACAAACCAAAATTCGGGACTGACAACAAATATTAATATGGCCATAATATAACCTTACGTTGTAATCATACATATCCCAAAGAGGTCATGTTGTCCTCTGGACAGCTACACGACTTATACAGAGCACATGATGTGACCCCCAAGTTCGTTAAATCCGTTTACTTGCAAATAATCTCCAGTATAATGTCCGTTTCATTCCCCAAAAACAAACAAAAATATCGCGTGGTTGCATCATTATAGTTGTCAAACCGAATACATCATTTCAGTGCTACTTGTTCATATGCTGTTAAACTCGATTGGTTAATATATTGGCTTGATAGGTCGTTTATTTATTAGAGCTCGGTCATTTTAATATTCTCCCTACGAGAAGGATACATTGTTTCTTCCATCGTCAACTCTAAAACCAAGCATATGTTGTTGCAAATTGCAGTAGTCCAACGGGAATGCATTGGTGTAGTTTCATAAAACTATTTAGACACATTCATTGCCACCTGTACATGATCTTAATTTGCAAATTAATCATAATTAAGCCAATGGACATTCGTTAACATTCCCATGTTGCTTTACTCAAGCCACATTGATCTTGTTTTAGATGGACTCGACACCTTTGTTTTGTCTAAGGTTTAGTTAATTTCTAGGACCATAATTAATTAAGCTAGATATTAACCAGCTAGCAATTCGATTGCCTGGAGCCCAAGAATAATCCAAGATATGAACGTTTCATATTATCCAGACAACTGAGACAAGTACACATTGTACAATGACCTTGGTTTACTATGCATCAACATATATATACATAGGGTTGGTGATTGATTTCCAGATGTTGACTCCAATTATTCTATGGTGACCATAATGTTTGCATTCAGCAACACCGCTAATTAATTAATTAATTAATTGTGATGCCGTGATGGTATCTTTGTAATGCATCGAAAAACTGCCGTGACTAAGACACAAGTCAATATATGCAGTCGCTATCCGGACCGTACGCTCTAGACAAGACTCCACGAGATCGACGGCTAGGATTATTTTGGCTACTCTCTATCTATATTATGGTTGCAGTGTTGCACTATTGTCAGTTAGCTTGTCTGAGAAACCGAACAGTACTGTATACAAGTTGGACACCTATTGGATCAGGTCCATAACAATAATGTGATGGCTGCAACATTCATTATTGACAAACTGTATCTGCTCCCTTTCAAGTTACATTCTTTCGAAGAATAAATAAATAAGAATTAGTAGGCACTGTTCATGGACATTCAGATCGAGGTTACAATATTGCATCAGGACTGTCGTCAATTAGTGTCGTTGTTGATCAATCACATTCAGATGCAAGTATACCTTATAGGGAAAGTGATTAATAAGTTTAACCAAACAACTCAGAGACATACATTTATTTTTGGATTTTTTCCCTTGGATGATTGTGGTTAAGTATATTCTTCCTTGTAGAAAAGGAATCCCCTTTTCCATAAACATTTTATATTAATCCACCAAACCTTTACCCAAAAATATTCATTTTTTTTCAACTAGGAGACATATGAACATGCATGGCCCTTATAAATAGATATAATCGCGAGTGCATCCTTAACAAACGTTTAAAAGGAGGTAATTGATAATTAAGATCGACCAAGGATTTAAGACGCTGAGGTTTGACTGCACCATCATTAAACAACATCTATTTATAAATGAAGGAATTAATATTTAAAAACTATATATGTTTGTATCTAAAATAGCATGCTCTCATAATTTGTGCAGTAATATATTTAGCTTTGCCTCGTGTTATTGGTATGAGAATTTTGTGTTTAGCTGCATGGACCCTGACCTTAATTTATGGGAAAATTGAATCATTTGTCTATTGAATTCGTTCCATCATGTCTGCCACTCATATATTAGGAAAATACTTTTTATTTGTAAAATAATAATGTACATTTAAAAAATAAGCACTCTAAAAACTTATGTTCAGTCGCGGATCTTATAATCACAATATCCTCATTTGGAATGACATGATACAAATAGGGTCTAGAGTAGCTTATCAGCCTAGTGTGAAGTGTCCAAAAGTTCTGTTTGCTTATTAGGGGTTAACTAAAATAAAAAAAGGTACACACAATTAAAAAATGAATCCAAACGCTGAAGCTGCAAGCCTGCAGCCTTACATCTCAATATGATGGGCTTTAAGAAATAATGTTGTTTTTTATAAAATCACCTTCTAAATACTATATATAGGTACTATTTAGGGGGACACACTAGTGTCGCTTCTGTGCACAGCTGCAAAAGTGCGATGAAGATAAAAAAGTGTTACGCTCGTAAGACATGCCGTACTCGTAAGACTAGTGTTGGGTTTAGCCCCACATCAATAATTAATGATAAAGACGCACAACTTAAAAGGTGGGGGTGGTTCTCATCCATCATACTAGTCTTTTGGGTTGTGTAGGCCCAGTACCTAAAGTTGTGGCTCCAATTAGACCTGTGGGGTAGCAAGCCTAATGTGACCTTGGGATGGCCCACGTTTAGCTACCAATGTCGATTTCGGTACACGATTTCTATATGTCACACGGTGAGAGAGCCCAATAACAAGTCTCTGGGATCGCATGGGCTCTGATGCGACGGGAAAGATTGTTGTTGGGCTTGGCTTGGAAATAAGTCTTCAGGGTCATATGGGTTGATGTGATGGGGAAGATTGTTGAGCCCAATGTGTGACGGGTGAGATTGTTGGGTTTAGTCCCACATCGTTAATTGATGATGGCGGAGCACAACTTAAAAGGTGGGGACGGTACTCACCCATGGACTAGTCTTTTTGGGTTATGTAGGCCTAGGTTCTAAAGTTGTGGCTCCAGTCTGTGGGGTAGCAGGCCAAATATAACTTGGGTGGCCACGGTTGGTGGGCCAGGCTACGCACTCTAACAAATGGTATCAAAGCCTCGCCATGAGGGAAATCTATGGATAGAGGTATGATGGAGGTGCCCATACCGTGAAGCTCTCACATAATGTCCATAGGAGACATTGACGCAAGATGGAGCACGACGGCGATCAACGAAATCTTGATTGGTGGAGTTTAACACTTCGGATAGGCGATCCGAACCGCAAGGAGGCGACATGGTGCTTGGGTTGATGGCAGCGGAAGCGATTGGTGATCAAATCGGTGGTATCGAACACTTCGGACGGGTGGCTCAAACTTCCGATAAGCTACTTTCAATAGGAAGATGGTTAGACGTGACACTCAGGGTTGATTGAAGCTGGAGGCGATCGACGATTCGATCGGTGGAGTCGAACACTCCGGACGGGTGGCCTGGTCCTTTCGGTGAGCTGCATTCGACAGGGAGATGACCAGACGTGGTACTCGGGTCGTTTGGTGACTGGGACAACGTCATGACAATTTGTCAGTTTCAGCTCGTGGCTAGATTGACAGGTGCTCAATCGAAAGTCGGAACAAATGGATCCTAGATGCTGATGGAGAGGTGTTGACGATGAGGTGGTGCGCAACGGATTGCCACAATGGAGGCGTACAAGCAAAGGGGCATTGCAAAGTCACAAATATGGCTATAGATCAGCGATGTTAGTCGTCGGTGGAACTGGTTGGATTTACTGGGCAACAATGCATGAAGTCATGCAGGTGTATGGGAAGCTTGGAGATCAGGGCCGAGGTGGTGTGTGTGTGTTACTAGCGTCAAGGCTGTGCCGCGGTGGAGATCAAAAAGCTACCTCAGAGGTAGTAGGCTGAAGGACCAGGTCGCATGGACTCAATATTGAAGAGGCTGTGGCGTGGAGGAGTCGGACGTGGTTTTGGTTGCAATGCATGTGCGACTCAATGGGTCGTGTCACAAGTGAACACAGACATGGGGTCCAGCCTGGTCATGGTAGAGCGTGGCACAAAGAAGAGACGAGTCAGAATCCAACTCAACACAAAGAGGAAAGAGATGCAAACTTCGATTTGGTCTGAATCGGATGCCATCGGTCCTCATATTCAGCAAGGAGGAGTTTCCACGGATTGCAACATAACTGTAACCACACAAATCATAGCTGCAAATGGCGAGATTGACCTTGATTTCATGGAGGCGGTGGTGGTTTGGGTCGGTAAGCTCATGGGCGACAGTGCACAACCTCGGTGCGGATGGTGGGGCTTGAGGCGAGGCCGGCTCCAAGGAGAGGCAGCGGCACAAGGCCTCCTGGTGGCAGTGGCAGCTCACTGGCGTGAGGTGACAAGGGAGACCAGTAGGATTTCTTTAGGAGACGTGGCGGAGATCTCATCTCGAGCTCTCGGTGGCCGACAACGTTTGTTGGTGCTGCGACATGACTCTCGGAGGCGGTGCATGTTGGGAGGTAACATGGCTCGGCAGGCCCAGTGGTATGTGGGTGCAGGCGCAGGCGCGTTTGGTGAAGCCTATGGGCCACGGCCAAAAGAAGAGAGAGAGAGAGAGCGGTTAATTTGACTGCTTCGTTGACTAGTCTTCAGGGGAAAAACTGAAGCCATTTTTTTCCAATAATGCTTCGCTACGAATGTCTAACATCAGACAATTATCGGACGCTCATGTTCGCAGGCCCCACCCACCTTGCCCTTGCCCGCTCCTTCCCCCTCTCTCCTATTTTTGTCGCATTGTTTCCCATCGATACCGCGGCACCACCATTCCTTGTCAAGATGCAGCAGCCGCCACCGCCTAGGGCGCCTCCCCATCCTTCTCCTTTGTACCCCCCCTTCTCTCCTCTCCTACCCCTCTTCTCCCCAATCTTCATGGGATCTTCTCCGGCCAGATCTGGCCACCCACGACCTTAGGACACTAGATCAAAGTGAAGGCCGCCATGGAGAGAGGGAGTGTGGGTGCCATGGGCCCCGGATACCTCATGACAAGCATTTGGGCCACTCGGATAGAGGATGGGCCTAGCCTTATAATTAGAGATATAGCTAGATTCGGCAGACTTCGCCTTGTATAGAAAGGAATATACAGTCCTAGTCGGGTGCGTTATATCTCTAAGGAGAGATCTCCTAGTCGTAATCCGATGGGGACTCCTACCTTGTGACCCTGTCCCCCAGTATATAAGGGGAGGCAGGGCGCCCCATGAGGGCAGGTACACACAAGTTCATCAGAACCACCACCGTATATCCTCAAAGAAATACATACAAACTGGATGTAGGGTATTACCTCACATTGAGGGCCTGAACCAGTATAAAATCCCTCTGTGTTCCTTTGCAATCCACCGAGTTTCCATCCGCCGACTAGCCCCATATATTTATTGCCGGTGTAAAACATCGACAGTTGGCGCGCCAGGTAGGGGCTTGGGCGCGATCTACATCTACAAGCTCGATGGATCCAACAATCGGAGTCGACGGCGGCAAATTCTCTCCCGAAGATACAATCTCATTCGGAAGCCTCGACTTCACCGCCGACATGTTCGGCAATCTCACCTTGGCCGACACGGACCCGATCCAATCGGCCGAGGAACCAGCCGACTCCGCGCCAGTCGGCCTACACGATGCTGCAGCAATCTCTCACGACATGCTGCGGCGATCTCCCATACACCCAAGTCCAGGGACAACTCTTTCTTTCGGTGTTCGACTCGGACTCGGTTTTGAGCCGGCCAAGATCGGGCCAAAAAAGGAAGGGATCGTCAATTTCCCGTTCGGACTCGGCGACGCCGCGGATATCTACAATCTACATCCGACGCGGCAAACCTGATCCTCTGGAGTTCGACTCGGATACGGCCCCGAGCCGCTCGAGATCGGATCTAGGGAGGTCGGAGTTGTAATCACCCCCATCAACTATTCCGACTACGACTCTCAGTCGGACTACGACTCCCAGTCGGATTCCGACTCTAAGTCGGACAGCAGTTCGGCAAGCTTCTTCCCGCCACGAGAAATCTTCATGGCATCCAAAGGCTCTACTCCTACTCAGGAATCACGCCGACTACACGAACAACAAGAGGAGGAGGCCTGCCGACTGCGAGAACAACAGGAGGAAGAAGCAAGACGCCTGCACGCCCGCAACGACGGCCTACGCAGGGCTGGGCGAACCGCTCAGCAACAAACCCTCCAAACAAAAGTCGGCAACCACGACGTCTTCGTCACGCCACAACAGAACATCGTGGCCGCCGCAACCCTACTGGACACGGTCCAACTTGGGCTTGATCACCAGGCCACCCCGACCATCGCAAGGATAAAAGCCATGCTTACCGCTGCTGCATGTCAGCAGCACCAACAGTCGGGCGATACCCTCATACTGACCAATCGGTCGGCATCCCCAATGGCAGTCTCGTCTACCTCAAAGCGACGCCGAGCGGCCGGCTCTAGTCGGCTGCACACGGAGTCACGCCAAACGTCACTCGGCAACCCAAACAACAACCGGCAACGTCGAAGTGACCGTCGGGACAACCGGGATCTCCGAGGCCAACTATGGCGTGATCTTCGGCAGGACACCAATGCTTGGCGCCGCGAACGAGAAGAAGACGAGCAACGCCAACTGGAAGACGAGAACGAGCATTTCGGCCTCCACCACGAGCGGTTTCGCCGCCGTAGTCGGGGTCGGAGTCCTCATGAAGACGAAGGCATACCGGCCTTCACCCAGGAGCTACAACAGGTCGACTGGCCGTCGAGTTTCAAGCCTACAGGCATCGACAAATACGATGGCAAGACCAATCCCGAGTCCTGGCTCACGGTCTACACTCTGGCGATCCGAGCAGCTGGGGGAAATCACAAAGTCATGGCTAACTACCTCTGTCGGCGAAATGGGACTAGGGGTCCCCCAGTCCCCGGGGACGCGAGGGTCTTCGGCCACGGCAAATACTCCGGAGTCCACATTCTGCGCAAGAAGAGACCGGCTACGGCCGCTCTCCCACCAAGTATCCAGGGGCCCGGGCACTGGCCGGGCCCAGACAAGCATCCCTCGGTCCCGGGCGCCAGTCGCCCCGGACCTGGATGCTGAATCCCGACTGGACTGCCGACTGCCGATGGCTCCGGAGCCGTTGCCGACTGCTCCCGGGTGCCGACTGCCCCGGTGTCGACTGCCGATGGCCCCGGAGCCGATGCCGACTGCTCCGGTGCCGATGCCGACTGCCGACGGCCCCGGAGCCGATGCCAACTGCTCCCGGGTGCCGACTGCCCCGGTGCCGACTGCCGATGGCCCCGGAGCCCGGGTGCCGACTGCCCCGGTGCCGACTGCCGATGGCCCCGGAGCCGGTGCCGACTGCTCCCGGGTGCCGACTGCCCCGGTGCCGACTGCCGATGGCTCCGGAGCCGGTGCCGACTGCCGATGGCCCCGGAGCCGATGCCGACTGACCGGGTGCCGGCTGCCCCGGTGCCGACTGCCCCCGATCGCCTCGGCCCCGGAGTGCGGCCCCGAGAGCCGATCGCCTCGGCTTGCCGGGCCGATCTACCCGAAGAACTCTAGCGGACAACTCTCCAACTACCTACTTTAACGATGAGGCGACGGGGCGTGACACGCCGGTCGCCCGCTCCTGTGCAGTCAGAGCCTTTTGACTACGGAGGCCCATTTCTCTGTGCAATCGCTGTTCACAGTCAGAGCCTTTTGACTTGGAGGCGTGCGCCGTCACGCCTCCCGGCTCCATCACATCCTCACGACTCTACCGCCCGCTACATACCTGCTCCGGCGTGGGCGTCGCAGGCAGACAGGGGCGACGGGACGCTCCTCCAACTCCGGCATGGGCGTCGCAGGCAGACAGGGGCGACGGGACGCTCCTCCAACTCCGGAGGGGCGCACAGGGGAGCTCACCGGAAAATATCTCCCTCCGCGTACCGGCACTGTGGACTCCCCTGATTCTATAAAGGAGGATCCAAGCCACCGAGAGCGACAGGCCGAACTGGACATGAGCTTTCCCCGTCTTCTGGCTCTCTGGCTCGTACACTAGCTACTGCTCTTCTTCTCCGGCTCCGGCCGCGAGCTAGGTTCACCCTGTAACCTCATTCATCCACCTCATAGCCAAACACACACAGGAGTAGGGTATTACGCTCCGGCGGCCCGAACCTGTATAAATCCTCCTGTCTTCCGTGCGTTGGTCGAGGTTCGGACGGTCCGTTCCCGAAACGGACGGTCCGAACCCCTCTGTCTCCCAGCTCGAGCCCTTGGTTCCCGAGCGCCGTTTCTTCCTTCGTTCGATCCTTCTTCCACCGGACGCCTCGTACACCTGAGAACTACTCCCCTGGCCGAATCTCAAAAGGGGGGTCTCCCGACTTCCCGCCGTCAAGGTTTACTCCTCCGACAACCTCCCAGTCGCTCTAGCCGACTCAGCGAGGACATGGCTAACAGGACTTCCCAAGCAATCAATCGGCTCCTGGGGAGAACTCCGGGAACGCTTCATCGCCAACTTCCAGGGAACATACGAGAGGCCATCTTCCGAGCACGACTTATATCAGTTGCATCAAAGGAAGAACGAGTTTCTTCGTGACTTCATCAAGAGGTTCTCTGAGAAGAAAAATTCGATCCCAAACATCAAGGATGAGGTCGTCATCGCCGCCTTTCAAAAAGGAGTCAAAGACACCTCGTTCATCGACAAATTCACTCGGAAGCCTCCCAACTCTGTCAAGGCTCTATTCAACATGGCGAACAAATACGCCGACTCAGCCCATGCTATTGCTGAGGCCCTTGAAGATAAAAAGGCATCCTGACAGAAGAAGCGGGAGGGCACCAACGACACGGTCCCGACTAAAGCCGGGAATCGCAAACGCAAGTCAGACGGCTTCATTGTGGCAGTCGGTCACAATCGTCTTCGACTTTCAACAACTGAAGATTATCAGAACAACAAGTGACATGCTCGGGGGCTCACAAGCTCAAACGCAAGGATGGCATCCCCACTCCGAAATACCGAACAGCTAAGTCGCTTCCTGATAAATATTTCTTCACTCGGCTTTACCAATGCCGCAGCCGCTTACACCTAATAGGTGCACAAGCTGCACTCTTCTCTGTTTTTGCTCTTAAATGATTGCAAAAGTACTCGAGTAGCATAAATCCTGATCCGTGAAACTTTGCTCCATGAAAGACGAACTCAAGTCACCCAAAACGCGTGTCTGGGAAAGAGCCATGAGCCAACTCCCGACGCTAGGGGGCTATGACTAGTCGGGCAGAGCGTTTAAACGTAAGGGGTCAACTACTTGGGGAAATTAATATCAAAAAGAGGAAGAACTCGTATTTACATATATTGTAAAATACATTTTATTCGGGTGATTATTTTCATCATCAGATGCTACTCATCCGATATCTTTATATTGCAGGCCCAGCTCCGGATATGCGTGATAGGAACTCAGGGCTGCGAGCCCATCTCCTACGCTCGGGGGCTGGACAAGTCTGCCAAAATACACTCGGGATGCTCCATGTGGGCTACTGACCGAGTACTTGCACCAGTCGGGATGTCGTCTTCCCCGGCTACGCTCCATGCGAGCTAATAATCGACCTCCGGCGCCAGTCGAGGCTGTGTACTACTCGGCTAAGTAGGGTACGCCCCATGAGGGTCGCCAGCCGAATCCTACGCTAATGCTAGGTTCGGGTACCTTATTTGGTTACGGCTCTGTCAGGTTGGGTACGCCCCATGAGGGTCGCTAACCGAATCATATGCTAATGCAAGGTTCGGGTGCCTAACTTGGCTATAACTCTGTTGGATAGGGTACGCCCCATGAGGGTCGCCAGCCGAATCCTCTGCTAATGCAAGGTTCGGGTACCTTGTTCGGCTTTACCCAAGTCAGAGAAGACTTACATCGTCAAAGTGCATTAGGAGTTCTCATGCACTGCGTCACACCTGAGGAGGGCAAGCAGATCCTGCGTTATACCCACTCAGGCTTATGTGGCAACCAGTTTGCATCCAGAATGTAAGTCGGAAAGGCTTGCGAATAAGGATTTCTCTGGCTGATTGCGGTTACCAACACCAAAAAACTCATCCTGACATGCGATGGATGATACTTCTATAGAGCTATGCTGGATAGGTCGGCTCAGGCCGGCTTATTTGGTAGCAGCCACCAAGATATGAGTTCCTACAGTAGCATGCTCCATGTGGGCCGCCCGCAGGCTGAGTTGAAATTATAGCGCTGGTGCTACCAACAGGAACCGATGAGGTAAACAGATATGCTTCATGAGAGCCTTATTGCTAAACATATATGTTTGGGTATCTGTTTTATCCACCAGGTCTCGAGGATATATCCTTACAAGGATCACAAGCTGGTCTTCATTAAAATTGGGGATGCAGGTATCTTTCTCGGGTACACCTGACCACGCCATGGATTTATTTTCATAAAGTGGTACTCGGCCTACATGCGTGGCCACCAGTTGCCATGAGCAACATTATTCCCGCTGACATGACGCGGATGAGTCTAACTTTCGAGTAGTACACTACTCGGGAGAGACTATAAATTTCTCATTCCCGCTGACATGACGCGGATGAGTCTAACTTTCGAGTAGTACACTACTCGGGAGAGACTATAAATTTCTCATTCCCGCTGACATGACGCGGATGAGTCTAACTTTCGAGTAGTACACTACTCGGGAGAGACTACAAATTTCTTATTCCGCTGACATGACGCGGATGAGTCTAACTTTCGAGTAGTACACTACTCGGGAGAGACTATAAAATTCTCATTCCCGCTGACATGACGCGGATGAGTCTAACCTTCGAGTAGTGCACTACTCGGGAGAGACTATAAAATTCTCATTCCCGCTGACATGATGCGGAGGAGTCTAACTTTCGAGTAGTATACTACTCGGGAAAGACTATAAACATTCTTCCAACTGACGAGCTGAAGAGTCTAACTTCCGAAAGGGACGCCGCTCGGGAAAGATTATAAACACCTTTTCCAGCTGACATGAAGCTGACGAGTCTAATTTTCGAGTAATATATTACTTGGGAAAGACTATAAATAATCATCCCGGCTGACATGACGCCGACGAGTCTGATTTTCGAGTAGTATACTACTCGGGAAAGACTATAAACACCCCCCTTTCCAGCTGACATGACGCTGAAGAGTCCCATATACGAGTAGCATCCTACTCGGCAAGACTACAAACACACATTCCGACTGACATGAAGTCGAAGAGTCCTACATACGAGTAGTTCCCTACTCAGCAAGACTATAAATTATATTCCGGTTGACACGATACCGAAGAGTCTCATGTACCAGTAGTAATCTACTCGGGAAAGACTACAAGGTTAAAGATCTTTGACTTCATGTTTAATTGTTTTCACAATTAAGCACAAAGTCGGGGGCTACACCTAATAGGTGCGCCTATTCGGCGCACACTATTCCAACATCTACAAGGAGCCCTTCATAGCCTCGCTGCCAGCTGACATGAAGCAGGACTCGGGAGAAGTAGCACTCAGACAAAGAGTACTCGGGAGCAATGCACTCGGGAAGACTTCACCGTGGAGGATGAGCACTCGGCGTTAGCTGTGACTCAACTATGAAGGTCTCGGGGGCTACTGTGGGTGCCATGGGCCCCGGATACCTCATGACAAGCATTTGGGCCACTCGGATAGAGGATGGGCCTAGCCTTATAATTAGAGATATAGCTAGATTCGGCAGACTTCGCCTTGTATAGAAATGAATATACAGTCCTAGTCGGATGCGTTATATCTCTAAGGGGAGATCTCCTAGTCGTAATCCGATGGGGACTCCTACCTTGTGACCCTGTCCCCCAGTATATAAGGGGAGGCAGGGCGCCCCATGAGGGCAGGTACACACAAGTTCATCAGAACCACCACCGTATATCCTCAAAGGAATACATACAAACTGGATGTAGGGTATTACCTCACATTGAGGGCCTGAACCAGTATAAAATCCCTCTGTGTTCCTTTGCAATCCACCGAGTTTCCATCCGCCAACTAGCCCCATATATTTATTGCCGGTGTAAAACATCGACAGGGAGGGTGTCGACAGGTTGTAGCCCGACTACAGTATGTGTGGGCGTTGGAGTTGTCTGATACCAAGGTATTAGCAGATATGTAAAAGCAGAGAAGGACAAGGGATTTTTATATGGATTCAGACCCCTGGATTGGGTAATAGCCCTACTCCTATTTATATGTATTTGGACGGGATGTATACACCAAGTACAAGTATGGATCAAAGCTATCTAATCTAGCCTACCAACTAGTATTGGCGAGATGCAGTAGTCGGCGACTAGTAAAAGACTTCTCCTTGGCGTAGGCTTGGTGTCTCTAGGTCTGTAGGCTTATGATTCGATGTCCTCTCCTCCTGGAAGGCAATGTATTTATACCGATAGATGACCCTTCTCCAAGTACAACTCGAAGACTCCTGGGTAGGATACGGGCAGACAAGACCTTGTCGTTACCAAATTGGACTACGAAATCCTCCTTCATCCGGAGTACATTTCCTTTTTTGACTGTAACTTTATTCATATCTAGTCTTCACCTTCCATATCTTATTAAATATACGTCATTTCTAGTGGCGTATATCTATGTATATAGGGTATACCATATCTACTACACTGACAGAGGGAGACAGGGAGATGGCTTCAAGTAGGGGCTTCCTGCAAGCACCATCTCTGTCGCTGCCATGGGAGGAGGTGAAGAAGCAAGCAAAGGTGCGGTGAAGGTGTTGCACCGAATGTTTCTTTGATGTTGCATGAAGCATTTTGTTGATGTTGAAATCGGTTTTTTGGGATGTTGCCCAAATTGGAACAATGTTTTATTCATGTTGCAGTTGGTTTTATTTGAATGTTGCACATATTGATTTTTGGGTGTTACAATCAGCGTTCTTGAGTGTTGCATCTAACTGAAACATTTTTGATAAAGTGATGAGACATTTTTTAATGAAGGATGAAACATCAGGAAACGATTCATTTTGAAACATTTTTTTAAGTGATGAAACATTGCAACATTTTTGTAACACATAGTGAAACACCCTCCGGAGATTTGCAAATCTCCAGACGTCCGAACCATAGTCTTGTCTATTTTTTTTGGAGAATGAAATCCAGTTTGGAAACTGGTTGGACTCACTGGATTCATCGGTGTAGTAGCTGAGTCAAAGTGGCCGTTGGACCAGACAAGTGCATGCTTCATCAGCAAAGGTCAAGATGGCTTGCGCGTGAAAAGGCTAAAGATGAGTGTGAGGTGATCAATGCATTCAAACTTGGTCAGGATGAAGAATTGTTTCTGAACATGTGAAGATGATTGGATGGCTATGCATGTTTGTGCATGCATGTGGATAGAATCATGCGTGCTAGTAGGACTCATTTGCTTGTTCATCAGGCGCATGTTTTTTTTCTAAAGTCTTTATGGACCAGGTGTATGCAAGGAGGATCAATTCATGTAGTAAGGCAGAAATGTGTTAAAGTCATGGTATGACTTAGCAGAGGTAGCAAGTGGATCAGCAAGATGATCGGGGCAATGAGATGTTTGGTAGTACAAGATATATCCAAGATCTGCAGGTCGGCATGATGGGGATATATAAAAATCTGCATCACTAACAACGAGGAAGGGCATATGTTATTGTGGTAATTTTCTTCGAGTGATTCAAGTCAACAGTGAATTTCTCAAAGTACGATGGGTTCAGGCTAAAGAGATGACTGTGATGATAGAAGAGAAGGTGGAGAACTATTGCATGTAAAGTCAAGAGGAAGAAGTTACAAGGATAGCGAAGTCTCTTGATGGTGGTGGGCCTAGCATAGGTTTGTCCGGCGGCTCAATGTGAGCTGAAAAAGAGCCAACTCAAATTCAGGTAAACGGAGGTTCGCGCAAGGAACAAATTCAAGTTGGCATAGCATATTCGTCAAAGTGGAGTTTGTTAGAGTTTGTATCGAATATGTATACAAAATCGGTTAAAGTTGAGGACTTAGAGTTGTGATAAGTATATGATAGAGCTAGAGTCGAACTTTGTGCTAGTCTCTCTCTTAAATAGAGATGCGAACCTGTTCAAGGGATGACTGGCCGGCGGCGTATCGGTCGATGGTCGTAGATACCTTAATACACTATAATCATCAAGTTTGGATCTTCTATCGTGCATTTCCGTGTTTGGCTATCGACATCGATTTTAGTACTAGTTTTCTAACAACTACGGTGATGCTAATCATTGTCAACCATAGATAGAGATTTAGCAAAAGAATTTGCTTTTAATTTTTTTGTCATCTAAACAATGTTGGTTTTTATTGGGTTTTGCTCTTTCACCATCGTGTTATGTGCTGTAACAGTTCGAATGCTGAACTTTTGTAATATCTTTTCTGGCTGGAAACTGCTGAAATTTAATTCTATTATCTAAAGTAATCCCAATCAAAGAAAAAGTAAAGATCCAAAGTTGGTTTCCTGTATCTTACTATATGTGTTAGTACCAACAAATGAAATAGCTAAGCAAGACAGAATCACAAGACGCTAGCATGTTGCCCTTGCCGATCGATCTCGATCGTACGCTGGACCACGCCGCTCTCGTCGCTAGTACAGAACACCAAATAGGTAATGTCTTGTCATCGTCTAGCAGGATGATTATACAAGGAGATTGGCGCCACAAAATATCTCTGTTCGCGTAAAACCCCGGCGATCGATCAGCGTATGTACATATAGCTAGCCATATAGGTCAATGTGGTAAGGACAGTTAAATAAGATAATTAACAGTGATAATAGATAATGACCTGATGATCACAGCTCAGTTCCACTAACCGGCCGAGGCCGTCTAATTGTACACGGTGATTCAGGGTTTGATCTCTTGATTTCTTGGGTGAACTGAGAGAGACAACAGTCTGAATAGTTCTGACAGAGCCGACGAGAAGAATCAATTTTAATTAGTTCCAAGAATACTTGGTAATGAACTGTAAACTGCAGAAGGAAATTGACTAATTAACCAATCAAAAGTGATCAGGTTTCGTGCGCGTGCTTGATGACTCACAAATTGCAATGGTCATTGATAGCCACTTTCTGTGACTTAAAAAAAGCTGTTGTTTTAGACTAAAAATTTATTTTAAAAAAGTATATTTTTAAGTGAGATTTAATAGATATATTTAATACAATTTCATCGTTTTAACCATCCGACTAATAAAACTATCTCATCCTCCTTGTTTTTTACTCCTCTCTATTTTCTCTTCATATTAATTAAGAACATAGTAGTTTTTTTATCTCATACTTAATCTTTTCTTAATAAAGTAAAACAATTTTTTTTTAGAAACGGAGAGAGCAGTAGTCAGAAAGAGCAAGAGGATGGCGACGCGTGCCAAGTGCTTAACGGCATAGGAAGGAGGAAGGAGTAGTGGCCTAGAACTCCAGATACGACGATGGCGGCTGAACGTATCCTTGTCGTGTCGTGACATTTGCGTGGGCCAGCGGCCGGATACGTAGGCCCGCTAAATGGATAAGGGGAAAACGGTGCAAATGACCATCTTGCCCTCTATTGGTATATTTCATTCGTTCGAAAATATAATTACCTCTAATAATAGTATTTAAAATTTATACTAAAATATAGTGCTTTTAGCATTATTGACAATGCTACTTATCATTTCAGTCATCTTCTATTTAAATTTATTCCCCCTTTACCTTACCAATAAGACAAAAACCATCCCTTATCTAATGAGAGAACAAAGATTTTTTCCTCAACCCTAATCTTTATTACATAATCTAAAAATACTTATATTTTAAAACAGAGCGAGTAGTATATATTCATATACAGTTAATACTAGTTCCACACTAATAATAGATTCCACAGCGAATAAAAACATTTTATGATTTACGTGCTAGCGACACCAGGGACCATAGTGGAGCCGAGCGGCAGCCCGATTAGCCCAGGAGTCGGCTCTACCATGATTCCACACTGTGCATTATTAACCCTTATGTATTTTGCAGGACCCTCCTGCAACAGATCTCATCCCTTCCGGTAGTAGAACATTGATGAGAATTCTTATAGTCGTGTTACATAAAAATCATCATAAATATGTGAACATTTGTTAGTAATTAGGGATAAGCCACCTCCAAATCCCTATCTTCATAGTTCATACCAATACCGCTTTTCTCCCAAACTTCTGAATCTAAATTTTGTCACCGCCGCCTCAACCATCTTAGTTTGGCAAATTTCACTATCAGAAAGTCTAGACTCAAATGCATTCCAATACATTACCATATATATATATCCATAGTTCCACACGTTTTTCAACTTACTGCATAGATGTTGTGTATACGGAAAGGATAATGATCAACAAATAGTTAGGCTGAAGTCCAATTCAGAATCACTGTTACACCATTACATGTGCTATGTTGTACTTATATACACAATCAATTTCAGCCTCCCTGTCGAAAATCCTTGTTTTTCAATTTACACAATGCACTTGGACCACCATATAGGCATTGGCCTAAGTATACATAGAATATTAATCTTGCAATTTTTATGCATTGTCGCATACTCCATCCGTTCTAAAAAAATAAGCATTTTTAAAGTTGGACACAAATATTAAGAAAATAAGTAAAATTAAATAAAGAACAACTCTAATTGATTGAAAAAAGATGGTAGGTGGAGAAACTAAACAAAAAATTGTTATGATTGGTTATTATAAAATAGTAGGTGGAGAAATTACTTTATTTTAAATGCTAGAAGTTCCTATATTTTAAGACAAAGAGAGTAGATATTTTGCTGATGTGGAGAAAAGACAGAGAAATTAGTTCTCATAGTAAAGATGGGATATACGTGGATAGCACTGCTTGTGTTGTGTGTTCATTGGGCTCTTCTGCCTACGATCCGTAGCAAACATGCAAAAGTTAAATACTAGAGATAACTTAAAAGATAACCCATTTATAGTGTCTTTACTGACATGGAAGAGAGGTAAACACCGTTGTTGTCTCATCCTATGTACTGTACAAATGGGTTACACCAAGTGTTTGTACTCGCATTATCTTAAAAAAGTGTTTGTACTCGCATATACAAATTTGTAGATTGAAAATGAAACTTGCAAAAACGCGTGAAATTAAAAACAGAATGTCAAAACACCTTGCACTGTTTTTTTGTAAAGATCGACCCACTGAATGCCACTGCAGTTTATGAATGCAAACGGAGAGTTCACTTCCTTCAATTGTAATTTGTAATATATATATTGTCCCTAAGTAATTCACCCGATTAGGGTCTTATGGTGTTCGGATCTTAAGATTTAAAATACACAAATTTTGTTTAAATTGTTTAGATTTTTTAACTTCTAGGTATATAGGTCCATACCTTGCAACAAAATATCTTAAATTTAAAGTTATTTTACCATCCCATATGATATACCTAGTTAATTATATATTTAGATGACACATATCTAAAATCAAAATTTAAGAAAAAAGACATGTATAAGTTTAAATTCAATTCAAACTTGTTTGAACTAGCTAGTAATGTTCATACCTAAAAGTTTTAAAAAATTTTGTACTCATTTAAATTAGTTATATATCCGATTTAAATCTTAAGGCCTGGGCACCATAGTACACTAAGTAAATTATATATATAAACGATGAATTTAATTAATTAATTACTTGCAACAGTCTTGCATGGGCATTTGCACGAGATCAGTAATTAATTTAGTGGACAAAATTGTAACTTGTAAGCCGTGGGACACTATGCGACTGCTCGATGTAGCTTCGACAAGAATAATGCAAGCACGTACGGTATAAACCGGGATAGCCTTATCCTAAATGACTAGATTACCAGAATAATCCCCCGTTGCCTCGACAAATACTGCACACGCTAATCTACATGGAATGCGATGCCGGAAAATACCGAAACCTGTTCGGTTGATTTTTATTAAATATTGAAACCTCTTCAAATAGATTATAATTTGAATGGGGTTACTTCAGATATACAAACCTTTGGTTCATGGGACGGATCCTGTTGCGTCAGTCTAAGACAGGGGAAAACGCCATTGAGGCCGGCTTAATGAATCTGATAGCACGCTCTCGTAGCGCTGCAAGCACTGATGTTAAGTCTTAATAACAAAAATGAAAATTGAATGGATCAGATTATTTTAATGACGATTTCTAGAGTCGTTTTATACCTCATCGTTTCTAAATATACTATTGATTTTTGGATATAATAACACTTAACTATTTGTTTTATTTAAAAATATTATATAAATATATAAAAATATAAACCATACTTAAAGTACCTTTAATGTAAAACAAGTCACAACAAAATAAATAATTTTTATATAAATCTTTTTAATAAAACGAATGGTTAAATGTTATATTCCAAAGTCACGGAAGGTGGTAATCCTTAGTGGTGGGTTGTAACTACGTGGAACCGAAGGATGTGATAATGTGGCACAACAGTAAGCTAGTCTCCCTCTTACCTTTGGACACGGAAGAAGCCCTTGAAATACTAAATGTCACCTCACACGTTGTAAAAAATGTATGAAACGTACAAAAAATTTATGAAGCAAAATTAACAATTTGAAAAATACCTAAAGTATAATAAGCAAGAATAAATAGGAATATTACAGACCATATCGTTGGTTGAGCTTGATCATATGGTTTTACATATGGGCTTTTTTAAAATTACTTCCTCTATTTTAGATGGTAAGACGTTTTGACTTTTTTTCTAAGTTAAATTTTTGAAAGTTTAACCAAATTTATAAAGAATATAGCAATATTTTTAACACAAAATTAAGAATACTATCAAAATATATTCAATGATAGATTTAATGAAGACAATTTGGTGTTTTAGATGTTACTAGATTTTTTTTATAAATTTAGTCAAACTTAATGAAGTTCAACTTAAAAAATCAAAAGTCATATCAATATAAAAAGAAAGAATGAGTGGTGCTTGATGGGCTATATTTAGCTACCACCTAAAAAATCAGTACGCAGTTGGCGCGCTTGCTAGGTAACCTGTTAGAGTTACGGAAAAGATTAGATTCCATTCAAAACAACGTTTGATTGGGATTTTAAATTTTGATAATATAGATCAATATTTTTCGTCCAATAAAATACCGTTCGTCCCGATGCACCAAATAAAAGTTAGCTTGGCAAGTACTACTTTTATAGTTGCCAACCTAGGGTTAATCTAAATCAGAATTATAGTCTTTGCCGTGTATCTTATGATCTCACCCCTAACATGAGAATGATACTTCAGTGTAAATATATACCTATGGCTATCTACACACAAATTATTTAACATGTAATTCCAATGATCTTAATTTTTTCCTTGATATATTTAGACTGAATAATGCTTCCGATTCATCATGTAAAAACTGGAGAATTTGTCTTGAGAAATCTGCGCAGCATTCGTAGTAGTAGTAGATATGCGACTTGGCGTGTCCATGTGTCCAGACTCGAGAGTGATCCATCTCTAAACACCACGCGCATGCACGCCACGTAGGAAGTAGGCGGCCGGGCATGGACGCATGCATGCGTGGCCCTTGCTTTTGTGGTCCGTTTTATAGTACAGCACTATATATATTCGGCGTTCCGGCTAACCGGGCCGGCGTCACGTCCATGTCCAGCAATGCACCCTGCCGGCCCCTGGTTCCTGTGAAGTGTGAAGCCGGGCGGCTGGTTCGTGCGTGTGATGCGGCAATGGCGCGTGCATCGGTGCAGGACCCTTTTTACCCGGTCCTTCTACTACGGTTTTTGGTCCTGCACTTCGACAGAAAGGATTTTCGCCAACACCCGACCATCCAAACACCCAACCGCCTGTATTAAGTAAGGCTAAGGGTGACTTCGAGATCATCGGTTAGAAAAAAAAATTACTCGTTTTTTAAGCACGTTTTTTAACTGTTAAACCATGTGTGTTTTTTTTAAATTTCTATATGAAAGTTACTTTAAAAAATCATATTAATCTATTTTTTTAATTTAAAATAATTAATACTTAATTAATCATACACTAATGAGTCATCTCGTTTTACATAAACTTCTTTCTCTTTCCTCTTTTCTCACCTTCAAACTATCTCTAAGTGTGGACATTTACGAAATGTCTATAGAAAAGCGGTCATTTAAACAGGCCACCTATAGAAATTAACCTATTTCTACATACGGTGGCTTAACAAGATGATGGTGGCTGTCTACATAGGGCGTATAATGCTATCTATGCAGTAAAAAAATACATAATGAACTTATACAATTTAGATAATAAGTTTCCTATCGATATTTTACTTATAAGTAATCAAAACTAGACTAACAAAATATCTAATGCTATGTATGCAATGACTATTTCATTTGTTTTCTCTTGTATGCTAAGCATGCCAAAGAAATAGTACTGGACTGACTCGACTACCAGGACTTGAGCTATAAGGAATTTTTCACTATTTTAAACTGTCAGTAAAACTGTCATCCATATTAGGTTCTATATATACACTTTTATTTCATGTCCTAAATTAATCTCGAGGTTTTGATAATTATTACTATCTCAATCTATTTATTCGAATAAAGCCTACAAGTACTACTATGAGCAAGGCGGGAACGTTGAAAGTAAGAGAAAAACCATTCTTCCATAAAAAGTGGCCGATAATAAATAGCGTATACTATTTATAAGTTTACGTATGTGCATATATACATATATGTATAACTAATTTATCTCAAATCTATGTCTTACAATGTCACAAGCAGCATCCTCTTGGCTATTGTGTGTGCGAGAGTATTTTAGGATGTAAGTCAATTAACTGTGCATCGTTTAAATTTCCACGTGCGAATGAATTAATTAATAACATTTCTTGGCCATGTTGCTTAGAATAAAAAAAAAACAGAAGGCTAGACGACACAACTATTCAAAACATACGAGGGGAGATATGTCACTTCATCCAACATAAATAGAGTCACAAGCTTGGCCGGTTCTTCCATAAGGAAGGGATTCTAACTATAGATAACAATTATAAAAGTCTAACTAGTTGGAAGAACTCCGTGATACAAATCATGCATTATTTGTAAGCATTTGCGGTGACACGCTAATAAGACAGTTACTCGTGTATGAACTGTAGAATGTAAACTATAGCTATTTTTCTTATGTGTCATATATATTATATTATTAGTGCTTTATCGATCAAATTTAATTAGACACAAAATCACTACTCTATCGCTCAATCAAATCCCCAACATATATATATTACATAATTAATCTAAAAAATAAATTTTAAAATTAGCTCGAAATCATTGCAAGCGGGCATAATCATATTTTTGCCAACTGCGAAAACAAATTCCACGGGCAGGCTAAAAAAACTGCCACGTGTGAAAACTTATTTCCAGGCGGCTGGCATTAAGGCCTTGCCTGTGAAGAGGTATTTTCACATGAGGATATATTAGACTGTCCATCTAGGAAAATCTATTTTCACAGGCGATCGGCTGTCCGCCTATAGAAATACTCGATTTTCACATGCCTTTAGTTATAGACGGCATGACCGGCAATCCACGAAAATATGTATTGGCCGTTGCGATAGCCTGTTTCATGCTACTGAGCTACCATGAGTGCACGGGATCTATGTCCGTGAAACACAAACAAACTGAATACAACTAATACTAACAAATGACCACAAGCGAGGTAATGGTTTGTGAGTATGAGCGTTCGAATGTATAGGTTTGGGTGAAAATCCTTCTTGTTTTTCGTGAGTATGTTTTTCGAACTGCTAAATGGTGCGTCTTTTAAAAAAATTCTATATAGAATTGTTTAAGAAATCATATAATCTATTTTTTAAGTTTGCAATAGCTAATATTCAATTAATCATGCGCTAATAGCTCACCACGTTTTGCGTGATCTTCTTCTTCTTCTTTTTCCTCTTTCCTCGCCTTCAAACTAAGCCTAAGGGTCGTTGGTGTCATCGGTAGCTATCAGATAGAATTAGGGCACTCATAATAAAAGCCACTTATATAATTGACCTTAGAATGCCACATAGCTGAGGCCACATGTTTAAAAGGTTTTCTTACCATGCAAGTGGCTTTAGTGATGGTTTTAACATTTCTTATCAGGCTCTTTTCATTTCAGTTCTCATTTTTTTTTCAATTTACATTTAAGTCCATAAATTTACACCAAAGTCCCCCAAAACCAAAAACTAATATAATTAAATTCACTACTCTTCGCTCTCCCTCTCCAACATGTTTCTCCCTTCTCCCCTTTCCAACGACGAGCTCCGCCATCGTCACCTCTCTCCTCTCCGACGGCAAGCTCTGCGGCCACCGTCTCTCTCCTCTCACTCTCTCAGGCGACGAGGATGATGAGCTTGGTGGCGGCACGAACAGAGCTCCTGCCTTCTCCGGCCTCAAGCTACTCCCTCTTCGGCTGACGCTGTCATCTCCTCTGTCTAGTGGCAGTAGTGGTGGCGGTGGCTCCGATGTGACGTGATGAGAGGCCACTCGTCAGCTGTCACGTTCTTGCATTGTGAATGCTCTTGGTGGTAAGACATGGAAGAAGAACCTGGTTGACTAGGGAAAACGTGACGATTGAGCAGAATCAATCACGCCAGCTGCGGAGCCAGCTCCCGGGCTCCACCGCTGCCGTCTTCACGACAAACTACATCGATGTCCGTAAATATTGGTGGATCACTGGAAAAAGTTATTAGTCGTCCTCGTCTGGGCTCAATGGCGGCGCTGACTTCGCCACTAGATCACACGCCACACCGAACTACTTTAGATAGTACGCTGTACGCAGATCCAGATCATATGACGTAGAGCGATTTACATCAGAGAGACGTCCAACCCGGCTGCACCGTACATTCGGCATTGGATGCAGGAAACCGAGCGCACAGAGAACCGAGCGAAGCAGACAGCCTCGCTCTCGGCCCATGCCAAATAAATCGGCCCACGAACGGATAAGCCGGATGAATCGTCGATGCCGCCACGGCTACTGCCCTTGCTGCTCGTCGCCACTACGCTCGCAGTCGCACCAACGTCCGAGGCTCCCGCAGTGGCATTCGGCTACGACGCCAATGCTGTGGCCCAAGAGCGGTGGCCGACTGCATATCACCGACCTCTACTATGACTAACCCGGTGGCCACAACCTCAACCTCTTCAGCCGCCGGCTCTCTGGTGACCCGGTCTACGACATCGAGTGGACCAACGACACCTCTTAATACTTCAACTCGACCTCCTACTGCGCCATGATGTTCCCCGTCAGCATCTTGCCACCCGATTGGCTTGCCGACGGCGCCGTATACCTCGGCTGCGAGATCGTCGATGGCTTCGACTTTCACGTCTAGACCAAGGTCGACTTCATCTAGTACTACGAGATGTCGTCACCCACTGCCCCGTCCGCTACAACAGTTTCTTTTGACATATCAAATGGCAACACTTGATGTGCCAAGAAGCTAACTTGATGATTGATATGGTCTTGCTTAGCAATTTGCAGTGATGCAATGTATAATTTCAGTTAATTCCTTGATGCATCATTCGATCATTGTGTGAAGTCTCTGATATCCTTGTAAAGGGAAAGCACTCAAATTTCTGCAGTGATGGTGCCACATTGTGCTTTCCTGCTGAAGAAATGCAGTCTAATTTTCTTTAATGGTTCAGTAACTTAATGCAGTTCTGCCGTGATTTGTGTGCTTCAATCTATTTTCCAGGGATGCAGCAACATGTGATGAGCTTTGAGATGGGTGGTGTTCTAGAGAACTCCAAGTGGCAGCGGCTCACTACTTCAGTGATGAAGACACCGCGTGGAATGCTCGGGTCACGGTGTCGGCGCTTAGAAGGGCGGCCGTTGCCGCCAAATGCCACCCCTATGGCCTTGGATGGCAATGCGACTGCAAGCATGGCAGCGGCAAGGAGCAGGAGCAGTAGTGTTCGTGGGCCGATTTTTGTTGGCGTGGGTTGAGAGTGAGGCTGTCTGCTTTGCTAGTTTCTCTGTGCTCTCTTGGCTCCGTCCGATATCGAACGAATGGTGCAGTGGATGTCCCTCTCACGTAGATCCTATGTCAGACGATCTGGTTCCGGCGAGCGCGGCCACCCTGCCATCTCGCGGACCTCACGATCGATCGCCGTTCTCCTCTGGCTCCCAATAGGTGGCTCCGTGATATCGTGGCTCCATCAGGTTTGCTCATACACATAAACCGTACTAAGTACTAGTAAATACGAAAGGTTAACAAATTACTACGATCGTTATTTTTTGTTAACAAACGCGCCGCGCTGGCAGTATCTCTCACTGTTGGTGCTTGTGCTACGCACGTTTGACTCGCTGCACACCACGCAGCTTCCACGTGACGTGAGCCTGCAGCGTCAGGCAACGGCAAGCAGCAGTTTTGCTGGGGCGGCGGTTCTGCCCTCCTGCTAGACATGTGGTGTAACATGCCGCCAGTCAGTTCATGCATCTCCCAACATCTATATTCTGTTTATACATGGCCAGATAGACGGTAGCTTAACACATCGGTCCGAATACAAGAATTTTTTTATTTTTATATTTATTTAATAAAAAAATTTACAAAACTATATTTTTATTTTAAAAATTTACAAAAATATACTTCCGCCGCCCTTTGAAAGGGTGATATGTCTGAAATCGCCCTCCCAGAGGGTGATATGATGACACGGCCGTCAGCCATTTCGCAGGCGGCCCCCCGGGCACACAAAAACCGCCCTCTAAGAGGGCGGCAAGGGGGCCGCCTGTAAAATGGCCGGCACCCCAGCCGGATTTTTACAGGCGGCCCCCTTGTCGCCCTCTGGGAGGGCGGTTTTTAGCCCGGGCAGTATAAAACCCCCTCCCAGACTCCAAAAATATCATAAAATTCACTGAAATTACAGAAAAAAAAGAAGAGAGAGCTAAGAGCGAGCATGAATGAAAGCAGCGAAGCTCTGTCAGCTTGCTGATTTGCCTACAGGTAAAATCTATTATCTCTTTGTAATTTCTATTTCTATGCATAAATTGATGTAGTGTTGTACTGGTTATGTATACAGTACTATATGAAAATAAATTGTTACTCGTAGATCTGTAGGTCTTTAGTTAATGTGTTAGATGATTTAATTTTTGTAGAGATGTGAGGAGAATATTGGTATCTAGTTTAACTGTATTTTTTCATCAACAGAAATGTCAAATAAGGTGATATTTCAGTTATTTCACGGGCAAGGGATGTTAGATATGGTCCAGAAGGGGTAGATCTGTCGGATTTTAGTTCAACGGCTAAGGGGATTGATAGACCAGCTGAGAGAAGTTTTGGGTCAGTGTACAACTGGCTGATGCAAGGGTTTCGATTGAACCCTGAGCTCAGCACAATAACCTTGTATGTAGTAGTCAGTCGTGCAGCTGAAGGTTTTTTTTGGAAACTGATGCCGGTGGATTGTACTGCCACTTGGAGATAGTATGTGGAGAATGCATTCCAACGTAGTTAGCCACTGGGCATACTTGTGTCGATATATGAGAAAGAAAACACTGCTGGTGTAATGCCCGTGCAAGATGATGAGGGTCCAAGTACGGCGGGAGGTAATAGCGAAACAATGGAAGAAAATGAAGAGGTAATGAAGAAGATAGACAGCCAACAGGTGTGTGCAGCATGATAGGAGAAACAAATCAACAGAATCGTCGAAGAAATAGATAGGGAAGATTCTGAAAACGAGCAAGCAGAGCATGATGATTCGTCTGATGAGGACACCATGATGCCTGCAGAATGTAGCAACCATGACTTCTCTAGGCTTTCTATATCTGAGGGACATCATGTGTCATGGGATTACAAGGAAAATGAGGTCATCCAAGGGGCTAAGTATGCATATGTAGAGGATTTAAAGGAGGCAGTAAAACAATGGGCCGTGTCACTTCAAAAAGAGTTCTCAGTCGTGAAGTCAAGCAAATCGGTCTATGAAGTAAAGTGCATGAAGGATGGGTGTCCATGGCGGATGCACGCATTCAAGGGTAAATGGAAAGATTATTGGCAAGTTTCAATCGTGACTGAGCATTCATGTTATTTACCCGGTGTTAAAAAATATCACAGAAACATGACATCTGCATTTGTTGCGACAGAGATGTACTCCCATATTATTAACAATATGGGGTACGAACCAAGGTCAATTGTTAGACATATTGAAGAGAAATTTAAATACACAATTAGCTATGCTAAAGCTTGGAGGGCAAAACAGAAGGTCGTAGAGATGAGATTTGGCACATTTGAAGCATCCTATGATAATTTGCCTCGTCTGTTAGGCTGTATTCTTCGAGGAATCCGGAGACGTGCTACAACGTAAAAGCCTTTCCATCAATTCACCATGGTAATAAAAGTGTGTTACAACGAGTATTCTTTGCATTAGGTGCTTGCATTCAGGCATTTGTCCATTGTCGTCCCATCCTCTGCATCGATGGGACATTTCTGACCGAAAAGTACAGAGGACAGATCTTAACAGCAATTGGAGTTGATGGAAACAACCAAGTTCTACCAGTTGCTTTTGCTTTTGTTGAGAGTGAGAACACTGATAGCTGGTATTGGTTTCTAGAAAGGGTTAAGTCTGCAGTTGTAAGGATGAGACCAGACGTATGCCTTATACATGACCGTCACGCCGGCTTACTGCGTGTAATTGAGGAATTGAGATATGGATGTGTTGAGAAGAGATACCTACCAAGGTGGTCTGATGTCCAAAGCAGATGATGCATACGTCATATGGGTGCTAATTTCTACAGATAATTTAAGAATAAGCACCTTATAGATCTTTTTAAGAGGCTTTGCGCCTAGAATCAAGAGAAGAAATTCAATGAGCTTTGGAGGAAGTTGGATGAGCTGACCTCTAAATAAACAGATGAGCAGTCTAGGAGGGCTACCATTGGAGGGGATGAGGCTCCATAAGCTCTTGAACCTCTATCAACTGACGGACCTCATATGAGAAGAAGGTCTGCATACTCAGTTAGAAAATTTTTAGATTGGATTGAGAATGAGCCAAAAGAGAAATGAGCATTGTTGTATGACAAGGATGGTTCTCGGTTTGGCATAATGACCACAAATTTGGCAGAGGTTTATAACTGGGTGATGCGTGGTGTTCGAGGGCTCCCACTTGTTGGCATAGTTGAATTTATCTTGCATGACAGATGCAAGTACTTCAGAGATCGGTTCAGAGCAGCTAGGCTGTAACACCCTGAAAATCGTCTTAATTAAAAATTATCGCGGGTAAATGGAAATGCAAGAATACACTAGAAAATTTTGGTTTGAGAAAAGAGTTTGAATAAAATTTTGAAATTTCCAATATTAAAAATCCCGAGTTTAAATCTTTAAATAAATACTTGGATTCTTTTATATTCCAGGGGTTTTGTCGGAGTATTTTAAGCGTTTGAGTATTTATAATAATAAATTCTTCGTGTTTCATGGTGGCATTTACTTCTGGTAAATTCCCCGTGATTTAATAAACTCTCTGAAATTTTCTTAGATTTTTCGGAGCTACAGAATTAATTTTAATGCTATAAAGATCACTAAAGTAAGTAAATAAATATAAATAAATTCCTTTTCTTTTTCCCTGTTCGGGTCGTTTCTGATTCAGTCCTTTGAAGTCTCCCCATTCATCATGAACTCTGACTCCTTTTCTTCTAGGGTTTTGTGTCGTTCCCAGAACCTTAAAGTCACCTCGAAAACCTAAATTCGGGTTACCGGATTTATTCATTTTTGAAACTCTAGAACTCTTTTGGACTCCCAATCCGAGATCCTTTGTATTTGAAATATCTATATTTCCCTTTGAGATAAATCCCAGATATTTCTTTAAACTCATTTTCTGTCAAAATAAATCTAAATCCCCAATTGTCTGAGATTTCTGCAAATTCGAGTCCTAATAAAACACCCTTATCAATGCCCTAATCCCAAAATATTTTATTCGGAATATGCCATTTCCCAGTTCCTGGAAAATCTCCTCTAGTTCCCAACCTGATGGATAATTCGATATTTGTTTCCCCAAATATTCCTCGAATATCCCGATATTCTACTCCCCAAATTTCCATCGAGAAAATATTCTCCATTCTCGGAATCCCACAAAATATTCTGTTTCTTGGACCCTAATAAATATACTTTTGTTTTCTAAATTCGTCCAAATACCCTTCAATCCCCAATATATATATACGTGTATATATATATATATATATATCCTCGTACCCAGATAATTCCAATGTCCCGAATATTTCTACAATTTTTGATTCGGAAATATTCCTCGAATCTATAAATTCCAATTTTCAAATTCTCTCCTTTTTTTCTTTTTTTTTCCTGGTCCTCTCTCTCCTCTGTTTATCTCCCCTTTGTTCTTTTGCTCTCTCTCTCTGCATCTGCCGCTGGAGGCCATGGCTGGCCGAAGCCGAGCTCCCCTGGCGAGCTCCTCGGCTCAGGCCTCGGTGCCTGCCTCCTCTCGGCCAGGCCGCCCAGCCCAGCCCGCTGCACGCGCCACGCCGCCGCCCGGCCCAGGCCAACGCCTGCGCCTCCGCCCGCAACGGCCACCGCCGAACCGCTGCGCCACCTATATATGTACGCCGCCAGCCTGTGCCCTAGCCGGCTCTGCTCCTCTCCACGCCGCAGGCTGCCGCGCCCCGAGGCAGGAGCGCCGCCGCCACCCCGTCGTGTGCCGCGCCGCCGTCTACACCTGCCGCCGCGCTGGCACCCTGCGCTGCTCCAGCCGTCGCCGCCTGCCTCTGCTGCCTCCGCCGGAGCCGCTGCCTCTTCCGTTCCTAGCGCCGTCGCCTGCGAGCCGCCCCTGTTTCTCATCTGCCACCGTCGCTGTCCCTCCGACGCCGGCCGTCGCTGGGAGGCCCCAATCCGTCATCGCCGTCGTCTCTTCACGGTGAGCATCCTCGTAGCCGCCTCCCTCCTCCTCTGCCTGTTGTCGCCGTCGTCGTCGTCTTCGATCCCGCCGCTGGTGAACTCAGACCTGCCGTCGCCGTCTTCGTCTCTGCCGCCCGCCGGCTGCCTAGGACGCCGCCTCCTCCGTCGCCGGTGAGCTTCGGACGAAGCCGTCCTTCTTTGATTCATCGCTGCCATCGCTCTTTTCCAATTGGCATCGTCGCCCATCCTCCTCTGCCTCCTGTTCGTCGTCGCCGTTGCCAGGTAGTCGTCGTCGTCATCTATCGCCTGTGCGCCGTTCTCTCTAGTGCCGACATCGCTGCCTTCTGCGCCTCTGTCTTCCCCATCTGCCGCCGTCGCTAGGAGTCCGCCGCCTCGCCGTCTGCCTCGCACCGCTTCTGCTCCCCGCCCAGCATCGTCACCGCCGTTTACAGCGACGCCCTTCACGTCCTCATCTGCTTGCTATGCGCCGCCGGTTGGTCGCCGCGCCAGCGGCAAGGCCATCTCGCCGCACCCACCTTTGCTTCGTCGTCGCCGGCATCTAAGCCTCCTCTCCGGCCGTGTTGCCCCAACGGCGCCTCCCCTCGTCGCCTCTGCCTCCTGCTCCTCGTCGTTTTTTGCCAAGCGCCGCTACGTCCCCTGCTGTCGTCGTGCCGGCCGTCGCCCGCTCCCTCCTGGCCATCCGCCGTCGCGTTGCCCGGGTCGCTGCTCCGTCGCCGGTCCGCCGCACCGCCTTCAGGCCGTCTTTTCCGCCCCCGGTGTCGTCGCCTGCCGTCGCCCATTCCTGCTGTTGCTGCAGCGCACCATCGCTACGCCACCTCATCCATCCCTGCTCTACTCCCCATCTGCCGTCGTCCCGGCCGACGAGCCGTCATCGCCGTCTCTGTGATTCAGTGCCGTCGGTGAGCCCGAAGTCCGTCGCCATCGCCGTGTCCCTCCGGCTCGTCTTGGCCACGCCGTCCCCGGTCCGTCTCCCTTGTTGTTTCTGTATGCCACGGGACACCGTCATCACATCGTCGGACATCCTCAGCAGTATTCTCCTTTGTGACCTCTGGGCCCGGTGTTTGTCCCAGTGCATGACTAGGGGACCCGAGGCACAGTGCCCCAATAAATCTCAATCGTCCGATAATCCGAAGTCGATCCGAGCCACCTTGGCCGTCTAACCCTTTTAATCGGTCAAAGCCATGTCAGCCCTAGCCACCTCAGCTGCACTTCTGTTGCCACCTCATCCCCTTCGGCCACATGTTATCCACCTCAACATTCCATTCGTCCCTCCTATTTCTAAATCCATGAACCAAATCCACCATACGCCTGGTCACTGATCATGGATCCCATATCTCAGCATTTATCCAAAATAATTAGTTTTAATCGAACATCTAGAGAATATTCTCGAGAATATTCTTTTCCAATTCTTTTCGGATTCATTCTGGATTCAATCTTCCAAAAGCCATATCTTTTCCATTTGAAGTCCGAATCGACCCGTTCTTCTTCCTAAATTTATCTAAAATTATAATCTACTTGTTTATGTATTTTTATGTATTGTTTATTTGGAGTTTCTTAGGATTATTATTGTTTTGTGTGTAGTTGCGTAATCGTCGATTCGGAAGACTTCGGAGTCTGCGGAAGAGTTCGGAAGATTATTTGAAGACTTTTGCGATTGCAAGGCAAGTCACACGACAATCTCCTTGAGCATGTTGATCCCGTTTGCGAAAGCTATTTTATTTTAAAATTATTGCATAAAATGCTTTAGAATGACATTATTACGGGTAATTATTTAATAGCCAATATTCCTTGATAATTATGGCCATTTTGGTTATTGCTATCTATACTTGATACCTTGGGTGCATTAATACTGACTAGCTGGATGTTTAAGTATTTATCTGGCTAGATTATTTAGGAGTTGCTTAGCCTAACCTAGAAACTGTAGTGTCATTTTTATATGGGAAACTATTCATTCATTCTTGATTAATTAATGATTAATGGTGATATTTTCACGACGCTTGTCGTGGGTTGATGAATTGACTATATCAACTAAACTTGCTGAATGGTGGGTTGTGAGCCACCAGGGTTTGTGTTTGTTGCATAGCGGTGCTCATGACAGTTAAGGACCGGTTTCGTTGGACTACTTGTTGCGAAGCAATAACTCGTGCTAACCACAAGCTAGTATGGGTAATGGTGGGAACCAAAGTGTAGTACGTTCAACCGGGTCCACCATGGTGTGTTGTGGCTGTGTCAATAAAGACCACCATGGCTGCGTCAATAAGTCCATGTCTTGGGCGTTGGATCGTTTCCCTGTTGGGGCCTGATCAGCTTCGCCTGCCGGAAACTGGTGGTTTCCAGGCGGGTGGCTCCCTTGTTGTGCGGATTACATGGAGGGTCTTATCACAATTCCTTTCCGAGGGAGGTTACCGTGATGGTATTAAGGCGCACAGTATGTGTTGTGGAGTTTTTTGTGTCTTGTGGAGGTAATTGTACATTCTGGGCAGAGTAAAAACTATTCGGAATAGCCGTTGCTCGGTTAATGAGCGGCCTAGCAATGTTTCTGTGATTAGTCCCACACTACTTTAATGAAAATAAAAATGGAATATGGATAGCTCCTGTTTGGAGAAGTTTTGGTTTGGGCCTGAACTGCGTTGGGAGCGCTGTTCAGTGGTTGATTCAATATGATATTAATTAACTATAATGTTTTGTAATTGATTTCGAGAGTGCAAATATTCTTAAATGCTGTTTACGCAAATAAGCCATATATGCCTTTCCTTTGGTATCCTGTTGCAATTACATTGCATTCCCTACTGTGGCTTGTTGAGTACGGTGGGTGGTACTCAGTCTTGCATTATTGCAATCTTTAGAGTGAAGTTTTGCGTGGAGGAGAAGATGGTGTTTGGCTTATACCCCAGTTGAGCTGCCTGTGGCTTGGAGCTGAAGCTACGCTAGTTGCCATTCCCCTGCTGTTTTCTTCTGTGTAAGGACTAAGTGCCTCTGTTGTAAGTATTTATCGTTATTTCGTTTTGGTTATGTTTATCAAATTGTCAATTTGTGTACCTCGGCTGATTCCTGGATGAGGATTTATTGCACAATTAGCTTTGGAAATTCTGGTGAATTTCTGGGCGTGACAAGCCCTCAATGACGGACAATAATCTTTTCTTTGGCACACTACTGACGAAGTATCTACAAGATAAAAGTAAAAAGGCCCGAAGACATCGTGCTCTACCTCAAGGCACACAAGAACACAGATTTGAAATATTGTGTGTCGACAAGGGCATGCGCGGAATCTTCCGTAAAAGAGTTGTGCAGGAGTGTGTGCTGAAGGAAGACGGGACCTGCAAGTGCTCGTGCCGAAAACCTACTCTGCTCCACAAGCCATGCTCTCACGTTATTGCCGCGAGCGGTGAGTGCGGGATAGAAGCACGCTATTTTGTCTCACCTTATTTCAGGAAAGAAGCAATCTATACCTGGAGGGAGATATACGGTTTCGGTATTGCGGGTACATTTACTATGGAGCATCCTCAAGCTATGTACATTTTTGATCCAACAAAATTGAGGGATAAAGCAGGTCGCCGCAAGACAAGACACATCCGTAATGACATGGATGAGTCAGAAGCCGGTGGAAAGCATAAACGTTGTTCAAAAGTGTATCAAAAACGGTCATACATATAAGACTGTCAAAGGATGCAACCGGTCCAAGTGCGGCGAAGCTGGACCGTCGGGTTCAGCGATGATGGTAGGCGTCCTACGGGTGAAGGCACAACTTCAAGACGACCCCGTCTTAGGCGTTCTCGAACAATTAGTGGTGCTACGGTGTAGCGTAAGTCTATACTAGTTCTTTGTTATAGAAGAATATGTACGTACTGTTTTTTTTATTATCATGTAACAATGCTATAAACTTATAACAATAATTACGCTAACTCTCTATTTGTATGTAGTTATTGGCGTACGATACACCGGAGCTGTTGGACCGAGGTGGTCGACCGGTCCCCAGCCGTCTTACCTGTCAGCGTGGAGGTGCCCACTTATCCACCTTCCGTCCACGGCCTTCACGTCACCTCCTGCGGATAGATCCTCGGTTCCGTGAGAGGTAAGAGCTGTACAAATATTCATTCACATCGTTTGTGCATATGTATGTTCCCCAATATTGATTACAGTGCTATATTCTGCAGGTTGTGTGAGGCTGGACTTCTTCCGCTATGTAGGCTAGTCGAGCCCGCACCGGACGAGAGAGACCTCGCCAAGCGATGGGACGCTGATCAGTCACTTATGGCCGCACTGGTGGATCGCTGGAGACCGGAGACCCACACGTTCCACCTACCGTGTGGCGAGATGACTCCCACACTCCAGGACGTGTCGTACCTGCTAGAACTTCCCCTCACAGGAGACGCAGTCGGCCCGATCGACGGGGCGCACGGTTGGTCGCAGGACATCACTGCTCGGTTTGCACCCGTGCATCGTCGACCTGAACTTGGACACCCGGGTTCGCTACCGCCTTACACCACGATCGACCCCTCGCAGGCTTGGTTGTTACAGTTCACCGTAAGTCACGAATTCCTTTCATTCACAATCATCTGATCTACAAAGCAACAGAGCTGCTGACTGTAATCTTCCTTTACAGCCTGATAAGCTAGCCGATGACGCCGACGATTACTCGGTGCGGCGGAGCATGGAGGCATATCTGTTGTGGCTGTTCGGGTGGGTGATGTTCACCAACACTCACGGGCACGCGGTGGACAAGGGACTGATCCACTACGCTCATGCGATCGCCGACAGTGAGGACAGCCTCGTACCGCAGTGGAGTTGGGGATCTGCTGTGCTAGCAGCGACGTACTGTGCTCTTTGTGACGCGTGCACAAAGACCGATCCAGGTGCGATTATCGCCGGTTGCCCTCTTCTTCTGCAGCTATGGGCGGCCAAGCGTTTCGTGATAGGCCGTCCTCTGATTCAGCACTCTGCCTACGAGGGTGGCCTTGGAGGATTGTACAGCCAGTTGCCCGAGGACCGTCCGACTATGGGGACCGTATGGTGTCGACGTGAGGTACAAAATATAAAATTCTATGTTTAGCAGTTATGTGCAAACACTGACGTTTAACCTTTTCCTATTTTGCAGCGTCGTTACGCCCACACGCAGGTTAGGAGGGCCTACCCCGAATTCGTTTTGGAGTTCGACCGCCTGCTACCCAGCGACGTCGTCTGGGAGCCGTATAGTCCGCAGGTCATCGCGGCCCGTGCACCGCTCGGACTCTCTACTCTTTGCACGCGCGACCAGGCGTACTGGATGACGATGGTGCCGTTGGTGTTTGACATCTTCGTCGAGCCCCACTCTCCGCAGCACGTGCTGCGACAGTTCGGACTACGTCAGTACTCCCCTGTGCCCGTGCAGATCGATGTGCCGCGCGATGTGCACCAGTTAGTACAACTGCGATCTTTGTTTACTACTATAACTATTTAATGTAGTCTAATGCACTCTTTGCAAATAGATATAATCGTAGGGGACATGCAGTCGGTGTTCAGTGGTATCCTCGACTGCAGAAGTACGTGGACGACTGGTTGTTAGCGACGGAGGAGGTGGTCGACGAGATACATGCACACACTGAGGAGGCCTACCTAGCATACCTGACGTGGTACCAGGCCCGTACCCGTACACGCGTAACGTTCACCCCAGATGATCCACAGCCACACGTCGCCGCTACGACGGACACGTATCCTAGACACCGTGACCAGGACTACTTCCGTGCGGTACATCACATTATCTTTGCACTTTGCTATTTCCTTTGTACGTGTCCACAGTTCTAACACATGTTCACGTCACATCTAAAATAGGCCGACGCAGCGGGACAGGTTCAGGCTGGATGTAAACGCGGCGTTCGACATTGACAGTGGGATTGTGCTGAATGCCGAATGAGCAGAGGACGACCTTCGGGAGGATTCGTTCAGGCCGATGCTCACAGTGATTCGTGCGCCTCATTGTCGTGCAGTCGACTGCGGTACCTCCCGTAGTGACACAGCAGCAAATAGCCATGCCAATAGGAACAGGAGCAGGAGCAGGAGTGCGACCGCAGGGTTCCAGTCAGGCCATCTGGCCCCTCCAGAGGTAAATTGGACTAACCATCGGTTCATAACATGTTTCCTTCTACGACATGTACTGTTGTAATCAATATACCCCCTGCAGCTTTTCGCTACACACGAGCGTACATCCCTCTGGAGCTAGCACATCGACGGCATGGAGTGTACCACAGACAACCACACGCGCAGCTGGGCATTGACAACTGCCCCTCAGGCCACAACAGGAGGTCCTTCCAGTTATATTCAAACTTTATTTTTGCCTTGCAAAATTTTGGTTTACAATTATCATATATTTGGTGTACATGTTCTACTGTTCAGCGCCGGATGTTTGCTGGCGCTGGCTCCTCCCCGCAAGGCGTGGGCATGACAACTGCCCCGGGCCACCACAGGAGGTCCTTCAGTTATATCAAACTTTATATTTTTACCTTGCCAAATTTTGATTTGCAATAATCATATTTTGTGTACATGGTTCCACTCTACAGCGCCAGGATATTTGCTTAGCGCTGGCTCCTCCACGCAGGCCGCACGCGGCAGCGGTTGGGCCACCGGATCCTTTCAAGGGGGACCTCGGACGGACTCGGCGAGGAGATCCAGAAGATACTACCAGCTCGCAGCTCGAAGGAGCTCCGCCACCACAGACACCAGGACCCCACCAGCTCCACACCTATGCAGACGACCCGCGCTGGCCCGTGCCGTACCACCAGACGGCTGACGTTACTCCCAGGGGCAGGTGCAAAGCGCGCAGGGTAGGAAGACAAAGAGGGCTAGAGGTTACGGTCAGGGCCCGTAGTACGTTGCATCTGTGATAGTTTGTCTGTTGGTATATATATTATTATTTCATTCTAGCGTATACTGAAGAAACCATTTACTTTATTTACGCTCATCGATCGTTTACGATCTATGTTTGTGACGAAACTGATCAAGGCAAACATAATTTTTCGTTTCAATTTTACGGCGAAAGTACATTCTGAGCGGTGACAACCGAATCACACGTTAATTACATACGAACATAATGAAATTATCCATACAAAGAGTACAAACGGCACATCAAATGTTTCTAGATTATCGTTATTACATGCCTTAGAAATTTTAAAGATAAACTAGTAGAGATGTAACTACTGTGTGCAGCGTGGGTACTTCCTCTTCCTTGCTGCACAGATATGCCTGTCCGGACCGTCCGGACAGGGTAGATGCGTCCAGACTATATAATTGCAAAACAAACAATTTGTACAGTGCGACCGTCCGACAGAGGTGACGGATGGTCCGGACATAAATATTGTGCAACGGCAATTTGACAGTTCAGACCGTCCGTATATATGCGGACCGTGGGTCCGGACAGTACTCTCGCGGCCGCCTGCAAAGTAGCCAGTCCGGACCGTCCGTATAGAGTGCGGACCGTCCGGACAGTACTCTGCGGCCACCTGCAAAGTAGCCTGTCCGGACCGTCCGGATAGTACTCTGGTGCCATGGATCGGCCATTTGTAGGCGGCCCCCTTGCCGCCTCTCAGGGCAGTTTTTGTGTGCATGGGGGCCCTGCAAAATGGTCTGACGGGCCGTGGGCCGCCGGCCAACGCCGTCAGCCACGTCATCATATCGCCCTCTGGGAGAGGGCGATTTCAGACATATCGCCTCCCAAAGGGCGGCGGGAATATATTTTTGTAAATTTTTAAAATGAAAATGTAGTTTTGTAAATTTTTTATTAAATAAATATAAAAATAAAAAAAATTCCGAATACAATGCTATAATAATCGTGCGAACCGGCCCAAACACTCAAGCCGGTGGGCCAGCCCGTTTGGCCGTGTCATACTTAGGCTGAATCCTCATCCCATAGATCGGCCCAATATGGCCCGATTGGCCCATTATTTTTTTATAATTTTTCTATTTTTCTCCTATTTTTTCTAATTTTCTCCACTATTTTTTTTATTTTTTCCTATTTCTCCTAATATTTTTTCCTTCAATTTTTTATTTTTCTTTTTTTTTTCATCTCATTTTTATATTTTATGAACCAAACGTACTATTAGGCCTCTGACCGATCCACGTACTGATTCGGATCCATGTCAACGGCATGCCTAGCCTTTAGGCGTGCTAAAAGGCCTCAGCACGGCATGACCAGCCGTGCCGTGCCTTTAACCCATGTGGCATGATATGTCCGTTTGGCCATCTATAATTCTATAGATAATAATGAAAGTGTATATATATATATGTACTTCCATTATTATTTATAGGTACACCATCGTTTTACAATACTTCCTTTAGTCAAATACAACATCTAGATTTTAAATTAGTAAAATATTAAGATTTTGTCCGTGGAAAATGATATCGGCGGATTTCTTTCCCTGGAAAACATTTTGGCATGCTTGCAGTTTTAGAATTATTATAAATGTATAGATAAAAAGTATTTTTAATGGTAGTTTAAAAGCATCGATCAAACATTTATGGATCCCATGGGTCCAAATCAACATTTCATTCTTGGGTCCAAATCAAGGTGATTTCGATGACAGCATATGGCGCCTACGTATAGTCCACGCAGATGAAGGATAATGACATGAATATATCAACCAATAATAAACAACAAAATAAAGAAAAACTGGAGACACTGCTGCAACCTACATGACAACACTTCGATGTCACACCATCAAAAACCACCCGGTTTAGATCAAAGGATAACATATGAACGGTTTTTAAGAGTTAACCAATATTAACCGGTTCCGTAGTTAAGGGACCAAAATTAAACAAAACCATTGATGAAAGATCAAATTTGGACTTTCTAAAATAAGAATATCCGGGGTAAAAGTCTGTTCTTAACCTTTGGTCGGTTGTTCAAGCCTTCAAGGGTGATTTCAGCTTAGGCAGTGGCCCACTAAAAATATAAAATATAATCGTACCGCCCATGTAAAAGCAACATTAGTGTGCCTGAATCCACGATAACATACACAAAACAAGGTCGTATGAATAAATGTAGCTGCATGTTTTTAAGGCATCGCACAAACGAAACACCCATGGTTAACATTGATCATTATTTGTCAGGACAAGCGAGGAATACAATATCAATGTCCCACACGAGTTAACTATTTTACAACGCCAAGGACCAAAAGTTGCAAAAACAGGGGTAGAACAACCCGGTACATCCAACTATTGCAAAGAACATATTCATGATTTCAAAAAAAAAAAAAAGTTTCTGAGATTATACCTGTTTTATGCCAAAATTTTTGCAGTCCAAGGAGAGAGCGACTGAAAAAACCAACCGTGCAACAAATTCAAGATCCGCTGCTTCAAAAGAATGTCACACCCTGATGTAGCCAGGCAGCAAACCCCGGCAAAGCCTCATGGGAACTGAGATGAAAGGTTATCCTTTCACCATCTACAAGATGACAACGAAAGGTACAAGCTGGAACTGAGAAAATAGCCAGAGACTGAAGAGATCTCAGTTCCCAATCAATAATATACTCCAAATGAAAATCATCAAGAAGTTCCTCTTGGCAGTTTAGCACTTCCCCTCTAGATCTCTTGTCCTCTGTGCGCACTTTGGTTAATTAAGCATTGACTCTAACATGTGTTCTGTTCCAGCTGTAACCAGGTACCTGCTTATGGCACATTACCGAATGCTTAGGTCGCTCAGTTCATCCACAATATGCAGAGTCCCATTCAAAGTACATGTTTCTCCATCTGCTGTTTTCACTTGCGCATTTGCCACAACTCCATTTTCTGATGAATCCTCAAGGCTATTGACAACAGAACTGTAAGCTGCACTAGCACTCTTAATGCCTTCAAAGTAGGTTGAGTATGGGTAATATTCGGCGCATCGGGCCTTCCAACCTGTAGCAATAGTTGGGGATTAATCCTAACAATTGTATCACTACAGACGTTTCATTAACATAATCAATTGGCATGGTATGAGTCGGTGTAATGTATGCATTGTGCTGTATCAGTTTAACTACTCACTTTTTAAATAGCTGATACCAGACACTGTTCATTTCAAACTTTGACCGTTGTCTTTATTTTGCAGAAAATTTATAATACTTAAAAATATACCACATTATTAAAGTGTATTACATCCTAAACATAACCATGAAATTTCCATTCATCGTAATCTAATCATTTGAGAGTAATTAGTGGTCAAAGTTGAAATGGTAATAGTCAATGCTGACAGTTAACCGAAAAAGGAGTGAGCAAAATGTCTACTGATATCATGATGATATCAATAGACATTTCAATAAAATGATGGCATCAGAAGAAATTAGACTCATGAGTCATGCCATCAAAAGCTACTAATGAATGGTAACAGAATGCTACACTTTGTGCGCCCAGTGACATACTGACATGTAATGAAAGATCTGATGATAGCAGATCTAATGCCAGCAATTGCTAATGCAAGGTGAAATAATTTGGGTAATATTGAAACTTACTCTTTGCCGCATCCGGATCACAAAACTCTCTCTCCAGCAATTTGTGAGCATCAATGCAATCTTGAATGTTCCATTCTTTCACAGGACCAAGCACACCGTTTCTGCATAAAGTCCGACTATTTTTAAAAATATGTATAGCATGTAGACAGAACCATAGATGCTCTTTTGTTTGTGATATTTTTACCCTGATGCTGTGTTGTTTACTGAATCTTCAATTAACTTGATTGCCTCAAGCTTCTTATCTGGCTCCAAGAGGTACATCATTTCAGCTGCCGCTGCTCTGTGCGTCAAAGAAGCTAGCAAAGAAAATGATTATTGACAACAAGTAAGACCTCCAATCAAGGAAAACACATCAATTAAAAATTAAAATGATTATTTTTGTTCTCAAGAGAACTTGTGTTTACTTTACTTCAACAAAAGATAAAATAAAAATAAAAAGCATACCATTGTGCTTTTCAAGGAAACTTCTATTTACTTCAACAAGAGACTTCCCATGTAACTGCCTGCAAGAACTTGCAAGTCAAATAAACCGATAGAAGTGTATATTGGTAAGGCAAAAATCAGCTTATAACCTTAAATCTGGACGCTCAGCTTCCAAAACATTCCAAATTAGTTTTTCAGAATCTGTCCCTGGAGAGGGAAGATTGTTTATCTTGTGGAAAAACCTTATCTACAAAATTCAACATCAGGCAGTAAATAAAATAGAACCCAAGTTTAATAAATATAATTGAAAACTTGAGTAAAATATTAAAACAGCAAAGGAAAACTGAATAAATGCATGCACTCCATGCCAAATTCTTCTATTCCGGTTCAACTAATTGTCATATTTATATACACCCTAAGTACCATAAGTATGATGCTTACAAAGCATCCAAAGCATTCACCAAAAACGACAAATTAGGAGCACAAAAGTAACAACTTTGTCAAGTTGGGATGTTGGCATTCAACTGTCAAACAAAAATAGCTTGAGTGCAAGCCATAATTTGGATACTCACCAGACAACGATGACTGTCAGGGTTGTTTTCATCCAACTTAATGAGCTGCTTGACTGCCTGCAATGAAAGAAAGATTAAAAATCTAATAACTATATAACAAAAAAACCAATTAAGATAATATAGCTACTCGTTGTTAAGATTAAAAATCTAATAACTATATAACAAAAAAACCAATTAAGATAACATAGCTACTCGTTGTTCAAAAATACTGCCCTGCTCATGCCAAATGTCATTTTTAGTGTTTACTGTTAAAATAATTAAAGCTTTGATCGATAACTATTTAGGTTGCTAAATGAAAGTCAAGTTGGCATAGTTGAACAATAGATGTATCACTCTTTGTTTCAATAATATTTTTCCATAAAGTATTGCTATGTTATTGTAAGAGTTAATGCGAAAAGGGGTATATTAAAGACACTCTATGGCTGAAACAACAGCTAATTGCAAAAGAAATGTAGTGTGTTAAAACATTTGCAGCACAGAATTCACCGTGTTACATTTTTCAAGCATACCACCCAAATTAAGTAAGTTATATTTAATGTCCAGTGCTTTAAATTCAATGGCATCTACCACCTTTCATTTTACCCATGACAAATAAAGTAAATACAATGTAATTTTTTCTTAAAAAATAAAATCATTTCTTTCATGGTGTATCAATACTGCTATGGTTAAAGCGTATTAATTTGAAATGACATTGCCAGGATGAACAATCAATTCATTAGCAAACTCTGATATTTCATAATCAGGAAATGTTAAATATACTTCATCAACTATTAATTGTGGGAGTGCAGGTGTATTCCGCACAGGAGAATTTACATCTCGGCATATAGTTAGAACATCCTTGCAAATCTTTTGTCAAGGATACAGTTTTACAAGCATCAAGATCTAAGCAAAGAAGAGGTTTCTGTAGTTACAAACCAGAAGAACATATGTTAATTCGATAAAGCTTGCCTCCAGCAAGGAGAAGAGCAAAACAGAAGCTCCAGATATTCCAAAATAATCAGATATATCATAATAGCCACATTTAAACAAAAAGGAATAAACTAAATACCTGAAAAGCAAGTAATATCTTTTGTTTTCTCATGTTGAGTTCAAATGAAAGTGTATGAGTTTCCAATGAGTCTGACGAGTTATTCTGCAGAAGCTTCAAATATTTCGTTCCTTCAGCAAGTGGATCTTCAATCTGCAAAAGCAAGGAATATTGAGAAAATAAGAATACTCTTCTGCATCTTCAAAGCTCTAGCTTGTATAATGCAGGCACTGATTATTGCACTGTCATAAACATCCGTAAAACTGACTAAAACAAAAGCATGAGTGATAAATACCTGCACAAATTTAGTACCATGTGGATCCAAATCAACTGGCCTTGCGTTTTGTTTCTTCCCAGATTTTGAAGTGTTCGATGAAGTTGCCTCAATCAGGATCTCCAGAGCCTCCTACAAAAATTTGTGGGCAGAATCAGAATATTTAACAGTTATTGACCCAATGCTGAGCTTTCAAGGTTACCCTATGGGCACGAGCTTCTGCCTTTCTCTGTTTTTGTCTCAGTTTCTTCCTCTGAGCAGGTGGTAGTTTTGACATCTCTTCATTCTCCTCAGTGGATGATTTTGCTGGTGAATCATGTAATTTCATATAACACCTAAGGTATGTGCAGCTCAATTTCATCAGATTGCCAAATGAAGTACAAAATACTAATAAAAAGAAAAGTTTAGTGGCAACTCCTACCTGATAGCTCCTGCTGCAGCCTTGTGGAAGTATTCGTGAGCATGCAAGCGATCTTGAAACTTCAGCATAGAAACATATGCCCTCAGTGTCATTTTCCGTAAGCAATACGAATGGAAGTCAAATTGATCTTCAGTCATGTCAGCATAATGCTTCTCAACAGCCAAGAAATTTTTGAGAGCCCTGCCGAGATCACCTCGACGATAGTAACTCTCACCAGAAGCAAGCTCATACCTTTAAGGATATAAAGATCAACAAATCAGATCAGACAGAGGGAGGAGAGAGGAAGGGGGATACTGGGATGAGAGCAAATACCACATGCACTGCATGTCATGGAGATTATTATGCTGATCGCCGTCCTTAGTAAACAAAACAGCAGTCTTCTCGGCTAGCCAAACCTTCACAGATCACAAAATAAGCAGTTACAATGTATACTATAACCAAATAACAGAGGGCAGCTAGGAGCACACTGCAGTAGAAATGGTTTCTTTTTTTTTCCTAGAAAAGGCTAGTGACACTGTAACAGAATAAAGTTTTGATACAGATATAATCAATTGCCGTACCTGGTCAGCTTGGAGCATCTGCATAACACACTCGCTGTTTAAATAACGATCGGCAAGATCCATTGACCTAGCTTCATCCGCTAATGCTGCAGCCGCTGAGAAATTGCCAGCATGCTGCAATATCTTCCCCTAAAGTAACAGCATGCACAATAGCAGTTGAAGTAATATAAAATCGTATGGCTTTCATTAGTACAACATAACATAATGTGAGATGAAACAGAATAACAAAGCATCCTGAAGCTAGAAGTACATTTAGATAAGGTAAAACAAAAGTATCCGCAAGAATAGTCAATTTGGGAAATAAGCATATATATGGATGGAAATGAAGAGGCAACAGATGCTATGAATAACATCATGGTAATGAAACCATAAATTGAGACTAAGTTTAATTATAGCTTCATGCAATCGCAAAAAAATTACAAAGACAACAGTATGTTAGACAAAATGCCAATACAAACATATATCAACCGAAACTCAGGTAGTGATGCAGGAGGATGGGAATAAGGGATAGGGAGAAACCTTTATTGAGTATAAATCAATTACAGTTGGTGTGTGTGAAATAGCTTCATCAATTTTATCTAGAGCCATATCATACTGGCCTCTTCTGTCATAGTGCTGCATCATTCAACATGTGGAAAAACTTGGCCATGTGAATTCAAAAGATATAATTGGAAACAATTAAGAAGTTCTAAAATTGTAGCTTGTAAGGAAACACCAAATGCTCAATGCTAACCTGGGAGATCAAAAACAGAGTCCACATGAGTGTGGATGGCGGTTCCGTATGTGGACTGCAAGAAGAAACAATTCAATAAACTCCATGCCAACATTAGCAGATTAAAGAGTTCAGTACATTTTTCATGGCAAAATTAGCAGGATAATTACAAGTTAAAAACAGCTAATGCTAGTAACTCTATTACTAAAAAACACAGCTGTGACCAATATGATACTCCGAGTTCTGAGCAAATCAATATTTTGCAACTTGGTATATTTTCGCATGACACCTTTGGCGTCCTGTAATTGTGTCATTTGAATAGGACATATATCAATTGCTTATGCAGGATGGAAATGTCAACAGTATTCCTTTCATACATTAGAAAGCATTCTATGCTAAAAAATCCATATTATTATCTCCAAGAATATTATGGCTAAAAGTATATCATCCACTTTGAATTGGAAAATATATGAAAGACTCATTCTAAACTTTCTTCAAAAAAAAATTTAAAATTTTTTGTCAAAATAATCAGAGAATTTGGTTAAAAATATACGGTTTTTGCCCAAAAAGATGCCAGAACTAATCATAATTACAGTTTGAATAAGAAAAAATAACAATAAGGATGCATGGTGCATCTGGAAAGCACAACAGATTACCTTCCTGGGAAGCATCCTGAAGTCCTAATTGAATCTTCTAGCTTAAGAAACAATTCCTCCAATATGTTAGCCTGTCAACAGGACTCAACTGTTACATAAAGTGACCCTCCGGCTTATACTACGAACAGAGAAAAAGGACAAAAAATGATTTTGAATAGCATAAATGTTGTTACCTTGCCAGGATGCTCATACAATGGGCTAAGATCAGAAAATAGTGACGGTACTCCCTAAAAAAATATAAGAATGTTAATCAATTGCAACAAAGAGAAACATTATGCTGCAGAGCAAATTCGAGACAGATTTTAGGCACTAAAAATACTTCCTAAAAGTTGCTAAATTTACCTTGGTTAATAAGGGTCTGACATAATTATCTGCTGCCTCCTGAAATTTCTCTCCTTCTAGGAAATCAAGGGGTATGCGCTGTTGCAATTAGGGACAATCTTAGATTCACAACTTGTACAAGTACAATACATGCCCCACTTACCATCAATATGGATAGACAACTTGGACTTCAGCAAATTAGCATAGCAATATAAAACAAATAAATATACTGTTCCATGCCCAGAGGGCTTAACAATTGACACGAAAGAACAAAGAAAAAATAAAAACAAATTGAGATAGTTTACCTTAACAGCAGATGACCAACTATATTCTTCCTTAAGTGATTTATACAATGCACATAATCGGTCAACATCATCACTGGAATACTGACCATTCTCTGAATATAGGCCAAGACACTTTTGAACAGCTATAAAGTACCTGAGTAAAACCAGTAAAAATAAATTAATTCCAATAGTATTAACAAGAAGGCATACAATGTGAGTCAGAAGAATGCTATATATGCAAGTATCTACAATATTTTCCCTGAATACATGGGAATTCCAAAATTGAGTTGATATTGTGTCTCTTAGCCAAATGTTCTGCAATTGTCCTGCAACAGTTCTATTCTACCCAAATGTTCTTTTAAGTCATAGAGGAAGATTGTAGTACCAATTGCATCAAACCTGTCCTGAAACTTAGGCTTACAGCCTCACTCCAACTAAGGGATGAGCCCAGTTGGCATGGCTGGTTCCCCAAGTTTTTATATGCAACTATCTAGTGGGACTAAGCCAACTAATAAGACCATGCACATGGATGCCTATTGTGACCTTAAGTTTGCAAAACCATATAAGCACCTGTAACAAGAGGTACTTGCACCGGAAGCTTGGGCTCTTAGGTAGATGCTTGCTAATGTGGTATTCTCCCTCCGATTGAAAAATATAAGGCATATTTGTTTTCTACACGGTCTCCAATAGTATACTTTGACCATTAGTTTCTTTCATAATATATCATCAACAACTACAAAATTAACATCATATGAAAATATTTTCAAATACGAATATAGTACTACTACATGCATGACACTAGATGCATATATCTTTAGTATAATTATTAGTCAAAATTTTCAAATGTTGACTTTGTGGAAAACAAGGATGCCCTATATTTTCAAACAGAGGGAGTACTAAGCACCAGGCCACATATTTTTGATACCATGTTGTATTGCTGTATACCAGGTAAATTCTGCAAAACCAGAGGGTACCATCCTCACATCAACTAAAGGGTAAGCCAAGTTGGTAACTATGGTTTCCCGTTGTTTATATGGGACTAGGCCAGACATATGGGTCCTACACCCACCACCACCAGGTACCAACTAGCACTAAGAACCCTCCCACATGCTAAATTTGCACCCATTATGTTACAGCAATATAACGGAATAGCTCCAATGTCCTCCTATGAAGAGCACGTGTTATACATATGTCAAGCAAAGAGAGGACAAATACAGAAGATAACTTAAACAAACTCCATGCAAAGTTTGGCCACATGGATATTAAATATGTGAAGTCTCACAATCAATCGTGATAACATGCACATTTTTGCCCCATGGACATTTCATGTGGACGAAGACAATCAATTGCCACGATTAATTACATGATGCAAATACCTATAATTGGTTGAATAACCAACTGGCCAAGATTTTACCTATTTATTAAATAGAGCTAGATTTTTCATATAACTCATAAACTGGAAGACAGTAATTTACCGAAGTTGCTAAAGTGTGCATAATTACAAAATTTTAGATTTAAAAATAACAATAATCTAAAAATCAGGTATCATATATATGTTAAAAAGGAATAAACATGGCATGTAAACAAAATAGTGGCATAAGTCCATGTCAAAAGTCAAAACCCATATACACTGTTCTCAGAGTTTACCAGAACACCAAAGCAAAGAAATTTAAGTGAGAAAAAGTAGCACAGGTGTCTCACTTGTAGTTATCAGGATTCATGAAAAGCAGGGACCTATATATTTTCTCAGACTCCTCAAAACGGCTAAGTTTCAACAAAATGCAGGCCATTTGTTCTTTGAACGATAGCTTGTCAACCTAGAAGAAAAAAAAAATTATTTATGCCCATCTTTCAAGAGTAATAGTTTTCCTCTTTACATAATATAGAAAGATAAGACCTACAATTTTGCTCTCCTTCTTGTGCATCTCCTCAAGAGCTCTGTCCAGCATCCCACATTCCTCAAATAATGAAATCTGTGAAACAACAGTAGCATTACATGACAAGTAGAGAGTATTCGAAGCAACACAAATCCTTTCTACTTTCAAGAGCATGATTTGAACTTATTCAGAAATAAAACTGATGGCATAAATTAGAATATAAGTAAAGAAACAATTTCATTCGCAAAGTTTGATTGTTAGAAGAGATGGCCATCAAGTTTTCAACTAATATGGATTAGAGAGTGATTATATATCATCATCCAAGCACTTCATATTTACAGATAGCATTATATAAAACCAGCATTGAAAAACAAAATACAACAATACAAAAGTTACAGCATGACCAATACATATTATCGTATATGTCCCAATAATTCTTTGTTCATGACAAGTGTGAATGTGTATAAAAACAGCATTGCTACCGCGATCACATCCCAGAAATACAAGAGAATTTTGACAGGCACCTTATACAGAAGCATTTCACTGTGTTCATATCGCTCATTCTCTGGGGGGTAATCATCTTCCAGTGTACCCTCATATGCCTCCAATACTTCTATTGCCTTGGAAGAACTACAAAGGTGTCATGGAAACAAAAAAATGACATACATTAAGTGGTATTATTTTTACACTATAAATATCTCAATAAAAGACAAACAGAAACTACCACCAATATGGCAAAGGAATACAAGAACTGTTATGCAATGAAGTTCCACCATGATATTGCAGAGTCAGTATAATAGCCAGTGCAAATCTGAAAGCATAGGTCAGTCCATATTTGACACTCAGTACTACAACACTATCATTCACTGTGGACATGTGGTGTCTCACAACAGGCCTCAGATTTGATGAGACAGTCTAAAGAAGTCAAATACTCAAAACATATATTTTAAATGACAATGTCCAACATAAAAAGAAGTTGGCATACTTGGAATTTAAATGGTGAGCTACAGCAAAACCAATCCAGTTCATGCGGTGATTTGGCTTCAATGTTAAAAGTTGTTGCCTAGTCTCAACAAAGCCAGACAAATCCCTCATTTGTGCCTGTGAAATAACAAAGAATCATTTATTAAAATAAAGAAAACACCTTCTGCTTGTAGCACATTGGGCAACCGCAGAACTTAGGAGAATGTATGCATGTGTAAAAAACTTAGGAGAATGACAATGACTTGTTGTAAAATCGGAAAACATTTTTAAACTATATTATCTAAACAAATAATAATTGGTCACATTATGTTTCTCCAATGTTCATTCTTCTACTAATAAAACCCTCGAAAAATCAAATGTGCAAAATTCACATAGGTGCTTGAAAATCAGCTGAGTGCAAATAGTTGAAATCCAAATAAGAGCAAATGCTTATGGATCAAAGCATCAATGAAAATTACAGGAAAAATTAGGTAAGCAATAGTTAAAATTAAATGCAGCAACGTATTAGGTTGGACAAGTCTGTTGAGGTCAAGGTTTTAAAAGTAAAAACTAGCTTAACAATAGGACAGAGGGAAAAATTCATCATATATTCGTGTCCCACCAACCTGGAGAAGTGACAGGTCACGTAGAATTTCTATGTTATCTGGATCAATCCTCAGAGCATTTCTGTAACATTTTATGGCTTCTCTGTATTCTCTGTCTGATCGATAGAGCAAACCATAGACATGCCAGCACACATGACTCTTCAGATCATTCTGCAGATATCATGTAAATTAGTTCATTTCTCGTACAATTGTAAGATTTAGACAAAAAAACTCAAAACCAGATCAATTATACTGATTTACCTTCAATCCGCGACGAACAAGTTCATATGCTTCAGATTTCCGGTCCATGCAATTTAGTGTCAAACCTTTCATTGATAAGGTTTCTACAGGGGAATAAGACATAGTGTGTGAATGTGACTAACGTATATTGCAGGAGGTATAGGATAACATGACAGGAACTGAAATATATCTTTCTACATACCGCCATGCTCAGGGAACTTCTTTAAAATGGAATCTGCTGCCTTCAGGCCCTTCTTATATTGCTTTGTCTCATAGGATTTCTGTATATGCAAACGTAAAAACATCATGAATGCAGCACATGAAATGTTAACCAATTTAACAGAATGACACAAATACACACTGCTATTAAGCAGAGCACATGATGAACCAATCTTTCACAAGCAACAAACATATGCGCAGGACACCATGAGTGTTGAGCATAATGTGTATGTTGGAAGCTGAATATTGAGTAACATAAACACTCGTTGGGAAACAATCTCGAATCTGCAAAGCACTACAATGCCCACATCAAATCCCCATAGCCACATCAAGTCAATCCCCGCATCCCAGCCTCAGCACTACACAATGCAGAGCCGATAGTGCATTCCATAGCATGGTAAATGATACTTAACACAAACATCTGATGTCGAATTAGAACATGAAACATAAATCACTCAGCTAACGTTACTAAAATCGAACTCCAGATATCAGTGAGGTCCAAGTAGCCCATCAGCTTTTAGCACCAGCAACTTCACCAAACTCGGACATGCACGATGAAGCTACGCTTACGGCCCAACTATTGAATCAACTAGCCAATCCACAGGTAAAACCACTGCTTCCGGGGCTCCAGGCTTCCCTGGTGCTACCAGCAATCTAACCATCACCAGAACAAAGCTCCACGGGCGTCACGACCCCCAAACCACCGATCCTGGGAGCCACCAGACACTGGAACCCCACCGCAGGACCACCCGCCAATAGCACCTCCAATCGCCAGCCATGTCCGGACAGGCGAATCGGGCGGAGCGCGGCCACAGGGTCATGGCTGGGGAACGGATCGATTCGAGAGGCGCGAGGGGGGGGAAGAGGAGGAGGAGGAGGATGAGGAACGGCGGCTGGGGGTGCTTACGACGATGACTTTGAAGAGGTTGGCCTCCTTGGCCGGGAGCGAGGAGCCCATGGCCGCGGCGGCGCGGGGCGGCGACGGGAACCCTAGGAGGCGGGGCGAGGAGGATGAGAGGGGGGAAGGGTTTTGAGGCGCGTGGCGGAGGGTGGACTGTCTAGCGGTGGCGTGGTGGGGTGTGTGTAATGGTAGGCGTGCGAGCGTCTATGCGTGGCCGCTTCCGTCGCAAGGAACCCTACCCGCCTCTTCTGTCGCTGGATTCTTTTTTTATTCCCCGGATGTTTTTTAAAAAATAAGCATTTTTATACATAAAACTTTAAAAATTACCCCTTAAACATTTTAGTTTCTCATATCAATATTTTTATCCATGACATGACATGAAAAACTTATTATACCAAAAACCAACATGATGTGAAATGGTTTCGGTTACTACCACGGCAAAATATCCTCTCTTAAAATATTATATTTTGGAACTACTTGGCTCATGTCTTTGCTCACAAACTTATTCATCCTTGACAATGTGATTTGAATGGTTGATTACTTGATTGTCTCGTTGCTGTAAAACTTGTCTTTTTTACATTCATTCCATAGCTCCTGCCATGTCAAATCATCGTAGAATTTTTTACGTATTTTGTATATACATTATTGGCAATTGATCATAGTCATATTCTATCCTACCCGTGACAATATATGACCAATATACAAAAGTTAATGAATCATTATGAAAAGTACCTTGATAAAATTCAGTCAAACCTAATGACGCTATCTACTAATAGTGGTTTCGTTTATGGCGAGCTTTCTAAAATTTAGAAAGCTATAATATGAACCACTGATTCGTTGTAAGAATTAAATATTTACCAGTAATTATGTACGTGCTTTTCATGATATATGTTGTTGGAAAACGTTTATTTCAATTTCCATTGAGAATGGTAGTTCAAAAAACCATAAATTCCTCCTAAACTACGGATGTTTACCAAACATAAATGACAAGAGTCTTCTTCAGTGGCAAATAAGCAATTGCCCTCCTTCGCCCCTTTTGTTTCCACTGTCATTTCAAAACAAAAAACATAATAACAACAGTCACTCCCACTTCCTTCGAAACAAAAAAAATTATCACTCTTTTGTTTTCAGAAGTGTGTAAATTTGTGGAGTCAATACAGCTATTTTCACGTTAATGCTCTCAAGTACTTTTCATAACTAATAAAGACATCGAAATAGCAATTACATAAGACATTCTTGTTGTATGCTTTCCAGTTTAGATTCCCTAATTCAGTGGTTCATATTACATCGTAAGCAACCTCAAGAACTGAAACATTCTTCAAATAATACGATATGCACATTTAGAAATCCAGACAATATTCTCACCTTTTAATCTTTAGAAAAACTAACATGCAAAACTCTTAATCTCGCCAAGGCCACCTAGCAGTTGCTGCCGCAAAAGGAGCATGCTTAGCATTTCATCAAAAAGGCCTCACTGCAGTGCTGTTAAGCTGCCTGCAATCACAAACTGCCATCTTCCCAATTTTCTGCGGCTACAAACATGCCATCAATTTGCGAAAGCACATCATTGTTCTCTCTTGCTTAACACCATTTGGATATACGTCACATCTATAAATTTAGCCAATTTTTAGACTATTTTGTATATTAAAATCGCTGTCCAGTAATTCAAGTCAGGATACACAAAATGACAAATCAGTAAACAGATATAAACGTAAATAAAGCATAAATACTTTTAGAAGAGACACTTAGTCCTCCCACGGAAGAAAACATCAGCGAAAAGACGATTATAGCGTGACTTCAGCTTCACTCCGTAGAAAAGTTTAACTGGAGTATAAGACAAGGTCTTCTAAGCTCACTCCAATGAAAAAGGTCTTCACTTCTGAAAGGGAGATTCATAGCAAAGCTAAGTACCACTCACCGTACTCAGCAAGCCACACCAATGATGCATTCGTGCACGGGATTACAAGGGAGGCTAATGGCTCATTTACATAAAGGCAGTTGTAAATATTTGTTTTCAAACAGTAAAACGGTTCATTAATTAAGTCAAGATTAATCTCCACTAAACAATGCTATACCACGTTGAACAAGCCCAACCAACCACCTGAACTATACCAGTTCCATTATGTCAAGTTAATTAATTAAGGGTGAGACTAATCACGGCGAATCTTGACCAATCACCCATAACCGCGAGCACGGCTATTCAAATAGATTTACTCTAGCCAAAGGTGTACAACTTTACCCACAAGACACAGACCCACAGCACGTTTCCGTGCGTCGGTATGCCACCATGACACCCTAGAAAGGGACTGTGACAAGACTTTTTATGCAACCCCTCCCCAACCTTTCACACCACGCTAAGGTTGCACCTGCCGATAGGACGCACCGTGTCGATCAGGTTACCCCCTTGTGCCACGATGAATCTGGAAGCCGATCAACCCGTACCCCGAGCCGATCCAACTCCGTCACGCCCATCCTCACCAAACAATGCCTACGAGGGAGAAGAGCCATACTACAAGCCCAGCTATTGCCCACGCTAGCTTGTGGTAAGTACGGGATTATGCTCAAGGGGGTCCCACGAACCAGTTCTTAATTGCTATGGGTGCGACCAGCAAAATCACACACCCATAGCCCACCATTAGGTCAAATTTTAGTTGATTAGTTACGACCAATTACCATGGTCGAACACCTCGAGCTCGCAGCTCCTCAAATTACCAAATATAGAAATAATGTGATTATCCTCTCAGTTATCTAGTGGTACTAAGCATGGCTAAGCATACCCTATCTCTAGCTAAGTCATCAAGTGATACATGAGCTAGTCAAATTATCATCCAAAGTTATCAAGTAATAGATATCAATTAATCAGGGTCTCAAGCAAGCAGATAGGTAGTCCTATGTTCCATGTAATTAGCAAAACATGTAATTTATTTATAAATTGTAAAATATTTCACAAGGTTGGTTCAACATGCTCAAGGATGAATGTGTGACTTGCCTTTCTTTTTCAAATAATATTCCGAGCGGAATCCGCGAAGTCGCGATCCTTGAAACGCCGGATTCGTAAGCGCTAGCACACAAAACGAGAAGAAACCCTAATAAAAACCAAGTAAACAATACATGACAAGTAAACAAACATGTATATCTCAATTTTAGATGAATTTTGAGAGTTGAATGGTTCAATTTGGAGTTCGTATGAATTAGTTATGAATTTTAGAAGTTTTAACTGATTTTTAAACTAAACAGAAAACCTAATTTGATTTACGACATCATATTGAATTATTTTTGTGAAGAAAAAGGAGGTTTAATGCATCTACCCTCGGGGAGAGAAGGCGACGCCACTAACATGCGGGACCCGCACGTCAGTGAGATAGAGCGGCCGGTCTACCGTGGACCGAGACCACGGAGGCGGTCCATGAGGTGGATGGCTGGGATCGGTTTAGGGTTTTGGATCGACGGTATGGATCAGATCAAGGTGGATCAGGTGGTTGAGATCGGAGGAGATCGGATTGATGGCCGGGATGAGATCGATGAGGATGGATGCCCGAGATGAAACGAGTGGTGATTAGATGGCAGGGATTAGGGTCAATGACTAGGGTCAGGTCAAGGGAAAAATGGACGGCTAAGATAAGATCTCACCGGATCAACGGTCGAGACCCACCAGGTGAACCAGATCAACAGATGGGATTACAGGGTGACGTGTCCATGTGGACGCACACTAGGACGAGGAGGTGAGGTGGCGCTGACATGGCGCCACAAAGGATGGCCATGAGGATGACTGCGATCGACCCGGGTGGATCGGGCGGTCGCAGGCAGAGGAAAGGTGGCTTGCCAGCTAGTCCAGCAGGACGGCGGTGGCAGCAGGCCCGATGGTCGTCGGCGGCACCCACCCAGCATGGCAACGACCCTCGGAATGCTACAGAATGGGAGTGGAAGAGGATGGAGAGCTCACCAAGCGAAAGCGGCGATTGGCGGCAAAGAAACGTGGCCGGCGCCGGGGATGAAGCGGCGGGACTCTTCGGGCTCGCGGTGAAGACGGCAGTTTGGCGGGCGGGCTCCGGTGTAACCTAGCGATGGCAGAGAGGGGATTAGGAGGGAGAACAACCGACTGGGGCGGCGGAACTTTGCGGCCGGAGAGCGGCAATGGCGACGGAGCTCACCTTGCACGGTGCCGAGGGGCTCCGACGGCGGTTGGGGCCGAAGAGGGGATGACCGAGAGGCTCCCCGAGGCGGTGAAGCTGTTGGCGGCGACGGCGCAGCCCAATGTGGCTCCAGTCGCCGGCGGCGAGCGGCTGGAAACACGACATACGATAGTGTTGGGGATAGCACGAAGGAGAGCGGGCTAAGGGGCGTGGCGAGCTCGGGCAGGCGAGGGAAAAGGGAGAGGAGAACACGGGGGAGCTATTTATGAGATCAGTGAGGCAAAAACGTGGCCGAGGGAGGTGGATTCGGAGGGAGAGAGGACGCCGGTCTACATAGGGTCGTGGGGGCTCGGCTCCGTGCCAGATTCCATGGGAGGAGTGGGGGAAGAGGCGGAGGAGAGGGCGGCGATCGCATCCCCTCGGTTTGACTCGCGAGGGTGGGAGCAGAGACTCGTGGGACTGCGGGATCGACGACAAGCGCTACGACGTGGGCGCCGTGGCTAGGATCGGCTGGAGGTTAGGGGTGAATCTGACATATGGGCCCCGACCCCACATGTTAGCGAGGCGGAGTAACGGTCCAGCTGGCGACCGGGAGCGGGCCGTGTCTTGGGCCGCTGCGGTGCAGGGGAAGACAGGCCAGCGGGAGTGCGTGCAGGGAGGGAGTGATGGGCCGTGCACGAAGATGAGCCGAAGGCGGTCGAAGGGATAGAGGGGAAGGCATGAATGGGCCGGAAGTGGCCTAGAGCGAGGGAGGCAGGCGAGGCTGAGGGAGAGGAGGGATTGGGCGGGGACGGCCTAGAATTGAAGGAGGGTTTTATTTTGGTTTTTACTTTGTTTTCGCATTTCCAATAATCACTTAAATGTAATTTGTAACATTAAAATTACTTCTTTAGCTCTGAAAATTTAGGAAAAATTCCAGAGAGTGTTTTAGGGCATGGAGAAATTAGAAAAAAAATCCCTCCATGCATAAATTATTAAGGGAAAAAAAATTTATTTCTCAAATTTAGTTTACTCATTAAATGCTTGAAATCATTTCTTTAATTTTTTTAAACCCCGAGGAAAAATCAGGGCATGTCAATATGTAAGCACCAACTGAATTCACAGATCATTTTGCGTGGTTAACAAAACGATAATATGCATGTTACATCTTGATTCAAGTGCCCGTTGAGAAAAAAGAACTTAGAACCCTGATTCAAATCTTGCAGCTTGATGTGCCAGGTAATACTATTATCTTATACTATATCTTATAATTGTACTGTTGTGATAATAGTATTAGAAAACAGGCATATATCTTTCAAGTGTTGAGTGTACTGCTGTGATAATATATTAGTACAAAACAGTCATGTATCTTATAAATGCTGAGTGGTACTTCTGAGATGCTCTCCCAAAAGAGCCACATGATAGAATAGTAATTGTGCATGTGCGTTGCATGTTCTGCGAACCATAAAGTTAAAACATTCAAGATTGTGAACAAACTATATAGTGTGTACTTGTATTATTGTATTAACCAAATTTATAAGTCTCCTTGAGACACTTATGCATAACAAATATTAAAACAACATTATGAAATAATTAGGATTTTAGCATTGTGCCGCCGGCCTACTTTCCCATGACAAATGCTTCTATACCATCCTCTTAATCCTCTTCCATGTCCACCTTGCTTCGTCATAACCCTTGTCTGTCAACACAGCCATTCTCTTAGGCACTGTTCTTATGAGTTTATGGGCTAGGATAGTTTCTCGTTTTTAGTGCGCACGCTTTCAGAACTGCTTAACAGTATGTTTCGTGTAAAAACTTATATACAGAAGCTTCTTAAAAAAATTAAATGAACACATTTTCAAATCTATAATAGTTAATACTTAATTAATCACATGCTAATGATCTATATCCTTTTACGTGCGGACTGATGAGCCAACAGACCCTAAAGCTCACCTTGGCTTGTAGCATCGATGTGCCACTAACGTTCTTCTCTGGCCTAGTGGTCTCTATGGTTGTAGCCTTGTACAAGTCACCATCTCCAGTGGCCACCTACCATTCTTCTCTCGTCTAGTGGTCTTTATGGTTGTAGCGTTGTAGAAGTCACCATCTCCAATGGCCCCCTAATGCAAAGATGCAACACAAACAAGTATATTAACAAACTCATTATAATGCTACAATAATCTTAGTCCATGCGTATCAGCAAAGATGGAACAAAAGTTGCACAAAATTTATGGACAAGAAAATTGTTGACAAGTTTCTTTTATTCGTTGTTGTACTGATAAAAAAATTGAATCGATATTTATAGGGGCTTACATCTTTTCATTTTGATCCTAACCCAGTTGTTAAAAATTTATAGTTAGCATGATTAAATATGCCATTTTTGCAAATTTTTTTAGGAGTGATGCTTAGTAAGATACATGATTGAAGGAAAAAAACGGCAATATACCAACTAGAATTTATATTAGTCAAATCAACATACATCACAATCACAAGTAGAACTGCATGCATATATGCCATACAGCTGGGGCCCTATCATGCCTCTAATGGTTGTCTGTGGGTTGAAAATAAAATTGACAAATGAATTTAGGGTTCATATCCTTACATGCAAAGATGACATCTTTAACTGAACATGATTCTTGTCTTGCAGGTTATTGGAACTACACGTGAAGGAACCATTTATCTGAAATTACATTAACTTTCTAAACTGGCTAAAATTGCAGGTAGCTATAAAAATATTTCTAACGGGCAAGTGAACGAAATGGTTTACAGAGTTTCAACATACCAATATTCTTTATCTAAAATATCCCACTTTATATCAAATCAATATTTTTATTACCTGCATGTTCAAAATTGAACAGATCTTCCCAGTCAAAGATCTTGTAAAACATGAGAACGTAGGACTTTCTAGTAGCAAATTGGAATAGAAAACCATTATGAAATAGCACAAATTATTTGCACTTGAACAAAAGGCTTCCTCACTCTAGACATGCCCTGGCCTCCAAGCATGTACACTGTTTGAGAAAACAAAATGATGAACACATAGAAAATAAAAAAACCCTATATTTTATTAATCAGATATGAATGTTTACAAATACATAGGGGCTCCAGCAGGAGTTCGTCTTTTGTCTTCTGCGAGTATGCTTAATAGAAATGTATATTGACTGGAGATTGTGTGCAGTCCGCTCATTCTCAACGCTTAGCGATGAGGCTGCCAATTAATTACATCCGTAGAAGCAAGCCTACAGAATGCCTCCGATTAAGCTGTGCTTGTGGTCGTCGTCTTCAAAATAATATTACTCGCCGAAGGTGTTGAGGTTTGTGTAGATTTAATAGAGGATTTTATGAATGTGATATGGGTGGCTTTGGTTCGCCGAAATCCTATCACAATATACTATCACCATGTCGATGTGTGGAGCGGGTGTCACGATAAAGGGGATGACTTTCACCTCGTCGGTGCCCAATCATATATGCCACCCTTCATCAAACATGGATTTTACGGTTGCCTTTGCCTCGTCGGTGCCCGACAATGGTGTATCCATCCCTCTCCGATTGAACTGTCAATAGTATAGCGACCTAGCCTCGTCGGTACTCGGCCATAGTTTCGTCTGGCCTCGTTAGTCGTAGACGAACAAAGTTTGTAAATGTAATATATCGTCCAGCCACATCGGTTGCAGACATATCGTAGATGATGTTTGATTGGGCCGTTTTATCATGTCGACACCGGCCAAAGTGTCGATGATTTCAAATCTGCACCCTCTCAACCTCACAGTTGACATTGTTTTGTTTAATGAATAATATTTGTTCAACCTCACGTGTGTGGAGCAAAATATATTTTAATCCTCGAGCAGTCCAATTACCCATGAGAATAAGATATGTCTAGTTATATTTTAAGCCTCCTGTAGCGTCTTCAAACGCTGGCCGAAGAGGCCTTTGACCCGGGAGGTCGTCGCCATTTATAGGCAGCGGAGATGGTAACAACCTCGCCTAAGGGCATGTACAGTGGAGAGACAGGGGTCCGTCTATAAGATGCTGAAATCTGGCATAGAGACAGCTAAAAGACAGTTCATACAATGGGGTGTCTATTTTAGTGTCTTTAAGCTGTTTAATGCTTTGCATGTGGCTAGGATCAATCATGAATAGTATTTTGTATGCCCTTGTGTTGCTATTTCATGAAAGTACTTATCAGGCATAAATTAGATTAACATAGTAATAATATTTATTTATAATAATGAAGATACACTATATAGTATATATAATTGTATCATTGTTTTGCTAATTTTCTCTCTTTCCATAGCGTTGCCATATGTGACTGATTAGGTCCTTCTTGAGTTGCTTATGTGTCGGTCGAGCTTTGATAGCGGAATTCCTCCGAAGAACCTCTACGAAGCATGGATTCGGGTTGTCGCATGTACGCACTTCTGATGGTAGCACTAACGTCACACTCGCGCTCTCGTTCACATCCAAGGACACTCTAACCAATTCCTTCTCATCTTCCACTATCATATTGTGAAGGATAACACAAACTTGCATTATGTTGATAACGTCCCCTTGCTTCCATAACCGTGCAAGGCGACGAACAATATTAAAACAAGATTGCAAGATGCCAAACGCGCACTCAACATCTTTCCTAGCACCTTCTTGCATCAATGCAAATAATTTGTCTTCATCTGACTGAGGTGCCGTTACGGTCTTCACAAATACCGCCCACTCTGGATATATTCTGTCGGCAAGATAGTAGCCCATGTCATACTGTGTTCCGTTTACCACATAATGAACCGTAGGAGCTTCACCTTTTATTGCTTGAACGAATAGTGGTGACTTGTTTAATACGTTGAGGTCATTTTGAGACCCGGCTGTACCAAAGAAAGCATGCCATATACGAAGATCATGAGATGCCACTGCTTCGAGGATCATAGTGGGAATGCCTTTGTCACCACGTGTGAACATGCCTGCCCAACCTTTCGGGCAATTCTTCCAAGCCCAGTGCATACAATCGATACTGCCCAACATTTCTAGAAAACCACGAGCCTCATTTTCTTGTAAGATTTTTTCCATCTCTTCGGCTCTTGGAGAACGTAGATACTCATCACCAAAACATTCAATCACTCCTTCAGCAAATTTTCCCAAAATCTCTAGAGAAGTGCTTGCGGCTATCTTCAATACCTTATCAAGTTGATCAGCTGATGTGCCGTAAGCTAGCATCCTGATAGCTGCAGTACACTTTTGAAGGGGTAAATGGCCATCCCCACCAGTTGCATCGACTCTTTGGGTAAAATATGGAGACCAATCCCTCAGAGTGTCCACGATGCGTAGAAACAGTGACTTATTCATTCTAAATCTCCTCCGGAACATCTTGTCAGTGTAGATAGGATTTGCGGAAAAATAATTAGCGACAAGATCATCATGAGCTGCTTCTCGATTCCTAAGTATGTACCTTCTTGGTCCGCTTGGACGACGGCGCTTGCAAGTTGACTCTTCTTTATCGAGATCAGTCCTTAGTTCCTCTCCAATCTCGTTTATGAAATCTTGTAAGATTTCATCCTCCGCTAAAAAATTTTCTGTGGTGAACACTTCTGTCGCATCAATGAGAGCATCATCTTCTACTGCATCTTCCTCATCCAGCGCAACATCTTCAACTGCAGCTTGCTCATCCGGCACGACTGGCTCCATAGGATGTGGAATAAAGTAATGGTTCTTCGGTGGAATGGGAGAACAGCACGTCCCTGGTTGCTTTTTATAATAGTACGAAATAGCACTTGTTCACACGCTCAGGCAAGTCAACAAGTTCACACAATCACGTACAAGTCAATTCACATCATGCAATGGGTCAGTTCATACTATTGTGTACAGGTCAGTTCACATTATGCAATGGGTCAGTTCACATACTATTGTGTATAGGTCAGTTCACATTATGAAATTGTATGAGAATCCATAAGCTTTATGGCAAATTACATAACGGTATGTTTAGACACTATTCTTTGAGGCAAATTAGATAAGAGAATATATTAAAAATGTTCTAGCCGCTGTGTCAAAGAGTTCAGCGTAGCAGCAAGGTTGCCCAGCTCATCTTAGGTCACCTGAGAAATTATATACTCTCAGGGAAAAGCATCTTCCTGAGAGACTTCATTGCTGCAATTCGCTCAGCTTTTTCCTCAGCAGACATTGAACTTGAATCTTGTGAGATGAGATTATTATAAGCTTCCATCATCTTTGATTCTTTCTCAAGCTTCTTCCCCTCTACTTCAAGCCTTTTACCCTCTTTGGTCTCTTGGGCTGTAAGATGAGTAAGTTTTGTAGTCTCAAGCTTCTCTGACGATAACTTTTGTTGCAGTTCAAGTATCTTCATGTGGTTTGCATTGGCACTTTCCTGAATTTTACCAAATCTGTCAAGATTGTCCACATCAATTGCGGATTCCTTTGAATTTCCATCATCTTCGGAGCTAGATCCTTTGGCCTTGCCTTGCGCAGCTAGAGCTGCCTTTTTAGCTGCCTTCTGGACCAATGGTCGCTTAGGCATTTCTTCTACACCTTCATCGTTTTTTCCCCTTCTCCTTCAAGGTGATACCCTTTCTGTTTACGTGCATTCTTCAGCTCTTTATTATATGTTTTCCACTTTGGCACATCTCGGCACATTTTCCAAACCTCAGTTAGGCCAAAGGTTCCTAACTTTAAGTTTTTGTTGTCTTCCACATAGAACCTGTGGGCTGCTTCAATCCACATTAAATCTGAATATCCGCTTATAAATACTCTTCGAGCCTTCAAATAAGCACATTCGAAGAGATCAACCCACTTGTTAATCTTGTGCCAGCGATCCTTGCATTTCTCTTATCTAATTTGCCTCAAAGAATATTGTCTGAACATACTGTTATGTAATTTGCCATAAAGCTTATGGATTCTCATACGGTTTCATAATGTGAATTGACCTGTACACAATAGTATGTGAACTGACCCATTGCATAATGTGAACTGACATGTACATAATAGTATAAACTGACCCATTGCATGATGTGAACTGACTTGTACGTGATTGTGTGAACTTGTTGACTTGCCTGAGCGTGTGAACAAGTGCTATTTCGTACTATTATAAAAAACAACTAGGGACGTGCTGTTCTCCCATTCCACCGAAGAACCATTACTTTATTCCACATCCTATGGAGCCAGTCGTGCCGGATGAGCAAGCTGCAGTTGAAGATGCTGCGCTGGATGAGGAAGATGCAGTAGAAGATGATGCTCTCATTGATGAGACAGAAGTGTTCACCACAGAAGATTTTTTAGCGGAGGATGAAATCTTACAAGATTTCATAAACGAGATTGGAGAGGAGCTAAGGACTGATCTCAATAAAGAAGAGTCAACTTGCAATCGCCGTCGTCCAAGCAAACCAAGAAGGTACATACCTAGGAATCGAGAAGCAGCTCATGATGATCTTGTCGCTAATTTTTTTTTGCAAATCCTATCTACACTGACGAGATGTTCCGGAGGAGATTTAGAGTGAATAAGCCACTGTTTCTACGCATCGTGGACACTCTGAGGGATTGGTCTCCATATTTTACCCAAAGAGTCAATGCAACTGGTAGGGATGGCCATTCACCCCTTCAAAAGTGTACTGCAGTTATCAGGATGCTACCTTACGGCACATCAGCTGATCAACTTGATGAGGTATTGAAGATAGCCGCAAGCACTTCTCTAGAGATTTTGGAAAAATTTGCTGAAGGAGTGATTGAATGTTTTGGTGATGAGTATCTACGTCCTCCAAGAGCCGAAGAGATGGAAAAAATCTTACAAGAAAATGAGGCTCGTGATTTTCTAGGAATGTTGGACAGTATCGATTGTATGCACTGGGCTTGGAAGAATTGCCCGAAAGGTTGGGCAGGCATGTTCACACGTGGTGACAAAGGCATTCCCACTATGATCCTCGAAACATGGCATCTTATGATCTTCGTATATAGCATGCTTTTTTGGTACAGCCGGGTCTCAAAACGACCTCAACGTATTAAACAAGTCACCACTATTCATTCAAGCAATAAAAGGTGAAGCTCCTACGGTTCATTATGTGGTAAATGGAACACAGTATGACATGGGCTACTATCTTGCCGACAGAATATATCCAGAGTGGGCGGTATTTGTGAAGACCGTAACGACACCTCAATTAGATGAAGACAAATTATTTGCATTGATGCAAGAAGGTGCTAGGAAAGATGTTGAGTGTGCATTTGGCGTCTTGCAATCTCGTTTTGATATTGTTCGTCGCCCTGCACGGTTGTGGAAGCAAGGGGACGTTATCAACATAATGCAAGTTTGTGTTATCCTTCACAATATGATAGTGGAAGATGAGAAGGAATTGGTTAGAGTGTCCTGGGATGTGAACGAGAGCGCGAGTGCGACGTTAGTGCTACCATCAGAAGTGCGTACAAGCGACAACCCGAATCCATGCTTCGCAGAGGTTCTTCGGAGGAATTCCGCTATCAAAGCTCGGCCGACACATAAGCAACTCAAGAAGAACATAATCAGTCACATATGGCAACGCTATGGAAAGAGAGAAAATTAACAAAACAATGATACAATTATATATACTATATAGTGTATCTTCATTATTATAAATAAATATTATTACTATGTTAATCTAATTTATGCCTGATAAGTACTTTCATGAAATAGCAACACAAGTGCATACAAAATACTATTCATGATTGATCCTAACCACACGCAAAGCATTAAACAGTTGAAAGATACTAAAATAAACACCCAATTATATGAACTGTCTTTTAGCTGTTTCTATACCAGATTTCAGCATCTTATAAACAGACCCCTGTCTCTTCACTGTACATGCACTAATCCTTCCAAGCTTTTAGCAGTTCACGCGTTAATCTTTTCCACCGCCTTGCTACAGATAAAGTTGTATGCGCTGCTGATTAAATAATCCTGCGATTAATGGTGCTAATGACGGTGGGCCACATGCATCTGACACATTTCCTGAGACTTATCACCATACTAGGGATAATCACCGTATCCAGTTAATCACATTGGCAGCAAACCAACGTGGCAGAGCTTTAGCACTAGTTAATTTATTTTTCTTTGGAACCATTTATTGATCAAACGTTTTAAAAAATTAATCCATTAATCGATTGTAGTTGTACATATTTATGATTAAGTTGTATAAATTTATAACTAAAATTACATATAATCGAAAGTAGATACAGTTACACATATTTATGATTGAGTTGCACAAATTTATAACTAAAATTGCGCGTGATTGATAATAGCAACTACAACAAGTCGAAAGTACAACTTAGAACTCGCTTCCTCCATCCCGAATCTTAAAGTTTCATCCAACGGCCACCGTTATTGTTTGACAGAATCCAAAAAATCAAATATCTGATCAATAGCAAATATGTTTTTCTTTAACAGCTTGAATCCGTTGAATTATGTATCAAATTTGAAATCCTTTCGAACCGTCTTTCTCCATTTGATATATACATCAAAACAAGTTCAATATTGAATATATTTGGACATCGCCTGTTATTTGAAATTTTGGGCCCACGCGCCATTGAGGCGTGCTTCATAGTATCATAAATATAATTTGCACGAAAAATTGATGCCTTCTATTTATTTGAAATATCTATACGATAAATTTTGGTAAAAAATTCATCAAACATACACATGAAGCAAATTAATAGAGGGGATACAGAAGAAAATTTAACCTTTTGCTCTGATAAGACAAATGATGCCACCTTCCACCTTCCAACAAGCTCATTGTGGCCATATAATAGCTTGGATTTGAGCCCCATTTGGTCCATCACCTTGCTTACTGCCTTGCTCCAAACTTGTGGTCAGAGGTGTCACCATCCCCAGTAGGTTGCCTCCTCTAGCAAAGATGACAAGAAACATATGTCCGTTCCAATGCTTCAATAATCCCAGAGCAATGCCAATATAAAAATCCCAATCTCGATTACAGTGAAGTACTCACTGCGCCATCCAGTTGAGAACAACAAAAGAAAATGAATATCAAGAACATTAGAATTTGAATTTCTTCATCTGTTAAACATTCGGTCGTCTTAATCAGGTTCTCATTAACAATTATGAACAAACTCTAATTGATTGCTAGTTGGAAGTGAAACTGTAATTAAAGAATCAAGAACTTCACGAAACATCCATCACAAGAATTACAATCAATTAGCCCTACAATGTAAAATTCTAAAGCTCTATAAATTTTTCTTCATATACTGTCGATGGCATGCTTGTCTTCCATGCCAATATTCAAATATAAACAGGTTAAGTGCAACATTCACTTGTAAGTATCAAACAAAATAGGTTAAGAGAATAATTTTAAAACCAAATGGTTACCAAAAACATCTGATTCTGAAGGTTTTGAAAACATAAACATCTATATTCTAATTTGCAGTATGCATCTTTCAGAAAATTTATATAGCTGTGATCTCTAGCTAACTCCTAAAATGACCCAATTAAGATGAGGAAATGGAGATGAATTCACAATTCCATTTTCTCCACCTTGGCACAATTATCTTAAACAATGCAAGAATTTCAAATCTCCACCAATTTTGGTTGCAGTACCTCTCCACCAATTTTGTTAGCTGATGCAATGGACCTGAAGGTGCTACAGCTACGGCTCCTTCATTTTCCTTCACTTATCTGAAAGCCACTCAAATGAGTCAGGATACAAACCAGCTATTGCTAACATTTCTGAGGAATATAGAGAACTAAAATTCAGAAGCAATTTTCAGATAGGTAAATCCACATGCACAGATGCACATGGCATGGTTCCTCTAAAAGTCAATCCTGAAATACCATTGCACATATTTGACAAACATTACAAACTCATAATTTAGAATTAAAATTAACGGTCACATGTAAAGTGTAAACCATTCTCGACATTGTTCTGGAGTTGATCAACACAGAAAGATGGTTAAGCAGATGAAAGGGGTTGCAGGTATATGTATCGGAAGTCCTATGTAAAGCATCCATGAGTAAGTTAGATCCATGGTAAGTCAGACTGTGACAATTCCATTGCCTGCGAGTTTTACTTGCCTATATGGAAAATAGCCTGAACATGATTCCAACACATATTCTCGCAGCAATCATGTCAAAATACTATCAGATGTGAAGCTTCTAAATTTTGTTTTATGAACACAACCTGGCAAGAGCAAGCTTTATATACTATCCCGTAAAACTATAATACAGAGTTTCTGGCAAGAAAATTAGTTGCCCAGTCATGATGGATCATCAAGCAATATTACTGCAGTCTTTCTTGGCTAAAAATAATTATGCTGCTTCATGCTTTTTTTAGGAGTAAAGCTAGAGAGGCTGGCAGAGGGTCTATCTCCTAGACACTATGCATTATATGTTGTTGGCGAACCAATTATGTATTCAGAGATAAATTTTCTGGTTGACGAGCTACACCGGAGACACATATCTACATTTCTTGTTACAAATGCCCAGTTTCCTGATAAGATTAAGACACTGAAACCAATCACTCAGGTCATATTCGAATTGAGATCTATTTTGGCATTTATGTGATCAGAGCAACAAGCTTTAATGATATTTGTATATATGGTTGCAGTTGTATATCAGTGTGGATGCAACTGCAAAGGAAAGCTTGAAGCCTGTCGACAGACCATTGTTTTCAGACTTCTGGGTGCGTTTTCTGGTAATGTGGAAGTATTTCTAGATGCAAAACCATGAACTTGATGATGGATCGGCTCTTAGGGGAAGGGTATACCGTCATCTCGAGGGTTCCGGTGTTGAACACGGGGATGCCAGGGCTGAATGCGGTGGGATGCATTGAGAAGATCTTGGTGCCATGGCAGCAAAGCACCTCGAGAACGCATGCTGCGCCTGAATGCGGTGGAGCGGGCGCTTGGCGGGGCGGGCGTTCAGGCCGCCGACGTCATAGTGGAAATCGTCCTCGCTCACCCTGTGGATGACGTATCCCCCCTCCCAGTCGTCCAGCACAAGGTACAGGTACTGCCGCTTGGACAAGTGAGAGCTGCAGCAGGGAACCAACCCCAGTGGCCTTCCGGGCTCTGTGACTTGCTCATGCTGCTGCAACGCCTCCTCCTCATCTCAGGTTCGTCTTCCTGCTGGGACACTCTGCATGGCCTCTTCTTCGACATCTCCAATTGCTTCCTCTTGATCTGCCCCTCCTTTCCCTCTTCTGTCTGGCTTGTCTCCCTGTAACCCTGCGCAGGGAGGATCATGATTTTACGTAAGCTGCCCTGGAAGACTCCTTTTACGAATCGGAATACCCACCGCAACTCCGTTTACGAATCTAAATACCCACCGCTACTCTGTTTACGAATTGCAAATACCCACCGCTAGGGGCGGACCTAAGGTGGGGGAATTTTGATTTTTTTTTTATAGTATCAAGGTTTAAGACAAAGAGAAAAGAAAAAAGAGAACATAAGGTTAGGGAAAATTCGAACAAAAGAGGATGTTCGTGCGTCGAGAAAATTGGGATTATGTCATCCTCAAAAGTGGATTTTGCCCAAATGCCATCCCGCAAATAGGCTTCGCTAAAATACCATTCTCAAACGGTGGCTATACGCTAAAGTGTCATCCTGAAGGAGATTGCCATTGGTTACTTCTTTGACAGCTTCTTCTAGCTCTGGTCAGCTCGCCAACGATGATAGCTCAAGTGCGGGAAGGTGGCAACGGTGAGTTTGGCGACCTCCACCTCTGCTGTCGCTCAGTTCCGGCGTAGCTCTCGAAGGCCGGTGAAGTGAGGCCGTTCCTTTCGCCGGAAGACCAATCCTGACCGCAACGCACGGGAGTTGGACGAGGTTGGCGGTATGGGAGCTAGAGGAGACTACCGTCATCTCGCCCAGCGACCGCTACGCCTCGCTACCACCGCTGTCGTTTTCCTCCTCGCATTCGAGTTGGAGGCGGCTAGCCGCCATCCTAGGTGTCACACCCTAAATTTAGCCACATAAAAATAATACATGTGAAAAAGTCCCAAGAAATTAAATTAAAATGACTAAAGGAATTAATTAAATGTGTGAAATGCAAAATAATAAGCTACTGTGGCTGGGAACATTTTTCCTATGTTCCCCTTGCCAAAATATATTAACTGGATTTTTAGTGGAATTTTCAGAGCACATGAACTATTTTTAATAAATCAAAAACGATTATTAGAATTAAATTTGCTTTAGAAATTAATTTCCCTTTTCCTTTCTCTCTCCTTTTCTTTTTCCTCCCGCTGGGCCACCGGCCCAGTACTGTGCTGGCCTCCGCGCGCATGGCCCGCGCGCCTACCTCCCCTCAGGCCCGCCTGTCGGCCACCCCCTCCCGCTCGTTCTCTCTCTGCGCTGCGGGGCCTGCCTGTCAGCTCCGTCCGAATCGGGCAGAGGGGATTTTTTCCCTCCGCCGTCCGATCGGCGCCGCGTCCCACCTCCGCGCGCGCCCGCTCCTAGTTCAAACAAGGGCGGACCGAGTCCACACCCACTCCCCCATGTTCTCCGGCATAGTCACCCCCTCTCGCACGCGAATCGTGCGCACGACCCCGCCGCCGCCGCCCTCAATCCAGTGAGGAATGGAGCCGATACGGCCTCGATCTCACTCGCCCGCGCGCATAAAAAGCTTCTCCGTCCTCTCCTCCATCTTTCCCCCAGCATACCGAGCATTCCCGTGCCCTAAAACACCGTCGCCACCGTGCACTAGAGCTTCCGCCGCCTTTCACCAACTCCGACCGTCGCTCGCCGCCGTTCCAGACACCGCCAAGCCGCGCCGCCACCGCCATCGTCTTCTCCATGCTGAGGAGTCCCTCGGCCGCCGCTCCGTGAAAGCCGAAGCCCGCCGGAACGCTCCGCCCTCGTGCACGATGAGCTCCGGTCCTCTGTCTCCTCTCCGGCCGGCCAATTCCGTCGCGCCGCATCTCCTTACTTCATCCTAACTTTCTTCTTGTCTTCCCCATCTCCTAGGATTGGTCGGCTGCCGTTCCTTGTTCTCCCGTCGTCGCTGAAGCGCCGTTGCGACACCGTCCCGACGTCACCTCTGCTTCCGCCTCGCCGCCGTCGTCCTCGCGCCGTCGCTCATCGCCGCGAGCCGTTGGTGAGGTTCCTCGCCATCTCCCTAGTCCCCTCCGCTCATCCGCGTGCCCACCGCCGCGCTGAGTGGTTGCCGCCAGCGACCATTGGGTCACGTGCGCCGCCGCCTCCCGCCTGGGACGGCCGGCGTGTGGCCGGCGCGTCCCCGGGGCCGTCCGATCCACCGGGTGGCAGATCGGCGCTGCCAGTCGGTTGCCCGCGTGGCCGCGGTGTTGGCGCCACGTGGCGCACTCGTTTTCGGTTCGGTGGACCGAGTCCACCGTGCGCCATCCTCCTGTGCGCCGCTGACCGGTGGGGCCCGCCTGTCGGCGCCGGCTTCCCGGTCGCATTAAATCGATTAATTGCGCAATAAATTATTTAATAATTAAGTTCATATTAGAAAACATAGTAAAATTTTAACAATTCATAACTAAATCATACAAACTTTGATTAAGTCCATTCAAATTTCATTAAATCCATAAAAATGCCAAGAATTCATTAAAAATATTTTCAGCCCATGTTTGATTGTCCACATATACTGTTTTTAATTGTTTGTGTATTGTTTGTTATAGAATCTGACGCCGGTGACTCTCCCGTGTATTACGAGGTCGTAGCGGAGTACATCGAGCCGGAACAAGGCAAGTCGCACTGTAATCTTGATTATTTTGTACCCTTTTTCGCTAAATTGCTTTGTTTACTTAAATAAACTGCATTATTTCAATATTTCATGTGGATGGATTATAACCTATATAATGATAGGACTGTGCCTTAGTTTTGAAACCTAAATCCTTGTCACCTGGGTAATAATATGATTAGATTACTATTCTTAGGATGCTTAGCCATGCTTAGCAACATAGCTCACCTGGGAATTAAATATTATCTTTTTATTTGATTCGACTCGATGTCAGAAAAATGGAACTTTGGATATGCTAATGTTAAATTACTAAAATTGGACCTAAATGGTGGGCTGTGGGTGTATGGTTCTGCTTGTCGCACTCATGGCAATTAAGGACTGGTTCGCGGGAACCACTTGGGCAATTACTCGTACTTTCCACAAGCCAGCGTGGGCAACGGCTGGGCTTGTAGAGTTTCTTCTCCCTCTCCTAGGCACCGGAGATGAGGGTAGGTGTGATGGAGTTGGGTCGGCCCGGGGTAGGGTTGATCGGCTTTCGGATTTATCGTAGCTCAAGGGGGTAGCCTGGCCAATATGGTGTGCCTTGTTGGTAGGTGCAACCTCAGCGAGGTGTGGATGGTTAGGGAGAGGTTGCGTGAACGGTCCTGTCACAGCCTTTCACGGGGTATCGTGGTGATGCTTCGGCACACGGGAACGTGTGTGGGGCTGTGTCTTGTGGGTAAAGTTGTACACCTCTGATCATAGTTAAATCTATTCGAATAGCCGCGCCCGCGGTTATGGGCACGTTGGTCAAGACTCACCGTAATTAGTCTCACCTTTAGATAATTAATCTGGTTTTATGAAACTGGTATGGTTCGGGTGGAAGGTGTGGAGTCCGGTCAACGTGGTGTAACGTTGATCGGTGGAGGCCGGTTAACGTGGTGTAACATTAATCGGCGGAGACTGGTGAACGTGGTGTAACATTCATCAGTGACGCCTGGTGAACATGGTGTAGCGTTCATCAGTGCGGCCTGGTCAACGTGGTGTAACGTTAATCAGTGGAGTCCGGTTAACGTGGTGTAATGTTAATCGGAGGAGTCTGGTGAACGTGGTGTAGCGTTCATCAGTGGAGTTTGGTTAACGTGGTGTAACGTTAACCAGTAAGGGATGGTTGGGCCTGGTTAACGTGGGGTAATGTTAATCGGTGGAGAATTAATATTGTTAAATTAATCAACCTTTTACTGTTTGTGAACTACTACTGTTTGCAACTGCTCTTATGCAAATCAAACCCTAGCCTACCTTTGCTTCCCGTGCATATGCATAATTATGGGTGTGATTTGTATAGTACTGTGGGTGGTACTCAGTCTTGCTCCCTTTTCCCCTCTCAGTGGTGGAGTACGCGTCCGACGAGGGTCGTCCTGAGGAATAGGCTGGCTCTGCCGTCAAGGTGCTTGTGGGATGAAAGCTGCTGCTCGGCCTGATGTCTATAGACTATATTTACCTTTTCTGCTGTATTTCTGTAATATAATTTTACTCTGTTTATAAGACGTACTCTGTATGGCAACTTGGTTTTGTGTACCATGGCTTTTCTGGACAGGGATTCAATACACATGAATGTTTAGAATTTCGGTGGTGAATTTCTAGGCATTACACCAGGGCTCGAGGTGGCTGCCACTGTAGGAGCTGGAGGAGCCCGCTGCCATCCGCTCCTCGTCTCACTCATCGGCTGCTGCGCCTCGTCGTCGTTTTCCTTGTCACGTTGGAATAGGAGGAGGCCAGCCGCCACGCCGTGCCTACTCGCCGCCGCCATTTACCTGTCATGCCAGAGGTGGGAGAAAAGTAGAGGCAAGGGAGGGGGATTTCCGTCCATTAAGAGGGTAGGTGACATTTTAATGTGGAGCCACTGCTTGAGAATGGCACTTTAGCGAAGCCCACTTGCGGGATGGCAATTGGGCGAAGCCCACTTTTGAGGATGGCATAATCCCAATTTTTTCGCATGCATCGGCATGGGTGCTCACCGGAGGACGGAAGCAGCAAAACGACAATAGGCACCCACCGCTGCTCCCCTTGCGGGATGGATGGAAATCGGCACAGGCGGCGAGCGAACTACCAAGAAGACAGGTGCAGGGAGTCAGGCTAGCCTGGGAGAGTATGCGGCGAAAGCAGCAGGACGCCGGCGCTGCTGCTGGTAGTCGCAGGTGATGGAGATTGGCCCGAGCCCGACGGCGCAGTTAGGAGACGGATGGATGGATGGGTGTGGACGGGGAGATCGATCAGCTTGCTAAGCATCTGTACTAGTAGTATTGTTGTTAGCTTAATAGGCCGCGTACTCCAACAGGGCCGCGAGCGCTGCAAGAAGGAGATGATTATTTTGCCTTTTTACATATGATTTTATCCATTTTTTTGTTAGTACTATTATACATATTGTAACATACCCAATAAAATATAATATAAAAATTGTGAATCAAAGATGGCAAACAATAAAATCATTATCTCTCTGTGTTACTTTGTTTTCATTGTTTTTTGCTCTTAAAATATATTGCATAATATGTTTCATGTGCATTTCTGTGTTACTTTATTTTCATTGTTTTTCGCTCTTAAAATGTATTGCATAATAGGTTTTATATGCATTGAAATAGCTAAGAGAAAGTTCTAAAAATAAATGGTACAGCATAAAATCTTGTCAAAACTCTCAAAAATACCACACGCCAACTATAGTCTACTATAATTTTTGCTTGATTTTATCACTTCAATTGTTACCTCAATAAAATCACTCAAGTCAGCAAAATCTGGAAAAACAGTAAAATCACAATACCTGTTTTGCTTTTTCACCACATTTAATCCATAGCCTTTCTGCCTGAATCGGTGAGTCCATTTACCAGATTGATAACCATGCAGTGCCCTACTAATACTAATTTTTATCCAAGCCTAAATCACCAGTTAACCCCATTATGTTGACCTGTCAAAACTCCTAGGTGTAAACTAACTGCAGCCAACCTAACTCATGATGCCCACTTTACAATTTCACCATAATTCAACTATAGCTCTTCTTTTGGTGCACTTTGGTCAGATTATTAACCAAGATGTGCCATACCAATGGTAATTTTGGCCGAATTTAATTCCCGCAACAACCGCATCAAGTTGCTCTGTAAAAACCCCTAAATGACCATAGATAACAGTTAGCCATAACACTTACCCTACTTAACATTTTCACCACAATTCAACCTTAACCCTTCTGACTTTGATTCTTTCCCAGATCATTAAACAAGTCATCCTCTACAAACATAAATTTTGGCCAAATTTAATTCCCAAATTAACTACATCAAGATGTACTGACAAAACCTCAAATAATATTGTACTGCACTTAGCAGTGTCACTTAGCCCAGTTTGCATTTTCATTCCAAATTAACCATAGCCCCTCTGCCCCTGCATTTTGGCCAGTGAACTAACCGCATCACACTCTGCCTCCAGTAATTCCTCCTTAATTTTTACTCCTGTGCAACTAGTTGAACTGAGGCAGTAAAATTTGCATGTTGGAAAGCTAGTAGGACAGCTTCTAGATGGATTCCTCCCCTCCTCTCTCTGCCGATGGGCCCTAAAGCCCACGGGTCCAACCTGTAAGCCTCAGAACACAAGCCAGCACACCCACCCCGCAGGGAACATGCTTCATGCCCACCCTCCCACGCTTCGGCAACGCTGGCCCAAGCTACCCGTTCACACCCCACCAATGCCACTGCAGATACATCGACCATCACTACACACATCGCACATTGCTTTCTCCATCTTGACGAGGAATCCACTCAGGTTTTGCCAGGAACGGAGACTCTTTCCTGACGCCGGCGAGTGCTCGATTGCCATCGCCGTCGCTCGATTGAGCTTCACCGCAAGCTATGCCCTAGAACGTGACCTTCCCTTCATGTCGAACACACTCATATGCTTTCTATCCTAGATCTCACTGGTCCTTTCGCGTCGCAAGTTGTTGTCTTCGTCTTCGGCACCGAGGACCAACCGCCTACACTATATCTTGTTGGTGCGGTGTCCCCGTCAGTCCAGGACGCCTCAAGCCGAGCCACATCGCCAAGATATTTGCCTTCAAGCTAGGATCAGACGCAAAGAAGCCTTGAATTGAGCTCAGCCGCAAGAACGAGCCGTCATAACTTAGGCCATCGTGTCATTAGCTGATTTCCATCCTTTAGTGAGCCCCGTTAATTCTGAGAGTAATCCTTAGGAGGTCACCGTAATTTGATGCATGCGTTGGCTTGGTGTCTTGGTGGATAGATCGAGCCACCATCAATGACCTGAAGCTTTTGTGCGTGCGGTGTTTTTACAGGTATTTGCCCCACGTAATTTGGCGACGGATCATCGCTAGAGATTCCAGCCTGCGGCAAGCTACTTCGGTGAACTCCTGGACTTGTATAGCCCATGCATGCAACTTATTGCTCAAATCCAGCCTAATGCTCACTGCAGCACAGGCTAAAATGGCTGTTGCTTCGACTCACACCATCGGCATGCTTCTAAGCGCACCTGACAATGAGCCATCCATTAACGTGTCGTCGGTGAGCCTTACATTTTTTCTTGGTCGTCCAGTGATTCGCCGCCTGTGCGTCACAACTGCTAGCCACATCACGTAGCCACAATGAGTACTGTTTATGAACAAGTCATCGCGTTATTTGGGAAAAAATATCCTTTAATCTATAGATGATCTGTCATTGGGAAAATGGTCGGGTATCCAAGACCAACCTTCGGTGGTTGCCAGGAGTGTGGTTAAGGCTCTCGGTCTGGCAGAAAGCCTCGACTAGAAGCTCCGGCAACTGACTGGAAGCTCCAGTAAGGCTTCTCGATCTGGGTTGAAGCCAAGACTGGATGTTCTAATCAATTGGCTGGAACTTTTGGTAAGGTCACTTGGTCTCTAGATATTCTTGGACCAAAGCCTCTGCCTTGTGGGACGGAACCTATGTGTAACGCTAGTAGCGGTTGATGCGGGTATTTAATCCCCTCCCCCCTTTGAGAGACTCCTTGCACCCTACTTTGAGGCAAGCTTGACTCTCTTCTAGAGCTCTCCCACTCCTCCACCCTAATTCAAGTGACATGTTTGTGAGATTGAGTGGGGATTTGAGTGCAAGTGAGCTAGGATTCATTCTTTTGAGCACTCTAGATCGACGCTAAGAGCTTGAGCGTGCTTGTTACTCTTGGAGGGTAACCTCCTAGCTGGCTAGGCATCTCCCTTGATCTTCCAAGCAATTGTGGCAAGCCTGGGACATTTAGAAGGTTCTACTCCATCTCTGAAAGAAAAATGGGTAAATTTAGTTGATACGGAGCTCGATCTTCATGGTCGCTTGATGAGGTTGAGGGTTGAAAGGGACCCGGCTCTTCAGAGTCCCTCAACGAAGCTATAGGATGTTGAATTTGAACTTCGGTGAAAATCTTGTCTCCTCACCCTTTTTTACCATTATTACATGTTTTAGCCCGATCTACGCATGTGGTAGCATGAGCTTATTATAGAGTTGCTTTTTTGCCTCCTTTGCATCATAGCTAAACTCTATTTTAAGTGGTTTTCTCAATTGGAGATTGATTTATCTTGTGCAAGTATTCCCTTCACTACCTGACCGGAGACTCAATGATTGACCAGAACTTCCGGACCTAACTAGAGGTTCCGGCTGGAAGCTCCGGCCTGTACTAATCCGCTGGGTAGAATTTGTTAATTTTCAGGAATCGCCTATTCAACCCCCTCCTCTAGGCTATATAAGGGGACTTCACTCTTTACTTGTTATATTTGGATGGTTGATTGTAATTCGAGCATCGCTACCCTATGTAATATGTTGTATGAGATGGAATATATGTATGATTGTGATATTGAAGTTGATGTGTGTATATTAGCCATTGATTATGGGTCGAATACGGTAAACACACAAGGAACCCGGGATTCAAGTTCTCGAGTGCCTCACATATTGGGGCGCAGCTAGATCAAGGTGGCTGCAGCAAAGCGGGACAATGGCGACAGCGGTCAAAGCACGACTGGATTTCAGCCCTGGCCGCCAGATCTGCCATGCGATGATGGCCAAGTGGCACTGACGGTGGCGATAGGGTTGCCGGATCTGCCCCCTTCCCCACCCCAGCCGGCTTCTATGGCTCTCCCGTGAGAGACGGACCAAAGCATACGTAGGGGCCCCGTGATGGAGGGGCAGTGCTTTGCGGAAACGACAACAGATGTGGTATCCGGTGGTAGCAGCAGGTGCAGGTGTGGGCATCCATCACACGAAGGGTGTTGTTGACCGGCGTTGACCCTAGGGTGGAGGCCAATGACAGTGACAGCATGGCACGGTTGCAACGTTGACATGCAGAGGTTGGCGGAGAGTAGCTAGCGGAGAGACGTCAGTGCAGTAGTGTCTGCGTGCTAACGATAGGGTTGGATGGTGGGGTGAGGAGATGGAGCTACAACGGCAGGGGGTAGGTAGGCGGCAAGCGGCATGTGAAAGCCTAGCTCAACATCTTGTTGTTCTAGAACGGCAACACTTTTGGCATTGTTGAGGCGCCTAGCACTTCCTGGATGGGATCCTTTGGGTGAAAACTATGTCCAAGACTCCTGGACGGGCATCAGCAGCGCTTATGGCGTCGCCTTTTGGAAGGCAACGGGTCTATGCAACGGATGAATGGATCTTTCTTCTCTCTAGCCCTCTCCCTCTGCAATCCTTCGCCCAATCCTTCGCCCAGGTGGTGTCTGAGAGGGTTGCATGTGTTTCAGCTGTTTGGAGACGTTGGAGCTGCTTTCCTCTACAACCATTCGCCCATTCACCCTCTAGATGTTGCAGGTCTAGTGGCGCCCGGCTACATGTCTATATTTAGTGTTGGTTGAGATTTTAGATGCCACCGCAGGACTAGGCAGGCTAGATTGAGCAGAAAAAGTAGTGACCACCTCCTTGTCAGAGTTGAGAACACCGGCTTTCAATTCAAATTAGTGTGTGCTGTGCTCGAAAACAGCAGCAGCACCAATTGATGTTGGTGATGGTCGCCGACTCGATCTGCTACCCTTGCAGTTCGGCAGCAGCAAACTGCACCACGAGCGTCACCACCTCGGTGCCCATCAACACTGTAACCGTTACTCGGTATGTTGCATTGCACCACCACACCACCAAATGACATCGCTTGGGTGTCTCGGCTGACGCAGTCCATCCTGCTAATGGGCTGTGGCCCCCAGCCCCATTTCTCTTTATAGAGTGGCACAGACCCCCGAAATTTTGATAAATTAATCCTTTTAGAAAACTTATTTTAAAAATAGACCGTACCAAAAACTATTTAAAGAAATAGACCGTTTGCTCAGTGCCAAGACCATTGGTGCTAAGCTCCGATGAGCTAGAAATTGAAGTTGGCACTGAGCAAACAGTCCATTTCTGCAATTAGCTTTTGACATGATTCATTCTTAAAATAAGTTTTCTAAAAAATTCAATTCATCGAAATTTCGGCACAAACCCACCACCCCCAACGCACTACGTCCTTGTTTGGCTAGTGGAGGGATTGGGTATACCGGGCTGGTGGCGTTTGATCGCTTTGCCCATTTGGATTGCTAGAGAAAGCAAATGTTCAGAACAAACTCCAGACCACAGAAAAATTAGCACAGTTTTAGATCACCTACACATTTAGCACAACTTTATATGTATACTGATTTTCAGATAAATTAAACAAGGTTTAAGCATATATATTAAATGATTATATATGCATATCTGAACAAATTAACTAAACTTATTATTTTCCTAGCTATTTGTACATACGTGGCCTCTGCTGAATAAACATCTACTATAAATTAGGCAACTGCTGAAATGCATGTAATCGCAATTACAAGGATAGCTGATGCATCAGAATGAGGATTAAGGTGAAATTCAATCAGATCAGAAGCAACGAAGAATTATATGAGCAGCACATTTAAAGCTTCAATACAGAGCAAGTCACAAGTCTTAAGTTTTCATAGTACCGACTGAAATCAATGGCATTGTATCCAGTAGTTAGAAAGACATGAAATCAAAACAAGTTTTTCCAGGCAAAACTGCTAACAAGACCTACTGCTGCTTAATCTCAGCCTTCCTCTTTTGCCACAACCAGTCTAGTGCACTGTCAGCATCTTCCTGCAGAAACAAAATGAGCTAACCTATTGAAGAAGGCATCATTGCAACAGATAGCATACGAGCAAGAAAAACAGATGTCCAAGTCAGATTGAAAACAGAGAAATGGCTTTACTATTGTGGACCAAAAGCCTCTCCAAGACCACAGGAAAGATGCACCATTTCACGTTATAACGGCAAATAATTCAATTACTCAGAGTGATCTATAGTATCAGGCAATATTTAAGCAAGGGACATTCAAAATCTTGTGAGATATATATATATATATAACTCTCTCTCTCTCTCTCTCTCTCTCTAGCTCTCAGTACTGATATTCAGCAGTACAGCTTGGAAATTGGTCCCTTTTGGATCTATATTTCTGTGCCCCTACAAGCAAGCAATATATACTTTAATTTAATTGGATGGCAATGGACATAACCACCGTCTAAATTCACATGCACGAGTCTAAGAGATGGATACTTGTAAGGTTGGTCACCTGATCACATGGTTTCTAAACCCAACTTGCCTCTTGATAGTATTATTTTCTTCAGGTTACAAGCAGGAGTATAACAATTGTACTCTACAATCTACGAAGAGTTCTTGCAACACAGTCCATTAATCTATGTCTACTGATAGTATGGTGGTTCACTATGAAAACATTGGTAATTGACTAGCTTAATTTGCTAAGAGAAAGCATAAAATTTTGTGCTGACATTAGAGTTAGGCCAAGATTTTCTGGATCACATGCAAAGATTATCCAACAGTTGATAGCTAGAGATCAGATCAAGCATGCATGAGACTCAGTGGACTAATTAATATAAATAGGCAGCAAGCCAACAGTTCATCAATGTATCAATATCTATACTTCTTTAAAAGATCCCAATGATGGTGGTGAGCGGTAAATCTATCACCATCCACCATCATTGTCATGCCATGTGGGTCCCTTAAACAGTGAGGTATGTGGACTTTTGTCCCTTCCTCAACCCAAAGCCACCAAACAAGACTCTAGTGCAAGAAGGCACATACAAAATAATAACAAATATGACCTGAAGTAACAATAGAAATATTTTTTTAAAATTTTTGGGGCTTTAAAGTGTACAGCAGGGTTCTCATTTTTAATTTCCATTGCAACACAGGCATTTTGCTAGTACTAGTATATATATCTATGTGTATGAACTTTCATCGGTATGTATCTTGTTTGTTTAATGAGGTCATATTCAGATATTGAAAAAAAGAGTGATACCAGCACTCGGGAGATCATTGTGTAACCTTCAAAGATCCTCTTAATCACAAATTCGGCTTCCTTCTATTGCATAACCTGCATATTAAAGCACAAGAAGAGGGTCATCCTTCTAAACAACTCAATCCGCTGCTAGATTTAAGATAGTGATACACTGAAGAAGTTGTCCACATCACCTTTAAGCCTTCATTATACGGACTAAGTGTGGGTATTCATTTCGTGCATGCCTCTTTGAAATTGACTGAACACACATGGGGCATGTACTTCAACCATGTCGACCACATTTGTATCAGAATAGTGAGTTTTCTTGTACTCATCAAATGACTTCTCCGGCAAATGAACCATACAGTGACGAATCAGCTCCACAAAGCTTCTAGTGGTTTTCACTCTTTGTGATCCAGTGTAACCTCTCCATCTATCATAAATCTTCTTTAGGAATCTGTTGCTGCATATGCTAGAACCAATATCTTCATCGATGCTGATAAACTTCATTGCAGTTTCCGTTCTGTAGTTTCCAGTTGCCCTTCCATGCTTATCTGTATCTTCTCTATCTAACTCCTCCATGTGTGAACATAGTGATTGTGTACTCTCTTCTTGAGATATCATCCATTGATTGGGTCAGATTTCATCAGATCGAGCAAATATGCCAAATCAGCAGGAATATTGACTTCAGAGTCTTCCAACATTTCTAACATCACCTCGCGAAGTTTTTTGTAATCCAACACCATCTTTTTGAGGTTTCTCCTTAAGACAAACTTCTTTAGTTGAGCTTTAAGTTTCACTTTCTGATCCAGGGTCCAATAAAAATCTTTGAGACTGAACTTTCCTCCAAGAGATAAACCGACTCGGCGCAGACGGTACACAACCTCAACCATACCAAGGAAATATCACTTTACAGAGTGGAGTCATTTTATCCAACTTATCAAAGTTTCAAATTGGATCTCCTATTTTTGCACCGGGGATCTTAACAGTGCTTAGAAGTTCGGATCTTGGATCACACAAGTGATCTGGCAATTTCTTAACACCAAGTTCATTGGAACATACAAAGATATTGTGACAGAAGGCCAACTTCTTAAGTATTTTCTTTGATCTAATATCTGATTCAGCAGTATGCAACCTTTGCAATTTCTTGTTTTCTTGAAGAATTTCAAGATTCATAGATTTAGCCTCATCTAGCTGTTTCCTAGCACACTCTAATTGATGAACTAGATAATCTTTCTCATCTAGAAGCTCTTGCAAGTGAATACTATGAAAATGCAGATCTGGATCCATATCCTTGTCTGATTCTGCTACCTAAAAAGATAGGTTTCAATTAGTTAGAAAAAACCACATTGACCCATCAATTAGTTAGAAAAAAAACTACAAGAGCTCTACTGTGATAGGTTTTTTAATTCAGAAAAAACCACTACATCCAAACCAATCAAAATGGTCTAGACACATGAAGATCTAACATTTTCAATAAGTGCTTTCATTTGCCAGCCATGCCAAAGTAGTTAGAAGTTTTAACAGAATAGGAACAGTAGAAAGTTAACACAAATCATAACAAACAAAAAATAGAACTTAACAACACCGAATAATACCTGGTTTTCATTTGACCTATTAGCAGCACATATTTCTTGCGAACTTGGTCCTAAATCAGAGTCAACGGCATAGGAAAAAATAACTTCCAAAGAAATGATAAAAGATGAGTAGATATCAAAAAAAAAATTCCTAGGACATACTAAAATCCAACCAAAAGTACTACTATTTACTAGTATAAAGCAAGTACCTACGTCCTTCGTCATGGTTCACAGATCTATACAGAATTCCAAAAGTGATTGTTCTCCTTTTTTCTTATGTTGTCTATGTGGGTGGCCAGAATAAGTAAAAAGCTTGATCTATGGGTCTATATGCCATTCTAAATGAGAAAAAGTCCCAAACACATCCATAACTGCCATAACAAATAATAGTATTGCAATATTTCTTAATTCTTTTCTATTCTTTCTTCTGTCAATTTTCTCCATTATACAAGTGAATAAAAATAATTTTGATGTGATTTTCTTAGCATGATATGGTTTGATCATTCACTTACCGAGGTTAGCAACAGAATAGCATGAATAGTATTTCCATAGTAAAAGTATGAAAAGAAGTGATCTGATTTGTTTAAATTATAATATCTTAGTATGCATAGTAAGGACGGGTATGGGTCAATAAATAGGTACCCATTGACCCACTCTAGTTCAACTTAATCAACTAAAATACACCCTTTCTAGTTCAGATTGGGTATTAGTTCATTTAGTTAAACTAGAATAGGTCGATGGATACCCATTGATTAGTCCACAGCCCACTCCCATCCCTACTAAATGTTGAGGCGTACACGTGGTTAACATCATTTTAAAGTAAACTGAAATAGCTCATTTACTCTGCTCAAAGAGACATTACATATCAAAATTTATTTTAGCGGTTTACCTCCGTCTAATGGAGGCAGGGGATAGTTCCTCAAGACTTCTTCTATTTGCACTGAACTTTCACGGCTAACAATACAGGCAACCAGACCTTCAAGTGTCTCACCCTGCACCTTTACATCTTTTGACCCTAGAAATTCACATAACGGTTAGTACTTCAGACCTTCCAAGAGGAAAAAAGGTGAAAGTATACCAGTTTAATTCACAAAGCACTAAAACAATAATTCAAGATAAGTAGTACTTGGTACAGATACATCGGTTATCTCATCAAGGGCTTCGCAGACAGGTGTTGCAGTCCCCTCTGTTAAGTGTATAAAGGCCCATCTCATATAGGCCCATATAGCCCATGAAGCTCTCTATATATATTGTTATCCCCACTAATGGAGATTATTCTCTTCTCAAATTCCTCAAGGTTAGTAACATGGTATCAGAGCATGGTTTAGGGTTAGGGTTAGACTAATCTAATTCCCACCTAGATCCATTTTTTTCGTCGTCTTCCACGGCTGCCGGTTGCGGCTGGCTCATTGCGCCGCCTCCGCCCGTCGCGGCCTCATCTTCTACGGCCGCCGGTTGCGGCTCGGCGATCCGTCGCCGCCCATCCTTGTGCGGCTCGTCGCCGCCTCCACGGCCGCCCGTCGCGGCCTCGTCTTCCACAGCCACCAGTTGCGGCTCGTAGCCACCCGTCCAAGCCTTCGCAACCGCCCGTTGCGGCTCGTCATCTCCAGGCCGCCCGCACATCGCGGGTCCTTTTCCCGTCGTGGAGACCATCGTCAGGCCGCCCATTGCGGCCTCCTCCTCTCCACTCGCGCGGAAGACATTACTAGGCCGTCTGTTGTGGCCCTCTCCTTGCCGCCTATCGTGGAGGCGACCGTCAGTGCTTCCTGCGACCCTGCTGCTGCATCATCTTCTGCTGATTGCTTCGTTGTTCTTGAGGTAATCTTGTGCCACCAATTACAACCTGCTGGTTGCTTCAGGATTCTTGCCCGGTGACTGGTTTTGGTACCTTATATCCTCTGTTTTCGTTGCTATCTGGTCCTGCTACTGGTGGTAGTCCTTTTTCTGCATTTCAGTCATGTCACAGATCAATGCTATTGCTGTCACTATCACTCTTGATGGTCAGAATTATCCTGAGTGGGCATTCTGTGTAGAGATTGCATTGAGGGGGGATGGTTTGCTTTTTCACCTAATTGATGATGCACCTGCACTTAGGGCCAATGGTAGTAATGCTAAAGATGTCAGAGATTGGGAAATTAGTGATGGGAAAGTGATGGCTGCCATGGTCAATAGTACTAAACAATCTATGATTATGAGTCTGTCCAAGTTTAAAATAGCCAAAGCCATTTGGTCTTCTCTGAAGGACCGCTTTGTTCAGGATAGTGGTGCTCTTTTACACACTCTCATGCAGTAAATTCAAGTAATCGAGCAGAATGATATGTCCATTGATGAGTACTACGCTGCTTTTGATCGTCTGATGGGTTCATTGACCTTCATGATAGGTGATTGTACAGCTGATAACTGTCCAGCACATAAGTTTGTTGACAAGTTCTTTATATATCGTTTTGTCATGGGAGTAAGGGCAGAGTTTGATTCCATTCGTATAAGGCTTCTTCATGATTGTCCTAATTTAACCATGGCACGTGCTTTGTCTGAATTACTTGCTGAAGAGACTCGCCTTCGGTCTATGTCTGTTCCTTCCATGCCTGTGTCTCATAGTGTGCTGGCAGCCTCTCACAGGACTAGTGCATTAAAAGATACCTCTTTAGTACCATGTAAGCATTGTGGCAAGACTACTCATATTCCAGCGAACTGTTTTACTCAACATCCGGAGAAGTTGGCTGAGTATCGTGCACGTCGTGCTGCACGTGCTGGTCGTGGTCATGGTACAGCTCCTCCTCCTCCTAGAGGTTCAGTGTCAGTTGCTGGTTCAGTGTCAGTTGCTGCTGCTTCATTTGTTAGTGCTCCTTCATCATCTTGGGTGCTTGATTCAGAGGCCTCTTTTCATGTGACATCTGACCGGTCCCAGCTCACTGCTTGCAAGCCAATTGGTGATGGTGGTTCTATTCAGACAGCAGATGGTACATCTTGCTATATCACTCATGAGGGTTCTCTTTGCACTTCTCATTTTTCTGTGCCTGGTGTTTCTTTTGTACCTCAGTTGTCTATGAACCTTCTTTCAGTTGGTCAAGTAACCGACCATAATTGTTTTGTTGGATTTGATGACTCATCATGTTTTATTCAGGATCGTCGAACCGGGATTGTGATTGGAACTGGCCATCGCCGTATAGGTTCCCCTAGCCTCTATGTTCTCGACACCTTGCATCTTCCTCAGTCTTCCGCCTGTGTGTCGTCCGCTGCATCGTACTCCACCTCGTCCTTCGTTGCATCGTCATCCACCTCGTCTTTTGCGAAGTGGCATTATCGTCTTGTTCATCTTTGTGGATCTCGCTTATCTACATTAATAAATAAAGGTTGCTTAGGTCATACATCTATCGAGTCTAGCTTCCATTGTAAGGGCTGCAAGCTTGGAAAACAAATACAGCTTCCCTATTCCTCTAGTGTTTCTCATTTTGCTAGACCGTTTGATCTTATTCATTCAGATGTATGGGGTTCTGCTCCTCTTACTACAAAGGATGGTCATAAATATTATGTCATTTTTATTGATGATCATTCTCGATACACATGGATTTATTTTATGAAACACCGTTCCCAATTGTGCTCCATATACCAGTCTTTCGCTCGTATGGTTGATACTCAGTTTTCTACTCTTATTAGAGTTTTTCGTTCTGACTCTGGTGGTGAGTATTTATCTGATGTTTTCCGCCAGTTTTTGACTTCTGAGGGCACACTTGCTCAACTCTCTTATCCTGGCGCTCATGCTCAGAATGGTGTTGCAGAACGCAAACATCGTCATCTTATAGAAACTGCTCGAACACTTCTAATTTCCTCTTTTGTCCCCTCTCATTTTTGGGGCGAAGCTGTTTCTACTGTTGTCTATCTAATCAATAGACAACCATCATCCAAACTGTCCGGCTTATGTCCAGGTGAAGTACTATTTGGTACTCCTCCTAGTTATGATCATCTTCGGGTTTTTGGATGTACGTGCTATGTTCTACTTGCACCCCGTGAGCGAACTAAGTTGACTGCCCAGTCAGTTGAGTGTGTTTTTTTGGGTTATAGTCCTGAGCATAAAGGCTATCGGTGTTATGATCCTTCCTCTCGTCGCATACACATCTCTCGTGATGTCACATTTGTTGAGAATTGTCCTTTCTTTTATGATTCTTCTACTCAGCCCTCATATTCTCCCATAGAGTCCACGTACTTTCTTCGTTTTCCTCCTATTTCATCACTGGATTCATCAACGGATGCTGTCACCCCACCACCACCACCCATTACCATTATTTCTGATTTCACTCCTTCACCTCCACCCACTCCAGTTGAGTTTCTAGTTTCACCTCCACCTCCATCTGTCACACGTGTCTATGCTTGTCGTACCATAGAGCTTCCGCATAATCCGTCCTCCTCGGCCAGTCCCGATGCTCCTGTTTTTGATGAATCTAACAATCCTGATGAGTCACAGGTTGGTTCGAGATATAATTAACGGGATCGTACCACTATTCGGCCAGCTGAAAGTATGGTTTTCTGTGTGTGAATGCTGCTGTTCATGAGCCATCCACTTATCAGGCAGCTTCTAATCTTCTGGAATGACAGCTTGCTATGTCTGAGGAACTTGCTGCTCTTGATCATATAGGCACTTGGGATGTTGTTCCACTACCACCACATGTAGTCCCTATTACATGCAAGTGGGTATTCAAAATTAAGACTAAGTCAGATGGATCCATTGAGAGATATAAAGCTCGTCTTGTGGCTAGAGGTTTTCAGCAAACTCAAGGTCGCGATTATGATGAAACTTTTGTTCCGGTTGCTCATATGACTACTGTTTGAACTTTGATTGCAATGGCTGCCGCATCCTCTAGGACTATCTCTCAGATGGATGTTAAAAATGCTTTCCTTCACGGTGATTTGCATGAGGAAGTTTATATGCAGCCACCTCCAGGCGTTGATGCTCCTTCAGGACATGTTTGCCGCCTTCGTCGTGCTTTATATAGTCTTAAGCAAGCTCCTCGTGCCTGGTTTGAGCGTTTTGTCAGTGTCATACGGGCTGCTGGTTTCAAACCTAGTGATCATGATCCTACCTTATTTATTCATCTCTCTCCATGTGGACGTACTTTGCTCCTTTTATATGTTGATGATATGTTGATTACTGGAGATGATGCGGACCATATTTCCCATGTGAAAAAGCAACTTGGTGAGCAATTTCAAATGTCTGATCTGGGTCCTCTCAGTTATTTCTTAGGCATTGAGGTCTTACACTCTGCAAATGGATATTATATTTCTCAGTCCAAATACATACAAGATCTTATTGCTCGTTCTAGAATCAATGACAATAGGACGGCTGCAACACCTATGGATCTTCACTTGCAGCTTCGTCCTACTGACTTGAAGATCCCTCTCGATATCGGCATATTGTGGGCAGCCTTGTTTATCTCACTGTTACAAGACCTGATATAGCTCATGTAGTTCATATTCTGAGTCAGTTTGTGAGTGCTCCTACTTCTGTTCATTTTGGACACTTACTTCGTGTGCTGAGATACTTGAGGAAGACATCATCTCAATGTTTATTCTATGCTAGTGATAGTCCGCTTCAGCTTCATGCTTACTCGGACTCTACTTGGGCGAGTGATCCAACGAACCGTCGTTCTGTCATAGGTTATTGTATCCTTCTTGGCTCTTCTCCTCTTGTGTGGAAGTCCAAGAAGCAGGCAGCTGTATCGGTCTAGTACAGAGGCAGGACTTCGAGCACTTGCCACTACCACTTCAGAGATTGTATGGCTTCGATGGTTGCTAGCTGATTTTGGTATTTCCTGTGATGCCCCTACACCTCTTCTATGTGACAACACTAGAGCCATACAGACTGCTAATGATCCTGTGAAACATGAGCTTACAAAACACATTGGTGTTGATGCATCCTTTACTCTGTCCCATTGTCATCAGAAAACTATTGCTCTTCAGTATGTGCCCTCAGAGCTGCAGTTGGCAGACTTTTTCACTAAAGCACAAACTTGAGAGCAGCATCGGCTTCACTTGCTCAAACTCAATGTTTCAGATCCTCCACTTCCACCTTGAGTTTGAAGGGGGGTGTTAAGTGTATAAAGGCCCATCTCATATAGGCCCATATAGCCCATGAAGCTCTATATATATATTGTTATCCCCACTAATGGAGATTATTCTCTTCTCAAATTCCTCAAGGTTAGTAACACCCTCTTCACATAGTGCATACGCGTCATATACAACAAAAAATGATGAGGCAGATTTCCTGGTAAAAGATGTAAACAGAAAGCATAGTAGTGTTATGATCAGACCCAACGGCGAATACATATGCATGCCCTGAGGGCATTCCAACAGTTACATGTGAAACCATGTATGCAGGCTATCTAACGGGTGTGCACGAAAAATGTCTGATGAACAGGAGTTAAACAGACTATAGTAAAATGGACACAAAGTAACTTCAAAGATACAATTATTTATACTCCAAGGGATACAAATCAATGTATAAGAAATAGTTAGTATGGAGAGATCAATAATTGAACAAGCATACATTGGCATAGATCATCAAATCAGGTCAGTGATCCAATGATATCAGAAATAAGTAAATAACACAAAAAATAGATATATTTCTGACAATAGGGAAATAATTTCACTAAATAGATGTCATGGTAATTTTACTATTAGGACTTTTAGTCCTATGTAAAGCTCAAAGGCATTATACTAAAACAATGGTATCAAAATCTTTCACACTCTACTATGAATGTAATGCAGACAAGTATGATGGAATGCAAGGCTTCCAAACATCAAGTTGGTAGACGCTATTTCCGACAAAACTCAATTACCTCTGGAGTAGAATAGAATTTTGGCTTGCCATGACCCAACTCTGTCACGGCAGTAATCACAGCTGCACAAAGGCCAAAATAAGATGATAAAAGTCATATTGACAACCAATAATGGTGCAAGTGAAAAGTGGAGCAAAACTAACTCCCTCCAAATTAGATGGCATCTAAGTACCAGCAAGACGGGTGCAGAGAATGGAGAGGTGCTTGGTCGGATGATGCCCTGGGCGAGCATGGCCGCACACTGTCGTTCCAGCTCGTCCTTTTGCAACTGGGGGTAACGGTACGGCCGGACCGAGACCGGGGCGGTGCCGGGCAGCAGGTGGATGCGGTGGTCGTACGGGCGCGCCGGCGGGAGCCCTGTGGGCTCGTCGAAGACGGCGCTCTGCTGCTGCAGCAGTAAGTCCAGCAGCGGCTGCTGGACGTCGGCGGAGAGTGCAGCGAGGAGCTGCTGTGGAGCAGCCGCGCCGGGGCTGCGCACGCCCTGCCAAAGGACACAGCGGCCCGCGCGCCAGAAGGACAGCGTCATGGCCTTGAAGTCCCACAAGATGGGACCCAAGGTTCATAGGTAGTCGATGCCGAGGATGAAGTCAAAGCAGCCCAAGTCCAAGCCCAGGCACGTGATGGAGAAAGACTCCGTGCCGATGCTGATGGGCACGTTGGGAGCAATGCCCTCGCACGGTAGGCGGTCGCCGTTGGCCACGGTAACACGGAGCTGCTCACCGCCCGTCGAAGCGAGCCCCAGACGGCGCATCGTCGCGCCATGGAGGAAGTTGTGCGTGGAGCCGGTGTCGAGTAACGCCAACAGCCGCTCCCCTTTAACCAGCACCGGGAGCAGCATTGTATTATCCGTGCGGATTCCTGCAAGGGCGTGCAGAGAGACCACAAGAGCATTAGCGGCTGCAGGCTCCTGGGCGGCCGAAGCGACGGGGTCAGCGTCGTCGGCCGCAGCCGCGGCGTCCAGCAGCTCGTCGTCGATGTAGTCGCCCGACTCAAGGTAGAAGAGCCGTGGACACACGTGGCCGCGAACATAGGGCTCATCACAGTTGAAGCAAAGCCCTTGTCGACGGCGCTCCAGCTGCTCAGCCGGTGTGAGGCGGCGGAACGGACGCACCGGGGGAGCTCCGTGCGCTGCCGCTGGGCTGGCAACCGGGGGGGCAGGTGCCCCAGCTAGAGAAGCACCCGCTCCTGGCGCGCGCGGGGTAGGCCAGGCCGCTGGGGAGGTCGGGCGGCACGGTGCAGAGGTGCTGGAGGCATGGCCGCCGCGCGCCGCTCGAACGCCCGGGCCAAAGACATGGCAGTCTGAAGGTCGGGGGGATCTCGCAGCTCCACATCCACCCGAATGTGCTCCGGAAGGCCGCCAACGAAGAGTTCGACCTTTTGCTTTGGAGAGATGTCGCGCGCGTGGCACAGCACCATCTGGAAGCGGTCAGAGAACTCCTGGACGGTGGAGGTGAAGGGTAGCCGCCCCAGTTCGGCCAATCTGGTGCCGCGGACGGGCGGCCCGAAGCGGAGACGGCACAGCTCCATGAAGCGATCCCAAGGGGGCATGCCCTCGTCTTGCTCGAGGGCGTAGTACCACGTCTGCGCCGCACCCTTGAGATGGTAGGACGCCAGCCAAGTGCGGTTGGAGGCCGGTGTGCGCTGGCCCCTAAAAAACTGCTCACAGTGACTGAGCCAATTCAGGGGGTCCTCAGAGCCATCGTACGTCGAAAACTCCAACTTGTAGAACTTCGGGGGAAAGCGGCCATGGTCGCCCCCCTGCTGGCTGCCCGGATCGCCGCCCGCAAAGTAGCTGTCGATGGTTGGCGAGGCGGCGGAGAGCGTAGGCAGGAGGTTGCTGCCCTAGGACAGGGTGCCATCGACACCGCCATAGGGGGTGCCTGCTGCGAACGGACCACCGTGCGTGAGGACCGCGCCCGTCGTCGGCGCCGGAGGTATGGAAGCCCGCGGTGTCGTCGTGGAGTAGATGGGCGCGGAAGAACCGAGCGCCCAGGCCGGAATCTGCGACGGGGACGGCGGAAAACGAATCTGTTGGAGCGGAACATATGCCGACGGCAGCGGCACGGAGGTCGACGGCGAGGGTAGTGTCGTGCTGGGCATCCCGTAGGGGTAGGAGATGGGCGGGGAGGGCGCGGCGGATGGCGGCGGCGAAGGGAGAGGTGGTGGCTGTGTGGGAAGCGGCGGCGGGATGGTCAGCTGACCCTGGAGGAACGCCCGCACCGTTTCGTGGACCTCCCGCATGGAGTGGCTGAGGCCCACAATGGCCGCCGTCATCTGCTCCGGCGAGAACACCGAGGGCGGTATGGCCGCCGATCCCAGCGGCAGCGACGGGGACACCACCACCACGCCGGAAGGTGCTGGGGACGCGATGGTGGAGGATGGCGCGTCGAGGATCGCCGGCGACGAAACTGTCGTGGAGGCAGCGGAGGAGTCCATGATCGGCAAGGTCTCTGATACCAAGTTGGTAGGCTCCGGGGTCCTGCTGCCGGAAGATCGAAGATTGTAGTTGTGGGAGATGAGAGGGCGAGGCTTGAAACGGCGGCGCGGCGCCGTGGCTGCACGCGTGAGGCGAGGAAAGGCTGCTAGGGCAGGAACTCCCGGCTCCCCAAGGAAGCCGGAAACAATTTACTTGTTTCTGCTTAATTTTCCATTGTCACGGGTACAAAGTATATATAGCTAAGAATAGCAGCAATTATCTGATAATAGGAGATAAATTCTAATAATAGGAAATAAAGAGATATCGGGCCTCGTCTCCTAGCCCCTAGTGGGCCTGCGCCTGGAATACCGAAGTCCGGTCATAATACAGCACTACTATGACAAGTAGAACAACAAAAAAAGGCAACATGAATAACTCGCAAAAAAAATCCAATTTTCAGGATCCAGAATATGAGATTGCTAGACTGAGCCAAAGGAATGTTCGGTGTACAAAATGCGAGCCACACTTGGCAAAAAAGTTCAGTAAAAAAAAAAATTTATAAGAAGACCCTCTAGGCATGCTTTTATGGCACTCAACCAAATGGTGAATATGAGGGTGCAGCAAATGAGACAGAACCAAGGTCACAGGTTTATACAGCAGAAACCCCCAGACCTTTGCTTCTATGCCACATTTCATAGCTAGATAGAAAAATGTGAGCGCAAGTCATGGCCCCATCCATACTTAGAAAGAGAAGGATATATACACAGAAGAATCGGTGATTTAATGGTAATACAACAAGAATGGTTATCATATTGAAAAAACGTATTGACTAGCAGGATACAAGAACTACAACTCTATAGGTAGGGAAAGTGGACAACAAAAAATATCATTACCCCAGCATATTTCTATTAAAAAAGGCAGAATATCATTTTCTTTAATAAAAAAAAGGAAATAGCATACCATAATCATCCTTTGGCCTTTGTCCATGGTCTCCTAACACAGCAGTCACAAGTTCCATTGAAATGCTTATATGATTTTTCTACAAGTGCAGCACAAAATAGGGGTTAATCAATAGAAGTACTAAAATACAACAGGATTACGGTAAAATAATATGCACCTAGTTCAGGGTCTGCATAAATACTATATCCTAAAGGAATACTTCATGTACCAAGTACTAATGGCTCCATATACAAGAGGCACTCATGCACTGAAACATGCATAATACAAAACTCAATGTAAGGATAACCCAAAAAGGTTGTGCTGGGCATGGCATATACATATACCTCAAGAAAATCATTGAATTCTTCTTGCATTCTAGGAGCTTCCTTCCCCCAAGCTTCATGAAACAAGCGTCCAAAACAAAGGTGTTCACAGCTGTGTAGCTACAGGCAGAAACTTAGCATTCAATATAGCATATATAAATTGAGAAGAATTCAACATAATTATCACAACATACATATTTCCAAAGCCGTTTTTGGCATACGCACCACCATGGTGGCCAGCATATATGAAAAGAGATCCTGAATGCTTGAGCGTAACCTGGGAAAACGAAAGTGTCTTAGCAGAAAAAATAAAATATAAACCATCAAAATAATTACTTTTTTTGTTTCCTGCAATTAAAGGCCAAAAACCCCATATCAGATATACCTCCAAGGTAGCTAAGTGTTATGTGGGGAATTCCCTTCGAACGACGAGGACACGGCAAGCAGGCGTGACAGCACGGTAACCGCGCACGGCGCATGGCGCGGCGAGACACTCCAGCAGGATTAGATAATTAGTTGAGAATAAACCACGCTGGATTAAGCTAGTTTGTTAAGTTAGTTCCTAATTATTAGCAGATTGTTATTGCCTATTAAAGGCTGCTGTTTCCAATTGATAAGCAAGTCAGAAATTAATCTCCAATCTCCTTCTTCCTTCTCTGAGTCAACCACAGCGCCGGGGAGACAAGGATATCGTCCTCGTCCTCCCGGCGTTCACCAGTACTTCCTCAGGGGTGCAATGACACTCCCAGGTCGTAACATAAGCCATGCGACACCATCTCAATCATCTGGATTCTAGTCTGCTGTCATGAAAGTTAGGTTGACAGATCAGTTAAATTCTAAAATTAAATTGAATTTATTGAATGGAAATCCAAACTGACCAGAGTGCTGCGTTGCTATAAGCATTTACTGTATAATCAGCTCATTAAACATATCTTTGTAAGAGCAACTAAAGAAGGTACTACGAAACGCATTCTACCAAAAAATCAGTACGCAAATTCAATGTCTCAAAAGAGAAAGGTGAGACACGAAACATCCATCAAGTCAAAAAAATCTCAAATTACTCCTGAAGTTATAATGCTGACAACATGCTAACGCATCCAACAGATAAATGTATTCTAACTTGCGGCAGCAACTAATTCCACTCAATTTAATAATTCATTACAGCCTCACTGGATGGAAACAGAGAGCAATTAAGCAATGGATTATTGGAAATTATCCGTGTCTAGAAAAGACGATGACGGCCTCACTGCCCCAAGGCCATTAACTAATCAGGATCAAACTATGGCTACCAAAAACTTGTTTAACTATCTATCTCACCTTACAATTATGACCCGAAATGTGGTAACATATGTAGACATCAGATGGTCAGAAGTTCAGAATCACGCAATTCCAAAACGATTATAGAGCATCGAGGGGTTAGGAACTCCCGTCGAAGTGGTTCACATAACACTTTGCATTGCCACAACACAATCAAAACAACGAGTGATTGAATGACACAGGGGGAACCGAGCACGAGCACGTACCTCTTCATTGGATTTCTCCTTGTTCTTAAACTTGAGGTAGAAGGTGGCCCTGATCTGCGTATCCACATCGAAGTGCGGGCGGCCTTGAACATCTTGGAGAGCTTATCACCATCTACTCCCAGCTCAGCCACCGCCGAGGACGATGCCGAGTGTTAAGAGTTTGTTATTCCATCAATATCTATCCGGCCGGGTCTCCTTTCTATTTTCCCGATTCTGTTTCTATAGGTTGGTTAGAGGACAAGGAATCATTGCGCTGAGACTATCTCCGTTTTCCATTGTTCTACATGGTACAGACGTTTGCTTCCGCTTCTAAACCCTCCGTCGCACTGATCTCATCTGTGCCGACGTTGCCTGGACCCTCGCCACGTTTGCCGCGCTCCCCACTATCTCTCGCGCTACACTGACGCCTCCTCGGCCATCGCAGACGTCGTCCGGGCCGCCTTCAACCCCGCCCGTGAGCACCTCTCCGACCTTGATGCCACACGGGTCTCTTCTCTTGCCGACGTTGCTGCATCGTCCGCCTCTGCCGCAGCCCGTGAAGCCCTCGCTTCCCTCTTCGCTCGGCTTTCTTCTCCAGATGGTGCGTCGCCTACCTCAGCCATGTCCGCACCGTCCACATCAGCGACGGCCTCGTCCACGACGTCCTCGCTCACGCCGGCCTCCTCTGCCGACCCGTCTTCCGCGGTGATCACCATGCCTGCATCGTCCGGTGCTGCCGCCTTGCCGTCCGATCTGGAGGCGCTCTTCGCTGCCGCACGCCTCTACGGCAGGCCTGCTGTCGTGGCCCCTCCTTCGGCATGCCACCTGCAGGCGGTCCCCACTACTCACCGCAGACCTACAGCACCACGCCTGCGATCCCGGTCGCCACCGGGTGTTCGACGGCGTGGCACCCGGCTCTCCACAACACCCATCTCGACGCGACGCCACGGCATCCCATCGCTCAAACCGTCAGCGTTCTCAACGTCAAGGCCCTCGTTCCAGTCACCCTTGACCTCACCGCGGGCAACTACACATGGTGGCGCGGCCTCTTCCTCGTCACCCTCGGCAAGTACGCGCTCACCGGTCATGTCCTCTCCGTTTTCCATCGTTCTACAAGAAAGTCACTGACCGTTTTCCATCGTTCTGCACCGAGGTCGTGTAGTCCCTGGGCACCCACACCTGCGGCGCCCCAGCCTGGGGGGAGATGGCTATCCCCTCAACGGCCCCGGAGAACTCGGCGGAAGGGGACGACGACCCCAGCGCCGCAGCCTGCGGGGAGATGGTCATCCTCTCGACGCCCCCGGAGAACTCGGCCGATGGGGACGACGACGCCGGGGGTGAGGACGCCGCCGCCGCGGCGTCCGCGGCCTTGGGCTTCCACTTTTGCTGCGACTGGTTGCCCTGCGATAGGGCGGCGTACATACTCGTGAGTCATGAGCGATGCACGGGTAGGATTCGTTGATGCCGGAGCAGGAGAAATGAGCCGAGGCGTACGCGGTCTCGGCGGGGAGGCACTGCGACGGCCGCGGCGGAGGAGGGGGAGGAGCCGCCAGACACGGCGGAGCTTTGGAGAGTTCGGCGAGCGGAGACGTGTTTGGGGAAATGGGTTTACCGGCCTTTGCGTGGGTGGGGTTTGGCGAATTTTTTTTATTTTTATATTTATTTAATAAAAAATTTACAAAACTACATTTTCATTTCAAAAATTTACAAAAATATACTCCCGCCGCCCTTTGGGAGGGCGATATCTCTGAAATCGCCCTCCCAGAGGGCGATATGATGACGTGGCTGACGGCCGTTGGCCGGCGGCCCACGGCGTAGTCATTTTTGCAGGCGGCCCCCCGGCCACACAAAAACCGCCCTCTGAGAGGGCGGCAAGGGGGCCGCCTGTAAAAATCCGGCCGGGGGCCGGCCATTTTACAGGCGGCCCCCTTGCCGCCCTCTCAGAGGGCGGTTTTTAGCCCGGGCAGTATAAAACCCCCTCCCCAACTCCAAAAATGTCATAAAATTCACTGAAATTACAGAAAAAAGAAGAGAGAGCTGAGAGCGAGCCTGAACGAAAGCAGCGAAGCTCTGTCAGCTTACTGATTTGTCTGCAGGTAAAATCTATTATCTATTTATAATTTCTATTTCTATACATAAATTAATGTAGTATTGTACTGGTTATGTGTATAGTACTATATGAAAATAAGTTTTTACTCGTAGATCTGTAGGTCTTTAGTTAATGTGTTAGATGATTTAATTTTTGTAGAGATGTGAGGAAAATATTGGTATCTAGTTTAACTGAATTTTTTCATCAACAGAAATGTCAATAAGGTGATATTTCAGTTATTTCACGGGGCAAGGGAATGTTAGATATGGTCCAGAAGGGGTAGATCTGTCGGATTTTAGTTCAACGGCTAAGGGGATTGATAGACCAGCTGAGAGAAGTTTTGGATCAGTTTACAACTGGCTGATGCGAGGGTTTCGATTGAACCCCGAGCTCAGCGCAATAACCTTGTATGTAGTAGTCAGTCGTGCAGCTGAAGGTTTTTTTTGGGAACTAATGCCGGTGGATTGCACTACCACTTGGAGATGGTATGTGGAGAATGCATTCCAACGTGGTTGGCCACTGGGCATACTTGTGTCGATATATGAGAAAGAAAACACTGCTGGTGCAATGCCCGTACAAGATGATGAGGGTCCAAGTACGGCGGGAGGTAATAGCGAAACAATGGAAGAAAATGAAGAAGGGAATGAAGGAGGGAATGAAGAAGATAGACAGCCAACAGGTGTGGCAGATGAGGGAGAACAAATCAACAGAATCGTCGAAGAAATGGATAGGGAAGATTCTGAAAACGAGCAAGCAGAGCAGGATGATTCGTCTGACGAGGACACCATGATGCCTGCAGAATGGAGGAAAATGAGGTCATCCAAGGGGCTAAGTATGCATATGTAGAGGATTTAAAGGAGGCAGTAAAACAATGGGCCGTGTCACTTCAAAGGGAGTTTTCAGTCGTGAAGTCAAGCAAATCAGTCTATGAAGTAAAGTGCATGAAGGATGGGTGTCCATGGCGGGTGCACGCATTCAAGGGTAAATGGAAAGATTATTGGCAAGTTTCAATCGTGACTGAGCATTCAATGTTATTTACCCGGTGTTGAAAAATATCACAAAAACATGACATCTGCATTTGTTGCGACAGAGATGTACTCCCATATTATTAACATATGGGGTACGAACCAAGGTCAATTGTTAGACATATTGAAGAGAAATTTAATAACAATTAGCTATGCTAAGGCTTGGAGGGCAAAACAGAATGTTGTAGAGATGAGATTTGGCACATTTGAAGCATCCTATGAATATTTGCCTCGTCTGTTAGGCTGTATTCTTCAGAGGAATCCGGAGACGTGCTACGACCTAAAAGCTTTCATCAATTCACCATAGTAATAAAAGTGTGTTGCAACGAGTATTCTTTGCATTAGGGGCTTGCATTCAAGCATTTGTCCATTGTCGTCCCATCCTCTACATCTATGGGACATTTCTGACCGGAAAGTACAGGGGCAGATCTTAACAGCAATTGGAGTGTGATGGAAACAACAAGTTCTACCAGTTGCTTTTGCTTTGTTGAGAGTGATAAACTGATAGCTGGTATTGGTTTTTAGAAAGGGTTAAGTCTGCAGTTGTACGGATGAGACCAGACGTATGCCTTATACATGACCGTAACGCCGGCTTGCTGCGTGCAATTGAGGAATTGAGATATGGATGTGTTGAGAAGGGATATACACCAAGTGGTCTGATGTCCAAAGCAGATGGTGCATGCGTCATATGGGTGCTAATTTCTACAGACAATTTAAGAATAAGCACCTTATGATCTTTTTAAGAGGCTTTGCGCAGAATCAAGAGAAGAAAATTCAATGAGCTTTGGAGGAGGTTGGATGAGCTGACCTTAAACTACAGATGAGCAGTCCAGGAGGGCTACCATTGGAGGGGATGTGGCTTCCACAAGCTCTTGAATCTCTATTAACTGACGGACCTGTATAAGAAGAAGGTCTGCATCCTCAGTTTAGAAAATTTTCAGATTGGATTGAGAATGAGCCAAGGAGAAATGGGCATTGTTGTATGACAAGGATGGCTCTCGGTTTGGCATAATGACCACAAATTTGGCAGAGGTTTATAACTGGGTGAATGCGTGGTGTTTCAGGGCTCCCACTTGTTAACATAGTTGAATTTATCTTGCATGGCACATCAAAGTACTTCAGAGATCGGTTCAGAGCAGCTAGGCCCTCAATGACGGACAATAATCTTTTCTTTGGCACACTATGACGAAGTATCTGCAAGATAAAGTAAAAAGGCCCCGAAGACATCGTGTTGTACCTCAAGGCACACAAGAACACAGATTTGAAATATTGTGTGTCGACAAGGCATGCGCGGATCTTCCGTAAAAAAGTTGTGCAGGAGTATGTGCTGAAGGAAGACGGAACCTGCAAGTGCTCGTGCCGCAAACCACTCTGCTCCACAAGCCATGCCTCTACGTTATTGCCGCGAGCGGTGAGTGCGGGATAGAAGCACGCTATTTTGTCTCACCTTATTTCAGGAAAGAAGCAATCTATAATACCTGGAGCGGAGAGATATACGGTTTCGGTATTGCGGGTACATTTACTATGAAGCATCCTCAAGCTATGTACATTCCTGACCCAACAAAATTGAGGAATATACGAGGTCGCCGCAAGACAAGACGCATCCATAATGACATGGATGAATCAGAAGCCGGTGGAAGGCATAAACGTTGTTCAAGGTGTGACCAAACAGGTCATACATATAAGAAATGTCCAAAGGATGCAACCGGTCCAAGTGCGGCGGAAGCTGGACCGTCGGGTTCAGCCGCTGATGGCAGGCGTCCTACGGGTGAAGGCACAACTTCTAGACGACCCCGTCTTAGGCGTTCTCGAACAATTGGACAGTGGGATTGTGCTCAATGCCGATGAGCAGAGGACGACCTTCGGGAGGATTCGTCAGGTGATGCTCACAGTGATTCGTGCCCTCACTTGTCGTGCGGTCGATGCGGTACCTCCCGTAGTTGTACAGCAGCAACAGCCACGGCCAGTAGGAACAGGAGCAGGAGCAGGAGTGCGACTGCAGGGTTCCAGTCAGCCATCTGGCCCCTCCAGAGGTAAATTGGACTAACCATCGGTTCATAACATGTTTCCTTCTACGACATGTACTGTTGTTACATCAATACTGCTTCCTGCAGCTTTTCGGTACACCGTACTTAGATCCTCTGGAGCTAGCACATCGACGCATGGAGTGTACCACGGACGACCACACGCGCAGCTGGGCATGACAAGTGCCTCTGGGCTACCACAGGAGGTCCTTCAGGTTATATCAAAGTTTATTTTTTTGCTTTGCAAAATTTTGGTTTGCAATTATCATATTTTGGTGAACATGGTTCTACTGTACAGCGTCGGGGATGTTTGCTGGCGCTGGCACTCCACGCAGGGCGTGGCATACAACTGCCCCTCGGGCCACCACAGGAGGTCCTTCAGGTTATATCAAAGTTTATTTTTGCCTTGCCAAATTTTGGTTTGCAATTATCAATATTTTGGTGTACAGTGGTTCCACTCTACGAGCACCGGGGATGTTTGCTGGCGCTGGTCCTCCATGCAGGCCGCACGCGGCAGCGGTTTGGGCACGGATCCTTTCGAGGGGGACGACTTGGAGGACTCGGGGCGAGGAGATCCAGGAGATACTACCAGCCTCGCAGCTCGAAGGAGCTCGCCACCACAGACAGGACCACAGCTGCCAACCCGTGCAGACAACCCGCGCTGGCGTGCCGTACCACAGACCGGGCTGACGTACTCCCAGGGCAGGTGCGAGCGCAGGGTAAGAAGACAAAGAGGGCTAGAGGTTACGGTCCGGGCCCGTAGTACGTTTCTGCATCAGTGATAGTTTGTCTGTTGTATATCATGTTTTTTTAATTCTATGTATACTGAAGAAACCCTTTTACTTTATTTACGCTCGTCGATCGTTTACGATCTAATGTTTGTGACGAAAACTGATCAAAAACATGAATTTTTCAGTTTCAATTTTACGGCGAAAGTAACATTCTGGAGCGGTGACAACCGAACACACGTTAATTGCACACGAACATAATGAAATATCCATACAAAGAGTACAAACGACACATCAAACGTTTCTAGTTATCGTTATTATATGCCTTAGGGAATTTTAAACAGATAACCAAGTAGAGATGTAACTACTGTGTGCAGCGTGGGTACTTTCTCTTTCCTTGCCGCCACAGATATGCCTGTCCGGACGTTCGGACAGGATGAGGATGGTCCAGACTATATAACGCAAAACAACCATTTGTACAGTGCGGACCGTGCGAATAGGGTGTCGATGGTCCGGAACTATATACTGTGAAACACAATTTGTACAGTCCGGACGTCCGTATAGAGTGCGGACGGTCCGGACAGTACTCTGGGCCGCCTGCAAACTAGCCCGGTCCAGACCGTCCGTATAGGGTGCGGACGGTCGGGACAGTACTTGGGCTGTCCGGCAAAGTAGCCTGTCGGACGTCCGTATAGGGTGCGGACGGTTCGGACAGTACTCTGGGCGCCGGCAAAGTAGCCTGTCCGACCGTCCATTATAGGGTGCGGACGCGTCCGGACAGATTTTGCAGGCGGCCCAAACGCCTCTGAGAGGGCGGGCAAGGGCCGCCTGTAAAAGGGCCGGCCCCCCAGCCGGATTTTTACAGGCGGCCCCCTTGCCGTCCTCTCAGAGGGCGGTTTATTGGTGGCCGGGGGCCGCCTGCAAAATGGCTAACGGCTCGTGGGCCGCGGCCAACGGCCGTCAGCCACGTCATCATATCGCCCTCTGGGAGGGCGATTTCAGAGATATCGCCCTCCCAAAGGGCGGCGGGAGTATATTTTTGTAAATTTTTGAAATGAAAATGTAGTTTTGTAAATTTTTTATTAAATAAATATAAAAATAAAAAAAATTCGGGGTTTGGCGTCGTGCGGGTTTGGTGCTTGGATTGGGCCCACAGGACGTACGTGGGCCCCACGTCATGCGTTTCTCGTTCTATTTACCTTTTGCCTTGTGTTGCCCTAGGATTCCATCGAAGTCCCTCCTGACAAAAGATCAGCAAACAGTTTACCGGATGGGCTGACATTGGTTAAAGGTTTGAGTGCATGACGAAATTTGACATCACACACTCAAGGAAAAAAGGACAAAAAGAGAGAGGAAATTGATTTACCTTCAATTTAGGGAGGGGACAAAGATGGTTGCGGGGATGCGGCGGCGGCGCCTAAGACGATAGCGAGGCGTTGTGACAGCGATCTGGCGGGGGAGGATCGGTTGTATTTGAGAAAAAAAAATACTAAATGAGATACGTCTAGAGCAGTTGTGAGGCTAAATTATTCAGAGATGTATGACAAACAAGCTAAGGTTTGACGCAACAAATATATGTGTATAATTAGGATTGCTGGAGTATGGATTCTGAGTGATAGCAATAGACAATTCAATCGATATTTCTTCTACGATCACCTAAAGATCATGCATAATAGTTGGAGTAAACAACCGCATGTACGCACCTGCAGGATGAAGCTATACTGACGATGACCATGACTTGGCACACGTCCGAATTGTTGTGGGAAATTCAGGTCTCCAAGATCCACAATCCCTAAACACTCTCCAGAGCACATGACCTCTGCATTGCACGGCAAGGAGATGACGAAGGCATTTTGTTGAGCACCTTGATGACACGTCGTCATCGTCGACCCTGCGGAAGAGCAAGGGAGGCGCGGTGGCAGCGGTCGTGCTGGAGGATGGGGGCGATGCGGAGGACACCAGGCGGCAACCTAGATCTGGAGACGATGGGTGGAGGACGGGGACAGCCACAGGAGGTTGGGACCGATGGCGACGCCGTGAGGCTTGTGGTGATCGGGAGAGCTTGGTGTCATGCGATCCGCTGCCGCGAAGGATCGCCGGAGCCAAAGGGTCGGGTCCGATGACAACGCCGCGTGGCGTGCGGCGATTGAGAGAGTCGGGCGAAGGAAGTGCGGTGGTGACGGCCGTGGGGGAGGAGGACAGGGACGGCCGCCAGGTGCGCAGCTGAGGACGGGAACAGCCGTGCTCCGGAGGGGATCTGCGGGGGGCTCTTGAGAGGACAACGAGGCTGCGCAAGCGCGACAGCGATACGGTGGTGGAGTCTCAGCGATGACATGACGATGGAGCGAGTAGTAAATTTAGGGTTGCACGAGAGGGGAACGGGGAGCATGGGGGAGGAGGGAGGGGGATCTGCGGGGGAAGAGGTAGCGACCTTAGGCTCCGTTCGAAGGTGGGTGAAGTAGAAACAAAAAAGTCCTTTTTTTATAAGCATGCTTTCCGAATTATTAAATGATGTGTTTTTTTAAAAAAATTTATATAAAAGTTACTCTAAAAAATCAAATAAATCCATTTGACTCATCTCGTTTTGCGTGATCTTCTTCTTTCTCCTTTTCCCTCACTTCAAACACTCCCTTATATGCAATGCAAATGATTCTGGGTCGTCGGATTTGTCCTACGATAAGTCACGAGTCAAATGAGTTGGTGTATTATAGGATAGATTGTGATTGGTATTGGATAACGATGAATAAATATGACTAAAACAGAAATAAGTAAAGGATAAAGAGCTTCTGTTGTTGATCACCTGATGCTCTGCAACACTTTGTTGCATTGGGTTTGCCTTGAAGGCCAAGAATGTGAGATGTTGGGAACAGAGCAAACAAATGGTCACCGGAGCAAACAAATGGTAGCTGCTCTTGTCTCACCGTCATTGCCCACTCCTATAGGTAGAGCTGACTAACTATTCATCCTCTCTTACAGATCCAGATTTAAACAAATCAGGAACGAAATGGGAGAAATATTAATTCTTGTTGCATCTAATTACAAATCGAAGCAACTGTCAAAGAAGATGGAGCGTGGAGGAGTGGACGTGGAACGTTGAGAGAGGGAGCTTTGTGTGGTGGAGGGCCGGCGGCGTCGCGCACCGTGGAACCTTGACAGGCGCTTAATGGCAGAGGCAGGCCAGTCAGCAATGGCAGAAGAGGAGAAGAACAGGAGCCACCGGTGCTGCCAATTGCTGACGAGGAGGAGTTCGAAGGTGGGAGTTCGCGAGGCAGCAGCGCGCAGAGAGATAGGTGGCCATGGTTCCTTGGAAGCCGGACACAAAGTGCACCGAAGGCGAAGGGTCGGCGGCAGTAATGGCGGCCGGAGGAAGCCGATTGTTGGGTTTGAGTCTTCGAGAGTCAGCGAGAGAGGAGATGCCGAGGGGTGGAGGGGTGGGGTTTGCTGTCTAGGGCGGTGGCTGAGGGAGAGGAGATCACACGGTCGAGGAGATATGGCGTGATGATCGTGATTTGGTAGCCATGAATCAGGGATACATGGACAGGAGCGATCTGCGACGTCCGTTTGTATGGGAATAACATGAGACGTCGGATTTAATGAATGATGATGGTCGTGAGTAAAAGCAGTTGGTGCATTATATGGGTAGATTATTTGTAGGTATTAAAGTAAATCAATAGGGCTAGATATCATACTACCTATAGCATAAGGTTGTAAATCAGGGGTCTAATGGAGTATGGATTATTCGTGCTGCACTCTTAAAAGTACATTTATCCAAAAACTTTATACATCAGTATTGCTTAGATAACCTTTTTCTAGACTATATGTCAATTTTATAATCTATAATATTTAACTAATCCATGCATTAAATTATCAGTTATTCAGCAAGCTAAACCGAACATGTCCTAAATGAAAATGAAATCTAAGGGTTTAAAACACTTGTGTCAACATGCACCTCTATGAAGTATATGCAAACACTTGAATAATTAATTGATATTCCACATGTTGCTACAGGAATATGTATGAAATAAATAAATAATTTGAGCAAATGTCAACATGCAAGAATATACATGAACTATCCATATCAAATCTATTGGATCATCTTCTTGATGTCGAGGCATCACATATGTATACACGAAACCATACATATAAATATATTGGCTCAGCTTTCTTGATGACATTGGTGGCGTGCCACCCCGGCGTGTTGCTACAGGACCGGTCTGTATGAAACAAAATAAATAATTTCAGCAAAAGCAAGTAGGAACAGTAGTATACATGAAACATATTTAATCAAAGTTTATTGCCCGCGCGTTCTTCATAATGCACGCTTTACGGATGTATACAATGAACCATACATATAATAAATCTATTGGTTCAGCATCTAGATGATGCGGCGCCGTCACTCAACGCTCCTTGTCGAGGAGTAATTTACAGTTAGTGGGTTGAAAGTATATAGAAATGGAGGATTTCTTATAATATTCACCAATAATGTCAACACACGAGACATGTTATTACTCCTTCGGTCAGTACATAACTATTTGATGTCTATGATAAGTTTTGGTTAAACTTTTAAAACTTTGATCGTTAATAACTTCTCAATGCTTAGTTTAAAAAAAACAATGATATGATGCATTCGACTTGAAAAGTAGTGTGCAGAATTACAAACTCTATTAGATTTCTATAAACTTATTTAATATAAAACTAATGATCAAAATTTCAAAAGTTTGATCAAGTTGTATCCTAAACATCAAATTTATGACCTGAAGGGATGAGAATGCTAAAGTTAGTATAATCTCGTATGCATTCCTCATTCTTTTTTTAAATAGATGATACAAACTATATAGATATATATTGCATGAAACAATATCTTTCGGATTTATTTTTCAAACACTTACATTTACATGAACCACTAGTGTAATACTACTCCCGTTTAATATATTGATATTTGACCTTTTTATATCATTTATTTCATTATGGCTTGTTTATCATCAAAGCTACTTTAAACATGACTTATATTATTGCATATTTGCACTGAATTTTTGAATAAAATAAATGATCAAACACCATATCTAAGGATTCCTTTGGAACAAAAGGTTTTTTAAAGGATTTTTGTAGGATATGAATGCTTTGGAAGATTTCCCTGTATGCTCCTTTTGAACAAAGGAATAAGCTCTTTGAATTTCCCATGGAATGGCCATATCCATAGGAATTTTGGAAAAAATCTACCACGACCTTAGAACTCTTGGAAATTTTCGTTTGTGTCACACTCTCTCTAAATTCTTATACTTTTTTTTTCCATTGAAGGATCCAAATCAACACAATTGTGCGAGCCAATTCCTGCATTTTCATATTCCTTATGATCGTTGCACTAACGTGTCACCCTGATTCTTTCTTTTTCCTGCTCCTGTATTCTTTAATTCCTGCTCTCCAAAGTAGTCCTAAACATTATATATTTAAAAACGGAGGGAGTATCAGTGTACCATCAAAATCACAAAGAAAGAAAATACTGTACCATCAAATGGTCAAAAACGACCTTCACTGGTGGACACGAGAAGTGTGACGGGCTTCGGCCTATAGGGCCCAACAAAGGCACCGATCGTTCAGCCTGTAGCCCATCTGCACGTGCAAGCGAAAGAAATCCGAAATCCCTTCCTTGCCACCTCCCGCTGCCCGTTTCCATTTTTGAACCCCGACTCCGACTCCGAAATCCCGTTCGTCCCAATCCCCCATTCCCCAACCCCCACTCCGCTCTCGCCCGGAGCTCTCCGGTCTCCGGCCGCCACCCCACTCGGCGGCGAGATCGAGGGGCTGCCTCCATATGGCATCCGCTGATCCCTTACTAGCCGCGTCTTCCCCGACGCACCTCCTCCCCGAACCCTCGGGCCCCCCGCGCCGGCCGGGACCGCCGCGCGTCCCCTCCACGGCCCGCGGGCGCTGCTCGACGGCATCTCCGACCCCTGGTACGCCCCCTTAGAGCGAACAACACCCCACCACCCCACACGGCGGGCGTGCTCGTGCTTCTTCGTTGGCCTCTGCGCGGCTCGATCTCGCTGGGGCCCCCAAGGGTTTTGCCGTTTTCCACCCGCTTGTGTTTTTGGTTTCGTTAATTTTTAGAGGGTAATTTTTTAGAGGAGAACAAGTGACAAATGCTTTTCGGTTTCTGTCGATTGCTCGAGCTAACATCGCAAATGTGTCAATGTGCGGGGCAGAAAGGGTCGAAGAGCTAGTGGAGCATGCTAGAATGGTGATGAAGGAGTGCGGCAATACAGGGAAACTCTATCACGGTGATGGAGCGGGGGTGGCTGCTGCTGCGAACGGCAAGAATAACCAGCAGGGGAGAAGGCCTGTGCCGGACCGCAAGCGGTTTCGGTTCAATACCAAGCCCCCCAAAGGGTAAGAGCTACTTGCTTGTTTTACCGTTATTTTCCTTGATAGCTTCGGTCGCAGCTCATGAAGAATATGTTCATTAGCCAGCTATTCTCTGTAGTAAATGTGTGGTTCGAGCTTAAATCACTGTTTCATTCTCTGTTCTCCAGCAACCCGGTGCAAAATGTGGACTTCTCAGAGTTACTGAACATTGAGGATCCTGATGAATACTTTGCGACCCTGGATCTGCTTGAAAGTAATCCATATCATTGTCTTCCAATTTTGGTAGCTAGCGAAAGAGTCAACAATGCTCTAACAACTGTCCATCAATGCAGAAGCTGACAAGGAGATTAAAAGGTTAAGAGGCGAGGCTCCAATTAAAGCAACATATACTAACCAAGCTATGGAACCACCTAAGATGCGGCCTGGCTCTTGAGAGTATGTTTCTTAAGTTCTTATTTCTTTCCAAAATCTTGGGCGACTAATAAAAGTTATAAGCCATATGGGTGTATAATTGGCAGAAAATCATACCTTATTTAGTCTGCTATAGCATCTTGTGTTATGCACTTAGTTAATTCAAATGTGCTTCCTTATCATTTGCTCCTGCTTATTATTGCTACTGATTGACGCAAACAGTGGTAGTGTATACAGCTTCACTGTTTGTAGCTAGTTTATGCCAACTATTGTCACTCTACGAAGGGTGATGTACTTGAAGCATCTGCCAGAAATAAAAAAGGGAATTGATCTGTGTGTTATTGGTGGTTAATTACCAGGAGAAAATCTGTCCATTCGTACAAGTTTAGCGCTAGCATTGATACCGCAGATGCCATGAAGCATCTGCTTCCCAAACAAAAAACATATAACAGATCTCAGTTCACCCAAGATGAGGTGCATGCTTCAAGCTTCTGAAATGACAAAAAGAGCCTGTTGTTCTTCAAGATCTGGCCAACATAGCATATACCAATACCTCAGTGAGAAAAGGTTACTTCATCCTCTTCTTTTCCGATTTTGTCATTATTTCAATGTATACTTTTTTCTTTAAATATTTTTCCACTGTACAGATTCATTTGTTGGGAAGGAAAACCGTTTCACCTTGAATTATTTACTCTCCGCATTCGAAGATCTGGATGAAACTGAAGAAGAAAATCTACTCCGCGAGACTTTACAGATTAAAGAAATAAGCATAGGAAAAGTTTGTCTCCCTGACTTCACTGTTCCAGTTGACACGCCTGCAAGAAGCACTATGGTACAGAAAAATCCCATGAGTTATCATATGTTAGAAAGAACTGAGCCAGGAAGCAACCTTGCTCGAATTTCACAATTGGAGAAACGCATTTTTGTTGGAGATGCCCTGGAAGATAAACATGCAGATCTTTCAAAAGATGATGAATCTGATGGGTCTCCAGAAAGTCTGCTGTGTAAACGATCACCTGTGCGACATTCTTCTGATTCAGTGGTTTTGACGATCAATGAGGGCTCTACTGCAATAGAGACCCCAAGTCCGAGCATCAAATCTCCAGAGCATGTGCTTGAGTCTGAACCTAACCCTCCAGAATGTGTAACAACTGATGGAAGGCCAATGGGAAGTTTCCCAATTGGTGTCGACAGACATAGTGAACTTGTCAAAGAAAAGGGTGCATCTTGCAGGCATAGTGTTCCGTTGGAGGTAGTTGTTACTAAACATGTTCTTTTGTCTTATTTACTATGGAACTTCTTCTAAACCATTGACTTTGCTGCATATACTGTGCTTTATTTTAAAATTCAGGAAGATGATATGCCAATAGATTACCCAGTTTCCTCTCCTCATCATTTGGAAGGTGGCTCAACTGAAGTGCTGGAAAACACACCAAGTAGAAATGTATATCCATTGCATCATGCAGATGGCAATTCCGAACATCAGGTAAGTTCCTATCTTCCTGCAGAAACAGTTACTGCCAAATGTATCCCAGTGTGTTTCATGTATATTGAACTTTGTTTAATGCATACTAAACTTTGATTTCTATTGTGTGACAGGAAATGGTTGGAGGTGATATGGCCCAAGGTACTCATTTCCCTTCCAATTTCAGAGCAACATTTTGTGTCTTCATACTGCACAGCTATGACAACAAAATTTTGCATATTTAGAGTTTTAGACTTGATTAAAAAAAATTCACGAAGTTGCGATGGTTGACTCAGGATGGTGCTTTTTTTTCTACATCTATCCCAATGCCTTTTATGCAGTTTTTGTTCTTTAATCTCTTTTCCTCTCAGAACTATTGTGTGGAATCGTTTTCTATTGTAACTGTGAAATCGCTCCTATCGTAACTGCATATGAAATGCAAAAGTTGCTCACTAGTTGCCTGATCTGTTGGAGCTCGTTCTTGTGTAGTTGTAGCAGTTTTCTCTCCAGGCTCCAACATTGCTCTGTTTTTACTGCTTAAAGAACTGGATGGTAGTGCATATTCTGCAAATCTGCTATTTATTTTGTAATTGCTGAGATATTCAAAGAAAAAGGATGATAACACATTATTTTGGAAACTTGATATGTTGTAAACTTGTAATATCAGAGGTGAGCTTGCAAGGACATAATTTCCGTAAAACAAGCTGTTTTTTCTTTCTTTTTTCAAGCCTGAACAACTGAGAATTTTTCCCGATTTTTTGTTTCTTATTATTTTGTTGAGGTTTAAAGCATATTTTTTTCACAGACAACCCAATCCATACATCAGAAATACCTCCAGAAGATACTTATCCACAGAATCAATCTGAAATTTGTCGTGGAAACGTTGAGGTAAGTTTTTTTCATCATTATTAATTTTTGTGTTTGCCACAGCCTTTGAAACTGCTGCTGTAAATATTTCTACTCGAAGTAAGCAGCATTAGTTGAACATTTATCTCTCTCTACTGCATATCACTTTGTTGTCATGTGCTCGGAAGGCAGGGAGTGTCTGAGTTGCAATGATTTTTTCACATTGCCTGACTTATCTCAGTTTATAGAAAATTAGAAATGAGTTGCTTGTTTGTTTGTTTTCCTTTTCACATACTTGTCTTCTTTGGACTTTCAGAAACTGGCAGTTGATACAAGGAATGCACTGTCCTCAACTAAAGACAAGGACCAAAGAGGAAAGAATAAGAAGCAGCCATCAAAGAGAGGAAAAAGAGCGACAGGTTTGTACCTATTCTACTTTGAGCTTATATTTAGTAACTTGTAATACATGTATGTTGAAGGATTGTTTTGACCTAATATCCAATAGCTATTTGGCCACAAAGGACTGTTCTTTGTTACAGTTGGCAGCTTCACTAGGCATGGCCACAGGCCTTCTGAGATGGGAATTCGTGCTCATTACTTTGCAGACTCTAAATTACAAACATTTGAAAACTTAGGAAATAGCCGATAAAATGTCAGCCTAAACATTTTTATTACAAGCTAATAAAGTCTCTCTTATTCCTCTTATCTGTACTCTTGCTTTCATCTCTTATCTACAAACTCAATCGTGGTATAGCTGAGAAGACACTACAATAGGATATTCTTGTGTCAACCACTAGTATCTCACTTCTTTTGGAAACTTGTTATGTTGTAACATCATATGGGAGTTTGCAATGAGTACCTTAAGGGGACATAAATGCTACAAAATAAGCTGTTTTCTCTTTTTTTCTTAAGCCTGAACAACTTAGATTTTTTTCCCAATTTTTCATTTCTTATTCCTTTGTTGAGGTTTAAAGCATATTTTGTTCACAGACAACCCAATCCATACATCGGAAATACTTCCAGAAGACACTTATCCACAGAATCAATCTAAAATACATCGTGAAAACACTGAGGTAAGTTTTTTCATCATTATTATTTTTTTTGTGTTTGCCATAGCCTTTGAAACTGATGCTGTAAATATTCCTACTCGAAGTTAGCAGCATTAGTTGATTTATCTCTCTCTACTCTACTGATATGGATAACATATCACTTTGTTGTCATGTACGTAGCACCGGGAAGGCAGGCTCTGGCAGAGTTGCAATGATTTGTCATATTGCCTGCATCATGTGCATACTTATCTCAGTTAATGGAAATGAGTTGCTTGCTTGTTTGTCTTCTTTTACATACTTGTCTTCTTTGGACTTTCAGAAACTGGCAGTTGATATAAGCAATGCACTCTCCCCAAGTAAAGGCAAGGAACAAGGAGGAGAAAGTAAGAAACAGACATCAAAGAGAGGAAAAAGAGCGGCAGGTTTGTACCTATTCTACTTGTATGTTGAAGGATTGTTTTGACCTAATATCCAATAGCTATTTGGCCACAAAGGACTGTTCTTAGCTACGGTTGGCAGCTTCACTAGGCATGACCACGGCCTTCTAAGATGGGAATTGTGCCTTTGGTACTGCTCCATATAATGCCGGAAAGAATTGAATAAATATCTCCAACTGATTCAAACTTTATTTGTCATTATGATGTGTTTTTGGTGAAATTACTATGTAAATATTGTTATTCTATGCTTCATTTACTTATACTACTGCTGCTTTAAAATGTTTGGTAAGATTCTTATTCAGTGTGGATTGCTGAAGCACATTTTCTTCACAGGTGAGGCAGGCGATTTGGAAATACCCGCACCAAATTTTGAACCAGAGAATCAACCTCATGTGCAGGACACAGATGTTGAGGTAGGTTTCTTTCCTTGAATATCCAGTGAGCATCCTGTTCTGTTTTTCTGTAAAATATAGTGTGGATTGCATACGGATAGAGAGCACAAAAGCATTGAATAATTTCTTCTTTATCATGCCGTGCATATGTTATTGAAGGCCATAAAGGTACACGTAACACACTTGAGCATCTAATACATCAGATATGCTGAGGTAAGAGGGATGACTAGTCTCGTTTTATTCGGTAGGTTAAGATACGAACTTGTTTAGGGCCCTTAAGTTACATTCATAGCCATAAACAAGCATCACACAAACTGATACAACTTCTGTTACATTCATAGATCTATTCACCTTCTGTCACATGGATTAATTTCATATTTGCTTTTGGACTTCCAGCAACAGCCAGCTTGTATAAGCCATTCACCATCACCGAGTAATGGTAAGAGGCAAAATGAAGTTCAAAAGAGAAATAAGAAGAAAGATTTTAACAGACGAACAAGCTTGGCAGGTCTGACTTCTGCACAATGCAACATTTTTAGATTTTCTTCAGAAATGACAAACACAAGTATATCAGATGGGTACTGAAGCCTAATATTTCTATTTTCATGTGTTCTTATCATCAGATGTGGGTCTCACTTGGCAATCTGGTGTGAGACGAAGCACACGAATACGATCAAGACCTTTGCAGCATTGGCTTGGTGAAAGATTTGTATATGGGCGTATACATGGCAGTAAGTATAATGATCGACATCAACAGTTTTTTGAGGGGAATAAAACATCAACTGTTTGTGTGTGTTCCTCTCTTTTGCTGCTGCTACGCAGGAATAGATAACCGGTAGTAACCAGACCTTCCGGTTTGGACCGTGAGGTTCCATACTGTCTGGAAAGAGGCTCTTTTAAACATATTTTAACAGAACCTTGATGTTAATGCTTACAAAATTAAATACTCAATTCATGAGGAAAAATATATGAAAAAAAAAGGAAAGAGTAAATTTCACAAAACTACATATACTTTGATCAAACTATCGCAAAACTACAGATTTATGGTGTTGTATCACAAAACTACAGATTTAGCATCAAATTTATCATGGAACTATAGATTTAAGATTGAGTATCACAAAACTACAGATTAAGTAGTAAATTTATCACAAAACTACAGGTTTAGTGCTAATTTAATCACAAAATTACAATGCTTATAGCTCCAACATAACCGTAGTGCTAGGGATTTTCTATACTCCTTTAAGAGGGAGTAGTGGTGTGGTGAGTGGTGAATCTGCCACCACCTCACCACCAACTCCCCAAAATTTTGACATGTGGGACCATTGTCTGTCATCTCTCCAAACCAAACGTATAGTAGAACGGTAGAAGTCACGGACAGATTCTGTTCTACCATGATCATCATTGCACGCTAATAATAACTGGAGGCATTTTTGTACAGGAGTGGAAACTTGGCAACCAAAAACATCTAATTAATTCTAAAATTAAGCTCTAAAATTCAAAATAGATTTTCTCTTTGCAAAGTGCCGATGTGATTTTTTAGTTCCGTAATAACGTACGGGCATTTTGCTAGTAAACTCTAAATTCTGTAGTTTTGTGATAACTTCAATATTAAATCCGTAGTTTTGTGATAAATTTGGCGCTAAATCTGTAGTTTTATGATACAATACCTTAAATCTGTAGTTTTGCGATAGTTTGATCAAAAAAACATGTAATTTTGTGAAATTTACTTAAAAGGAAATAGTAAACTGGAAACTGCCTGACTGCCTACTGGCCTAGCTCCAGTAAGTTCTTCAAAATCTGTTTTTTTTATCCTGTCTGCTGCTCAAAAAATGCTGCTAGTCGGAATAATTCTTTTATTATTCTATATTTAGTTCTCAGGCATTTTTGTTATTTCCTTGAATGCCTCCATTCTCCAGCTGTGCTGACCAGTGTTTTAGCGACTTAGATCTCACTCATCAAGTATTCATCAAACTTATATCACAATATAAGTAAGACAAACATATATAAGCTAGCTTTTATCTTGACTATGAGAAACTGCCATATGACAGTGTCATTTTTCATCCGGCTAGTAGCCTAGTACATCTAACTTGTGGAGAGTACGAGCCTCCTGCTTTGGAAGTGGAATACAGTGGGGAAGTCAGGGTAAATTAAAGTTGGATACTAGGCCAGAATCTAATACTTCTATACTGATGCTTAAGTTCTGTTTGGGTTTTTATTTGCCTATGTACTATATTGCATGCACCCTGCTGATGGTAATGTTAATAAAATATATATGATACCAACATTAAGAAACAAAGTTTGATTCGAACTACAATCTTTTCCAGCAATGGCCACAGTCATCGGTGTTAAATCGTTTTCTCCTAGTCAAGAAGGCAAAGCTGCAATGAGGGTCAAATCGTTCGTCCCTGAACAGTACTCGGATTTGCTAGCTCAATCCGCAAAATACTGAGGTTCCTGGCCCGGACAAGTCATTATTTTCCTTTTTGTGGACAAGTTGCAATCGCGACGTGGCTCGCGCAACCTGCGATCTGTTCCGTATCTATGTGTTCCTTTCCCTGTTAAAGTCTCGTCACTTGAGGTGTTTCCTCCTATATTATGAGCTAGCCATGTAAAAGTGTTGTATCTGTGGAGTTGCACAGTGTAATGCATACATGCTATGAACTTGTAAATTTTAGTATGGTCGTTCTTCTCGGACGACCATCAGTTTGGCCATTGCTGTCTCAATGCATTATCCTGATTTTTTAAAGAAGCTGCTCGGGACTGCCCTATTTGTAGCTTCTGTGTGTTTTCTAATCGTAATTTCGCATGATATGTGCCGATTGTGAACAGATGGTATAGAACTAAAGATTTTTTTTTGTTTCTAAGGTGTTGAAATTACCATCGTGAAACTTTGAATAATACGTACTGGAACTATCGTCCTGAAGATCTATAGATTGGATTCTTTTTTTTGCATGGATTCAGACTATTAATACCAGATACTACTGAGAACATAACATCATGCACGCAAGTTTTTGTTGGATCTCAGGTATAATTTTGTCTAGAAGTACAATTCATTAGATATATGACTTGGACTCAAGACTGTCAGAAAATTCAACGATGATGACATGTGTGAACATTGATTTCAACGAAGGGTATGAAACAAAATCAATGACCTGGCTTCCCAAGAGATACACGGCACAGGATTATTTGTTTTAATCAACTGCAAGGAGCCAAAGGGGCAAATACTATCTCAGAACAGGCAAATACTGCTACCAGTGTATTCCCCAAGTAGGGCCTTACATGTCATCATATCATTTAGCCCTGACGAAAACAAATAATCGTAGCTAACCTGAGCATTCTACAACAAAATACGGTAGGTAATTCTGATATCTGGATGTCTGTTCTTCAAGCTGTCCTGATACCAGGTCTTGGTCCCATTCTGTTGCACTTTCTGAAATAGCACAACTCCCTGGACCTTGTTTGTCAAGAACGACTGGGGATCCTAGTTGAGAACAACGATCTTCTGCCGTTTATTGGGCTTCTTTCCTTTTGATGCTTGAGCCTCTGGTTCATCTCCATCCTTGCATTCATCTTTCGCAGACATGTTTGGTTCATCACCGCTATCTTTGTCACTATCATCACTGTCATATTCGGAGTCAGATGAGCTGCAAGTGAATGGTCTTCCTAATGGTTGGAAGCTGTTCATTGTTGCTTCAGCCACCTCTACAGCTTTCTCTGAATGCAGATCAGCTACACCAAGAAGCAAATCCTGCAAATCGAATTAGTAGAGTTATATGCTCACCAGTTAGTATTGTACAATTAAACTGCACCACAAGTGCCCTCCAATGCCACTAAGACAAACTAGCTTACCATCTCAATATATTCCTTCTCATTTCCTGTAAGCGCTTCTATATCATACTCTTCAGGAGGCTTATTCTGCAGATAAATTAAGCAATTTAGAGTTCCTTAAGAGCATGAACACCCATGTAATGTAATATCAGCTGGAAGCATACTTTTGCATTGAGCTGCAATTTCTCGTTCGCCTTTGCCATCTCTCCCAAGAAATCTTTCACTCTTCCAAGAACTGACCTCCATTACAACACCCAAAACAAAGGAAAATCCGGTGAGCAAGTGCATGAACTAACTGAAGGAACTCTTCCGGGTACAAATTACAACCCACTCTGTCCAGTTCCAGCCACAGAGTACAATCCCACCTCAAAGCATTTATTTCTTTTTCCGGTAAGAGTACGATTTTTTTTTCAAACTAGCTGGTGGCTTTGATCTCGTGAGAATACAAGTTATTAGCCCGAGAGTTCAAGCGAACAAGAGAAGGTTTATGTGATCTTTTTGTGGATGTTGTGTCAATCAGCAAGTTCAATACATGCAGCAGCTAAGCGCAGTTGCAGACCTGCACAATCTCTAATTTGGGCTGTACGGCGGTCGGCGGTAGCAAGAAGAAAGAATACCTAGGCTCTTGGGGAGAGGATCGGTGGGAGGCCCCGCCTTGCGCTTCCCCTCCTTGTGCTGCTGCCGCTCCTCTCTCCCCACGAGAAGCGACTCTGCAAAACCACCCAGACCCCAAACGTCAACGAGGAAGGAGACCACGAGAGGGACTCGGAGGTGGGGGGACAAGGGCGGCACCGATGAGGGATGGCGGCTTGGGCTCGGAGGGGAGGTCCAGGAGCTCCTTGCTCGGCTCCCGCTCCCCCATGTTGGCTACCGGCGCGGCCTCTGGACCGAGAAGAGCCTGTACTTTGGCTGGCCCTGCCGGAAGGGGAGAATCCTCGGCGGCGCGGCGAGCGGGGACGGTGGAGGACGGGGGCGTGCCGCGTGCGTAGTAGCCTACTAGGGCTCGGGAGCGCCGGTAATAAACGGGTTCCTGTGGGTTTCAGTCGTTGGTGGACTTCATTATGTGGTTGGGCCGGAACGTGTGCTAGTTTGTAATCCAGCGTGCGCTCATAGTATAATGGCCCTTAGGGATAGTCCGAACGAAAAAAAATAGGAAAAAAATCATGTAAAACAAGATAAATTATTAGTGTTTATCATTTAGCAGTTCGAAAAGTGTGCTCATAGGAAACCTCAGTCAGTACTCTTGAACAGAGTCTTAGATCATACGAATTTCTATTCTTGGTCTGTTTGATGTTCTCGGTGCAAGCTACCAGACTTGGTTTTTGAAAATATTTAATTTTTGGTTTTTTACGGACTAGGGTGAAACTGGTTTGCCATGGTCATTTCTAGTTAAGTTACCATTTGGCACAGGCATTTCGCAACATATTTGCGTAAATTTCAACAAAAACAGTGGAATTCAGCTAATCTTTGCTCACTAGGAGGGCAGGAGTCATGTGGTCAAGTCCAGGAGGGGAAAACACAATATCCTATTATTGTTGTAATTGTTTTTTACCAGTTGCACAATAAAAAAGAAAAAAAATTATAGATAAGAGACCCTAAAACTTACTTAAGCCAGAGTGGAGACGAGGTCCTCCTCTCCTCGTTACTAATGCAGACGCCAGAGACGGAGAAGGAAGGGGGTTAGAGTGGCGACAAGATAAAAGCTATGCGAGAGACACTAGTCGCGACCATATGAGCCCTCTTACCTGTTTTTTTCTTTTTCTTTTTCTTTTTACGGTTTGCTATTAGCATTGTAGTTAAGATACCATTTGGTATAATAGCACTTCACTACATCTTCGCATAAATTTCAAAAAAAAAAAGTACAGTTCAGCCAGGAGTCATGTAATCAAATCAAGGCAAAAACACGCAAAAACACGATATCCTGTGATTGTTGTAAAGCTTTTTTAACCAGTTGCATATGAAAAGAGGAAAAAAAAACTGGTCCCAATTTCATGATATTTTAGTGGCTTATATGCCAAAAAGAATATGTACGTGGCAATCTGCAGAGATCTTTTCTTCTTCTCTAAAACAAACGGTTTGGATAGAAAATCCAGCCCCCTACCTGGCGAAGCAGCGAGAGGCCGGTGGCAGGAGGCAGCAGAGCGAGCAAGCCATGGCCGCGGCTCTTGTCTCCCCTCCTCCCTCCCCCACCCCGTCCTCGCTCCACCCCAGGCACGCCGTCCGCTACCCCGTTTCCACCCCCCGCACGGCACAACCCCCAACCCATCCACCATTCCGTCCTCGCGAATTGCGGCGCCGTGTACTGACTCTTGTGGTTACTGGGAGCTGTGCAGGAGCAGGAGCTGGAGCGCGGTTGGTACGGGAGGACGCGCCCCGTCGACGGGGAGGAGATGCGGTGCGGCGCTCGTCTCGTGCTCCTCCTGCGTGCGCCCCGCTTCGGGAGACGGCGGGTTGGAGAGGAGGCACCTGCTGCTGTCCGGTCTCTTGTCTTCCTTCGCGCTTGTCCTCCCAATTTCAGGTGAGTGGTGGAATCGACGAGCTGTTCATCTGCCTTGGTCTTTACTTTTGCCTGTCAACCGCGAGTGAAATTATGGACAGGCTTAATTTCGGATAATTCGTACATGACCGATTTGTCAAATTATGCAACATGTCATTTCTAAATTCAGAGTGATCTTTAGTATCCTTTCATGAATGTGAATGTTTTGGAATACCGTGGATGATGGATTTGTGCCACCTGGCGTTCTCTTCTGCATACTACATCTATAGTTAATAATAGTTTTTATGTGTTGTTGAGTATGCTCATGAGTTATGATGATTCTATAGATTCGCATGCTGTCGCCGAGGTGGATGAAGATGTGAAAATGGCTATGCTAGTTGACCAGATCAATGCATATTCTTTTCTTTACCCAGTTGAATTGCCAGGAAAGAAATTCACATTCAAATGGTACTGCAATTTTGTGCTCTTTATTATTATTATTGTTTTTTAAAATTCTTTGTTCTCCCTGCGAGGATTATTTTGTTGTTTTGCCCTTCTCCATGTTCGTCTGAATGGAACTTTGCTATCTATTCTGTTTCCAGGGTAGAATCCAGAAAACCAGAACGATATTCCTCTGCTGCTCCACTATCTCGTGAGTAGCCTCTGGTATAACAATAATGCTCAATGTTTCTTTTCAGCTTGTTGAGCACATGATCTTACGCTTTTCACAACCTTTATGGTTTGTGATAAAAGAAAACTGACTGGAACTCTACACAGCTGATGCACGGCAACGTATTGTCTCGGAGCGAGTTGACATGATACATAATGTTGTCATCTCAGTCTCGGTAACTCCTCAAATGCTATCCAGTACTAGAAAATGTACAGATTTGGAATGTGCTAATTCAGTTGAATTCCGCGAGTAATTAGGATTACAATGTTATCATTGGCGCAAGTTGTCATGTAATGAGACTATCAGTGGGGATCACATCAGCTGAACTCTAGCAGTGCAATAAATAGATCAGCACAGTAATGTGCATCATTTGACTTGTGCAGATTGGGCCACCAAATTCACGTTTTCTGCCTTCCAAAGACAAGAGCAAGTGGGATCCAAAAGATGTTGCTGATTGCATTTTGGCTGACAAATCTTCGCTGGTACTTATTTCTTGTGTTCATGTAAAGAAAAATTGTGATTGTGGCTTTGTTTAATATTTATTTCTACAACAAACTGTACCCCATTGCAGAAGGTGACAACAGGCCAACGCATGACAGAGAGTTCTGTCCTTGATGCACACTCTTCAGATGTAAGTTTAATTAGTTATGCCTATCACCTCTATCCTCATGATACATGTAATTATGCTTTAAAAATAGATTTTGTTTCCTGCAATTGACATGCATCTATACATCTTGAATTTTATTTATAGGTCGATGGAGAACCATACTGGTACTATGAGTACCTAGTTCGGAAATCTCCTACACAATCTGTAAGTTTCTGGGATGTATACAATTGAAAATAAATGTAGGTACATACAAACTCACAGGGGCAATACTGATAACTGCAATAAAACTTTTAATGTTATTATAGTATTAACTGGTTGATAGTCAGGTAATTCTTCAAGGCGGGTATTCCTAATGATTGTATTTGTTTCTTCAGGCACCAGAGCCAAATCTCTTTCGCCATAACGTAGCCTGCACTGCCGAACGAGATGGTATCACTTCATTTTTCTAATTTTGATTATTCACTCCATTCCATACATTTGAAGGATTGTTCTGTTCACTCTCCTTTTCTTTGACTAGGTTACTTGTACTCCTTGAATGCTTCCACTCTCAGCAAGCAGTGGGAATCTGTGAGTTCTGCATGCTCTAGTGTTTGTTTTCATTTTCGTTATTTCAGTTACAAGAGGAACATGTTCATACTGTATCTTCTGTATTTTTGTTTGGACTCTGACCAATTAATCAACTTTTGCTACGCAGATGGGGCCTTCTTTACAGAAAACAGTGGCATCTTTTCACCTCCTACCCCCTACAGAAAATTATGTTCCTCCTTACAAGGATCCATGGAGATTTTGGTGATACTACCATTCTTTTCTTCTTACTGTTTTGCCTTTTAGGTGATCTTGGAACATCAGGTTTTAGACCATATTTTCCTGTAATGGATGCTTCAGTGAGCTCTGCACTTTCAGTTCTACAAAATGAAGCCTAGGGACTTTGTTTGCTTCTGGCAGATACCAAACGTGCCTTTTAAATGCATATTATGTAGTCAGATCTTCAAAACGGCAACAAAATCATTAGCAGGACAGCAAAAAAGAGAAAAAAAGCAGCTTGATTCAGAACAAAATGGTATAATGGATGAATTTCATTGAGAGAAACTGAACATGAAAAAAGCTAACCTATTGTAATTTGTTCTCTCTGTCAGAATTCAGAGACTTGCTAACTTATAAGACAATCCACTACGCCGCCCACAAGAAAGAAAGGGCACGTCGACCCCGACGCCGGCGTCCAGTTGCCGCAGCCGTAGAAGCACCGCCGTTGCGTCGAACCCGGCATCGCCATCACTCCTCCTATGCTCGCCACGCCGCAGTAGCAGCACACCGCCGCGCCGCACGGGACGAGCTGCGGCTGCGGCTGCGGCTGCGGCTGTGGACGCCGATGCTGCAACTCCTGCTGCTGCTTCTTCTGCAGCTGCCGCGCTGGCTCCGGCGCCGGCGCCGCCAGCGAGCCGGTGATGGAGATGGCGACGCCGCGGCGCATGAGCTCGACGAGGAGGCGCGCCGTGTTGCAGGCGTCGTCGAGGCCACAGTGCAGGCGGCCCGTCCACTGCATCCCCGCCGCCCGGACTGCCTCATGCAGCTTGACCCGCCGCCCGCCGCCGACGCCAACGCCGAACGCCGCCTCGAAGTGGACCCTGAGGTCGACCCACCGGTCGAAGTAGGGCGGCTTGGCAATGCCCTCGAAGCGGCACTCCTGCTCCAGCATGGTGCGGCAGTCGGCGTCGCCCCACGTGACGACGGCGAACCGGCCGCCGCCGCCGCCGTTCTTGGCCCCGGCCGCCTGCAGCCACTCGTCGTGCCTGAGGAGCGCCTCGGCGAGCCCCATTCCGCCGTCGACGTCGCCCTGGCTTATCCCGGTGAGCTCCCGGCAGAAGTCAGTCAGCCGCGGGTGGTGGCGCGGCCGGACGTAGGTGCGGAACGCGGACACGAGACGCCCCGTGGCGGCGTCGACGAGCACCGCCGGGAACTCGATGATCTCCTGCGGGTAGATCCGCCTGTCCCTCTCGCAGGTCGCCTCGAAATCCACGACCACGAAGTGGTCGAACTCCCGGGCGCAAGGACTCCTCCGTCGCGGCGGCGGCGGCGGCGCCACAGCGGCCGCCACCGCTAACGTCGGCGCGAACATGATCGGTGAGAGTGAGTCTGTTTCTAGGGACCTTGGGTGCGATTGATCCGGATATAGCGCGCGTACGTCCGTGAATTGTGAGATCGGCGCATACGTATATTTATAACTGCCGACGCGGAGTCCGTGTCAGAGAGGAGGGGACTTTTGCGTGGCATGCACGGCGCGTCTCGCCGGAGAATTGGTTTGCCTAGAGAAACGAAAACAATAAAATCAACTAGTGGATACTTATGTGTGATTTGTTATTTTCATTTCTTTACATGTATATCGAATTTAGACTCACGTATTTCTATAGTGGCTTATATCATCATAATGTATCTTGTCAAATTTTATAAAACTAGTAATTATGCATGTGCAATGCACGTTTACCATACAGTAAACATGTAAGCACAATTAAAGTTTATTATATTTCCCACGATATCATCACACAGAACATATAAACAAATTCAAATTTAAGAATTATATATAATATGTCATCTCTCTATAATTCCCTCTTTACACTTACTATAAAAATGCAAAACTGCGAAAGGTACCAAATATACAATTTTCATATCTTGATAAATCTTTGAAAAGCTCAAAGCAAAAGATTTATGTACAAGCTCGAAGCTTGATAACATTTTATATGTCATTCAAAGAGATCCAATATATACATTGTCTAATTGAAAAAAAGGTAATCATTATGTACATAATTGCTTCATTGGGCACCTGGTTATGCATATGTACATATGCTTGGGCACCTGGCTGCTCGTTGACAACTGCCAGGTCAGAAAACCCTAAAAAACACTAAAGAGAATGTGAGAATGAAAAACATTACTGACAAAAAAAGTATGTCCGTACTGTACCGCTTTAATGTGTTTTCGGATAAATCTTCTGGCATCCATATTTGTTGTGGTGGTCCAAGAAGATATTGTTGATTACCTCAAATTTGTGATGGCATGCATATGTATTATATACAGTTCTAGCATGATAGGAGAATCCTAAACTACATACATAGTTTGATATCCGAATTCAGTCCAAACTAAATGATGCAGCAAATCAAGACAACTCCCACGTGTGGGCGTCGTGGACAACTATAATAAATTAATAAATGCTTGTGTATAGGTAAAACAAAACAAACTAATTATCAATAAGTTGATTTCAGATTTTTATCATTAATGTGAAAAATTGAACAGAAGCTTCATCTATACTTCTGTAGGACACATGAATGTAAAGCTCGTGTAAAAACATGGAGTATTTTTTTCTATATCTCTATCAAGATGTAGCATGCTTAACACTGCTGACATGTAAAACTCAAAGAAATGGACTTCTCCTTCGGACCCCCAGACCATCCATAGCCCAAACAGCAAAACACAACTTAACATCTAACCAAATATAAGATTTTATGAAGCGGAACCCAAACACTACCAAATATAGGCACATCAGTATGCGGCATCAGATTCAGGCCTTGGCACAATTATTCAGAAAAACACACATAGAAAAACGCACATACATGTCTTCATCAATGATTAATCAAGAACTCCCGCTTGTATTGGAGGTGCTATCAAGGAGGAAAGGTGGCAATGGAAAGCAACAAATCTGTTTGTGCAGGAGGACAGGGGAGATGTAGGCTGATGTCTAGCAGCAAGCCTTTTCAACCTGGAGGAGAAAATAATGCAAAATGTCATGGCTAATGACATGTCTTAACATTTGTACTATGGCAAAGTCATATTAAGCCATGAGTAATCCTAGAGGCTAAATGCACGATAGAACAAAGGGTCAGTGCATGCATAGGGACCAGTGAAGCTTACCTTAATTCCAAGGAGTAAATCTTGCTAAAATTTGTTATGGTCGTTGGCAGGCAAGGTTGGCGGCAGCATCCCTGGGAGAGGCGGAACCGCACGACAGCGTAGGAGGCCGAACTGAAAATGAGGTGTGGCTCATGGCTAAGTACCGGAGTAAATACACAAGAAAAAAAAATGTTATCTCAGTGGCATGATATTATGTGGCCCTAACAAGTAAATATTCAAATGATCAAATGTGTTTTTACCTAGCATAAAAAACTTTTATATGGGTCAAGCTTTAAACTACCACATGCAAGTAGGCTACAATGCAATTAGTTATGCCAGACAGTATTACCTATAAGCTATAGGTACTTCAATAATCTTAAACTTAATGCAATAAAAAACTGCATAGAAAAAACTGTGCTTTAGATGGGATAAGGCTACAATAAGATTACTTGCAAAAAAAAAGGCTACAATATAATTTCCTTCTATCACTGGATATGGAGCCGTAGAATGGAAAAATAAATAAATATGCTCAATAGAATTAAAAAGATTTGATGTATGAAATTGAACTTCTAAGCTACCAAAAAGGTGGATTGTAGTAATCACACTAAATCAGAAATTCAGAATCACTTGGATAAACAGAGTTAAGAATCAAATGTCAAAATCAAATTAACCCTCTGCTAGAAGCCTTTCATTCCAAGTTGGGTATGGAGGTCAAATAGGCTTCCCAACACCAATACATCGGTCTTAATGTGATTGAGTCGACAGCAAAATAGATTAGCAAACCAAGCGAAATATGGTGTGTATTTACTTGTCCTTGGAGCCGATTCGGATGTAGAGCTTCCAGAGTTGTCCATTACTCCATAGAAGTAGGCTGAGGTGAGGAGATGAGTGACCTGAATTACATTTAGATCGCATGCAAGTTGACCAGTATCATGACAGATTGAATGCCAGACTAATTTCAAGTAATTAATCTGAATTAAAACTGACTAACATGACCAAATTGAACTCCATCTTTGTCAGAATGTACTATGAGTTTTCCAATGTTGTGCCTATTTACAATCTGAAACTTAAACTGAGATATATTCATAATTTGCATTATATCATGTGCTGAATCTGAAATAGCATATGATGTGCACTATAGTAGTAAATACCGCGCCATTTGTTTTCATACCAGGTGATAATTTCTGCACCATTGGGTTTCATGCCATGTGAAAATAAAGGTTGATTTTCATATGCACCCAATCAATCTTGACACAACTCCTTTTTTCCTCAACTAATTGTGCAAATTGTTCAAATATACATCAATTCAGAAGGCCTAGCAAAATACTTGTAGACTGAACTGATGCCAGATGAAAATATCAAAAGGCCTAGCAAAAGGCTTAAAATGGTTCTATTATTTTGTCATAGAAAGTTATCTCTGTAAATACACACTTCTACACAAGCAATTGAGCAGGATGACGGCGAGAAAAAAATACACATGTACCCACATACTTGGGTGATGACGGTGGCCTTCAGGGAGGTGACGGCAAGGGTGAGGAGGTTCCTTGTCTTGGTGATGTGTTGCACTTTCTGCTCTATATAGTAGAGTTCGGAGAATGCCATGGTCAAGCCATCAAGCTCTGCATGATAGAACGAAAGGTAGCATTTAGAAACCACAGATATAATGCATGTGAATATGGACCATTGATAATTATCTCATAATGCAGTTGGCCGACGGTGACGGATCGGACGACGGTTGGTGTTTTGATTTGGCGATCTCGCCGTCGTGTAGCCACGGGCACTCGTGAGCTCTCCACATCTACATCTGCAAGTTCCATTTACCCAGAGTCTGTTAGCTAAACGTAACTGAAAACATATCACAGAGGTGGATCAAAGTTTTATACCTAGAATAAAAAATGAAAAAAAGACAACCATTCCAAATGCCACAAAAATGTCTATTTCCTGAATTTCTAAAGAACAGATCAATATCAACACTTACTATAGAAATCATATGCCTCTTAGAGCATGTATACTTGATATGACAGTTGTTCAAAGCCAATATTTTCTGTAATATGCCAAATATTCCAATTTTATGCATGTGGCAGCACAATTTCAATCAAGCACCTAAAATCAGAAGAATTAAAACAAATAACTGTACATGCGGAGCAAGAGTTCTAGACCTTGGGTATGTGAAAGAATGTATAGCAGCATTCTAGACCTTGGGTATGTTCTAGAATTTTTCTCTCCCTAATAAGGATATTTTGCAATTGTTCCAGAATCCCAACCATTGATCTCACCACGATAAGATGCCGGATGAAAAAAACATAATATTTTATCACCCATCAAGGAACATAATTTAGAATTTATCTGTTGATCATTAACAAATAGAGAGATCAGAGCGAGGACAAAGCAGTAGCAATTCCTATTTCCTAAGCCATAACTTAACACATATCACAAAGAGATTTGACAGCTAAACTAAGGGTTATTCCTTGGAAAGTATTTTGATAAGTATGTGTACCCTGCCATGCATAACCTCCCAGATCCAAGTACTTTGAACTAAAAAATCTTGATTACGCAGCAGCAATGAATTGAATATGCTTACCGTTGATGGTGTATAATCTGATCAGCACTGGACCGTCAATAAGCGTGGTTCCATCTCACACAAATTGCTCAAACCAACACTGCGAGTGCAATAAAATTTAGGGATCATGTTACTGCATTCAAAAATTGGATAGTATATTCAAGCATCCTGCTACAAGGGACTTGACTAAACCATTCCAGATCACTAAGCCTAGACGGACAATCCATAGAGAGAGAACTAAGTGAGCTTACCCCATATTGGCGGAAGGGTTCGGAAGATCTCCGGGATAGCGGTGGGGAGGGGAGCGCGAGTTAGGAGCAGCGGCGGCTGCATTAGACTCGCGCCACCGGACAGCCATCCCGCAAGTCGCCACCACCGGATCGGCTGCTCCCGCGAGTCGCTGCCACCGGATCCGCTCCTCCTGAGCGCCGGCGCCGCCGGATCCGCGCTCCCGACCGCTTCTCTACCGATGGCGCTCCTAGATCTGGTGAAGAGAGGAGATAGGGGGCAAGAAGACAGCGTCGGGGAGGACGGCAATGCGGCGACGCTAGGGCGTGGGATCGAGCAAGGGCGACGGAGGGGAAGGAGGGTGCGCGGCGGGTGAGGAGGAGGGACAATCCGAGGCGGCGCAGCGGGTGAGGAGGAGGGGCAGCCTGAGGTGAGGTCCCGGCGGCGGCGTGCCGGTAGGTTGCGGGGTAAGGGAGAGAGGTGAGGGGGTGTGGGGGAGGAGTGCGGGGAAGGGAGTGGGGTGGGGGGGTGTCGGGAGGTGCGGGCGGTGTAATCTGGCTTCTCGATTTCACACGGATGAATATAGGTTGTTGAAAATAGGTTGTTGAAAGATTTCACACGGATGAATATAGGTTGTTGGAATTGAAGAATGAGCAATGAAAGATAAAGTATATATTAGATTTTTATGTAACTATTTTAGTCACGTGCATACATACACCTAGATGCAAAACTTTTTGAGAACAATGGGAGCAACTAGTTGGAGAGAGACCAGGATGGTCCACCACATCTGGCTATAGCTTTTCTTACCTTCGGTTTGCGCGGATACGGTAATAGAACTGTCCGGTATATCGACCAAATAAAAAAAGTTAAACAAAAAAATATTTTTTTAAAGAATTGTCTGCTTCTTTTGGTAACCGCGCGGTTATGAAAAATAAGGGGAACCCTCAAATCTGATGCGCTTCTTCACTCTCAATCAAATTCAAGATATGATCAACGAATTCTGTGTTGAATACTAGATGAAAGAAATATTACTGTGTAATGGGATAATTGTATTGAGCCTCGGGGGCCAGTATATATAGGAGGTACACGGGTAGAGATAAGGAGCCTTGCGCCATTGTTAAAGGGGAATAGCAGAGAAGGCCTCTGAGACGGTCACAGTGCACAGAGCGGCGTAGAGGAAGAAGTGTCGGTGCAGCCTGATGTTGTCGGAGCAAAACAAATGTAGTCGAAGAAGAGACGACGCTGGCGACGAGGCGTAGTGGACAAAGACAAAGGTGAAGTAGCAAGACCAACGACCTGAACGGTGATGTCGGTAGCCATGTAGGACCAGCTGGACCACCAGCCTAGAGTGGTGACAGTGGCAGCCATGAAGAAGACGTGGCGGCGATGCTCGGAGTAGGCGAAGAAGACCTCAAGTGGCTGACGATGACCAGTGTGGACGACAAGGTTGATGCACGAACGGTGGTGAAGAAGACGAGAGCGGTGATGCTGCGATCCGAAGAGGCGACACAGCTGCAACTCCATGTCGATGCAGCGGCTGAAAGTCCATTAGCGGTGAGACCATGCTAAGGAGGGCCCTCTTAGTGCTGCAACAGCTAGTAAATGTGGACCACAGGCAACAATACTGTGGCCCAAAGGAGCGATGCAGTGGCAACCCGAAGCTTGATGGCAGAGACACGTACTTGAAGATAATCGACTACAGAAGTCGCTGTACCCGGATAGTCTATTGGGTGATCAAGCCAAGAACGTGGGGGTGGGACGATGTAGTCGAAGCAGAATCGATGCCGATGTCAGAGACACGTAGATGTCGACGAGACGGTGGACGACGCAAACCCGCTCTCTGAGCGGGAAAAAGAAAGATACAACAGCAAGCAGCAAGTACCTTACCTCATGTCCTCCTCGATGGTCCATATACTAGGTCCACGCTAGACTCACCCATCCCCTCTCTCTCCAACTACCTCAGAGAGGCATACAGAGAAGGGAGCGGGAGGTCGGGAACCTAGCGGACGTCGGCGTCCATCTGGGAGAAGGCGGCGGAGCCAGGGGCGCTGTTGGGAGAGGCGCGTCGGAGGAGACCCGATGGCGGCGGAGGAGACTGGGCAACGTGGAGAAGCTCGGGGCAGAGGAGTCGATGGCGACGCTGGCAGTCCCAGGAGGGTGGCTCGGCGAGGGATCGTCGAGGGGGTGGGCCGGTGGAGAGGCAGCCGTAGGCGAGGCCCTCGGTGGCAGGCAGGAGGCGGGGCCCCGTCGGTGGCGGAGAGGAGTAGAGTAGACCGGGCGGGCGGCGAGCAGCCGACAGTGACGTGGGACATGGCCCGGCGGCCACTGAAGGGTTGAAGAAGGAGGCGCCGAGGGATGGTCCTAACCGACTCAAAGATATCCGCAGGTCCAAAAGCTGCTATATGGCCTACTCATCACTGTCCGGAAGCTAGTGCACTATTTCCAATCGCATCAAGTCACGGTAGTCACATCATATCCACTCGGGGATGTCCTGCATAACCGCGAGGCCACTGGCCGAATCGCTAAATGGTCGCTCGAGTTGATGGCATTCGACATCACCTTCCAGCCACGGACAACCATCAAATCTCAATCTCTAGCCGACTTTGTGGCCGAGTGGACAGAAGTTCAGATGACTACCACAATAGATAAGCTAGAGTACTGGACAATGTACTTCGACGGTTCTCTACGGATCGGCAGTGCTGGGGCCGGCGTCGTGATGACGTCACCCACCGGCGAAAAACTCAAGTACGTTCTCCAAATCTACTTTCCAGCTTCCTACAATGTCGCCGAGTACGAGGCACTCATCCACGGGCTCCGCATCGCTATATCACTCGGCATCCGCCAACTGGTTATGCGCGGGGATTCTCAACTCGTCATAAACCAAATCATGAAAGACTGGACATGTCTCGACGATACCATAGCGGTGTACTGCTAGGAGGTCCGAAAGCTGAAAAACAAGTTCGATGGGCTGGAGATAACTCATATCCTACGACAATACAATTATGCTACAGATGAACTGGCTAACATGGGATCTAAGAGAGAAGTGGTCCCGACTGGGATTTTCGTCGAACAACTAACGGAGCCATCAGTCAAGAAGAAACCAGTGCCAGAGCAGTCGAGGGCTGAACCTACCCTGGCAACAGACGAAGGATTGATCATATATCAAGATTGGCGGACTCCAATTATCAAATTCCTCTTGGATGATGAACTCCCAGATGATCACAGCGAAGCCGAACAAATCAAACGTCGAAGTAAATGTTTCCTAGTAGTTGGAGAAGACCTATACCGAAGAAGTACATCCGGGGTCCTCATGCGATGTGTCACACCCGACGAGGGCAAGCAAATTCTGCAATCGATCCACTCGGGCATATGTGGCAACCATGCCGCATCCAGGACGTTAGTCGGAAAGGCTTACAGGCAGGGATTTTTCTGGCCAATAGCAGTAACAAATGCTAAAGACATAGTTCACACATGCGAGGGTTGTCAGTTCTATGCAAGACAAACAAATCTCCCAGCCCAAGAACTTCAAACAATCCCAATCTCTTGGCCCTTTGCAGTATGGGGGCTTGACATGGTCGGGCCTTTCAAGAAAGCGCCAGGAGGGTTCACACACTTGTTTATCGCAGTGGATAAATTCACAAAGTAGATTGAGGCAAAACCCGTTGCTACCATAACAGCGGCACGAGCAAAGGACTTCATCATGAGTATACTATACTGATTTGAGGTTCCTAACCGCATCATCACGGACAACGGTACTCAGTTCACGGGCGGCGTATTTCAAGATTTCTGTGACGACTTTGGCATCAAGATCTGTTATGCCTCTGTGGCACACCCACGGAGCCATGGGCAGGTCGAGCCGCCAATGGCATGGTCCTACAAGGTATCAAGACCAGGATACTACAACCATATACAAGACGGTGGATACAAGAACTCTCATCTGTTCTTTGGTCTCTACGAACCACGGTTAGTCGGGCAATAGGGCAATCCCCTTTCTTCCTGGTCTATGGTGCCGAGACTATGTTACTAACTGAGTTGGAGTTTGGCTCTCCGCGAGTCCGGGCCTACTCAGAAGACAAATCAACAAATACCTGATTGGTCGAACTCGATCAGTTGGAAGAAGCTAGGGACATCACAATCATCCAGTCAGCAAGGTATCTTCAAGGTCTGCGTTGTTATCACAGCCGAAATATCCGTGGCCGTGTCTTTTTGGTCGGGGATCTCGTCTTGAGAAAAATACAAACCACCAAATACAGACATAAACTATCTCCCTTATGGGAAGGGCCGTTCATTATCGCTGCAGTGACTCGACCGGGTGCCTACGACTGAAGACCGAAGACGGTGTCTTAGTTAGCAACTCATGGAATATAGAACAACTACATCTTTTCTATACCTGAGTCTTGTATTTTCTCACACACATATGTATAAAGCTTTTCTCTGACTCACCACGTCGCTTGTTTCAAACGAGTCGTGAGTCGGGGGCTGCATGTATTATATGTACTTTGTCAACAATATACGAGCTTGTTTTATCTAAGATATGAAGTTTTACAACGACTATGTTATGTTCGTCCGAGTATAGCTTTTACGATGAATAACTTTTATTAAGTTCCTATTGATCAACTCGGCGTAGACTATATAGTCGGGTAAAGCTAATGATAACTAAGGAAAATCAAGAACTCGGCAACATTGCACACATGTCTTTACAAAAGCTTTATACACACCGACTACATGGTGGTTTGTTTTTATATTTCCAGGTCCTTTGTGATCGCCTCCGCAGTTGGCCTCGCCTTGGTGATCAACTCCAGTGCTTACTTAGGTGTTGTCTCTTCGGCAAACCCCTCACCGATGGCCTTAAGATCTACCCTAGGGTAGATTGACTTGGTCATAGCAAGAGTCTGGGCCACGCCGACAGCCACGCGCTTGTCCAAGTACTTTTTCAAGACACTTGGGGCTTGGCTAAGTCGCGCCTGCACTTGGGAAACTGTATTGGAGCTGGTTCTAACGTAGTGAGGATCCATAACGTCAAGGAGCCCTGTCACGGATTCGGCTAGGATCTCCCGTGACTCCTTGACGACCTTGATCTCCTCTGCAAATGCTTGGAACTGGATTTGGGCGTTGGCTCTTGCAGCTGCTCAGATTCATTGACAAGTATACTTGTCAGCCGAAGCTGCAGTCAGGGTAACAGAAGGATTGGCTAAGGTTGTTGTCAGATGGATGGCTTACTTTCGTAGTCGGCCTCCACTTTGGTTTTGACCTTCTCCAGTTCAGTTTTAGCCTTTTCGGCTTTCTTCAACTTAAGTTCCTACTGGTTGTTCTCCTCTGTTCGGGTCTTCAACTCGGCTTCGAGGGCTGTACATCAGAATAGTCAAGAACTCCAGATTACAGTCAGGACATAACTGGGCAGTCGGGAAACAACATAGCTGAAGAAATACACTTGGGACTTGGTCGGGAAGACAAATACAGAGGGCTTACTTCTGATTTTCTCGGCTAGCGCCCAATTCTCGTCCCTGAGTTGGTCAACTGCTCCCCTTAGCTAAGTCTCCTTCTCCTGGCTGGACCGCTCCAGATCGGCCTTGGCAGTCTAGAGCTGACCCAATCATTGGAGATGGGGGGCGAGCTGGCTCAGGACCTTGTTTATTTTCTCCGAGCGGTCGACTATCTTCTGCTTGGGGTAAAAACAGAGCAAAAACAGAGTTAAGAGGCAGAGGACCGAAACGCAAAAGACTGTCAAGAACCCAATATGGCAAAAGTCATACCTAGACTCCCCGGGATGCAGCAATCGCGGCGCGAAGAAGAACCTCGCGCTCCCTTTCTGCCGCCTCCTCGTCGTGCTCGTAACTTTCCACGACTCCCTCAGGGTATACCCAGTGGAAGGTTCTCGGGAACTTGCGGGGAGGGGCTTCAAGCTTGGGGAGGTCTAACTCTGAAGACGACGACGATACGGATGGCGATAAGGTCCTGGCCTCTGACTCGGCAGCTACTGGGGCTGCAGGGACTTGCTCAGGGGCTGGAACCACGGCTTCAGCAACCATCTCTTGGTCAGCCGGCGCTAGCAATCTTGTTGTCGGGGCGGCTTCGGTTTCTACGATCGAAGCAGTTGCCGTCTCAGCAGGTGAGCTTGTTGGCGTTGGCTCGGCTGGGGTTGGCTTAGCAACGGGAGCAATCAGCGTAGTCTTTTTTAGATCTACGTCTACTCGCCTCCTGCATGATGAGTCAAATGTCAAGACATTATTACATTAATCAAGATTCTCCGAAGACTCAAGATTGCTTACCTTTTGGAGGATTTGAACTTCCATGAGGGGGCTCCAGATGTTGGCAGTGGGGAGCTGCTGGCTGTCGGGCTAGTCAGCGCGGCAGTCGGCGGTGGCGTCTTGCTCTTGGTCGGCCCGGCCTCTGGCACGACCGACTGGGGCGCCGGGCACTCAGTGGTGCTGCTCTTCGGCTCGTCATTGCTGACCTTGTACTTGGCGGCACCTACTTTGGGCTCGATGTTGCTGAGCCTGCTGGCGCTGGCCTCGGGCTTGGGGGAGACGGCCTTGAACTTGGTGGCCTGGGAGCTACGCTGGTGGTGTCTTTTATCTTCAGGCTTCCGGTTGCAGTACTCGGCTTGCCAGCCCTCTTCTTGCCTGAATCATCAACAGGTTTTTTCCCAGCTCCAAGCTGGGCTGGGCGGCAGAAGGACTCAGCTGCTTTTTCTTCGACTTGGCGGCCAACAGAGTTTGGGAGTCTTCATCAAATTCCTCACATTCTTGCAGAAAATTCAACAATGCACATCATACGCTGCAGAACAATCCAGAATATTCACTTGCAGGCATTCGTCATAGATGGATATCAAGTCAACAATACCAAGCATTTCAATGTTACCTCTGGGTGGGGCCTTTTCTGGCTATAGGCTGCGACGGTTCGCTCTCCGTCTTCAGTTTCAATCACTCCGCTGGAGAAGTAGCTGAGCATGATGTCTGTCACCTTGTACTTGTCGGTCAGATCTGGGTATTCTTGGCTGGGATAGTTTTTTTCCCTAATAGTCCTAGCCGAAGTGACTCCTCAGCTTCAACGGCCTGATGCGGCGACTCAAGAAACATCTAGCCACCCATGGACCAGTCAATCCCGCGCTCTTCAGCTTGTCAACCTTGTCAAGCAACTGATACACTTGGCCCATCTCCTCGAAGTTTTGCACTAACGACCAATTCGGCGAAACCACCGGGGACAAGCCAGTAAACAGGGGCAGAGAAGGCTCAAGATCAGAACAATAAAACCACTCTCTGTGCCAGCCCTTGAGGGAGGTTTTCAAGGGAAGATGAAGATAAATTTTCTTCATTTCATTCCTAAGCTGGAGACCAGCTCCCTCTATCACTTGGACATTATTTTTTGAGGGCTGGGGTTTGATGTGGAACAGATATCTAAACAGATTAAAATGGGGCTCCACACCCAGAAAGCACTCACATAGAGTTGCAAAGATTGAGATTTGCAAGATGGAGTTGGGATTCGGATTCACCAACTCCAGCCCATAGAAAGAAAGAAGTTGGCGTAAAAAATCCGAAGAAGGAAGAGAAAGCCCCCAGTCGAAGCAGGCGAAGACAATAATCTCACCAGATTGGAGAGCCGGGATCGATTCCCCCACAGCTGGACGCCAATGGATGACTTCGCGACTTTGCAATCTCAGGAGTTTTTCCAAGTACTTCAACTTCGTCGACCCGCAATCCGAAGTCGGCCAAGCTCCATCGGCCCCCTCCGGGATTTCTGAAGCCCTCGGCATAGTTTGAGGCGAGGAAATTTGGGGAAACGCTACTAGGGGCTTGGATCGGACGCGAAGGAGCGGGATTGCCCGAGTTTCGAGGGGGAAGAGTTAGCAATGACAAACCCTAGCAAGGCGAGGCGTGAAATTTCAGCGCGGAAGTTAGAAGACGAAGCGATTGGTGGATTGGAGAAGATGAGAGAATCTTTTTTCTCTCTCCCTGCCTTTATAGAGCCTATGCCGATAAGTGGGCTTGGGCCTGCGAATTTGGTACTGGACCACAAGATATGAGTTTCTACAGTAGCACGCTCTATCAGGCCGCTCGCTGGCTGTGTTAAAATCATAGTGCTGGTACTACTCACGAAAACCGATTAGATAATCAGTTATGCTTCACGCTAAGCCTATAGTCGGATGTATACATTTGAGTATCTGTATTATCTGCCAACATAGTTATTAGGACCGGACCGGACCGGCGGTCCGACCGAAAAAAACCCAAACCGGAGAGTGTAGCGGCTCGGTTCACTTAAAAGACCGTCCATGCAATCGAACCGGTAAAAACCGGTTGAACCGGCCGATTTTTTACGAAACCGCTGAACCGGACAGTTTTATTGGAACCGGCCGGTTTTTGCTTATGGACATTGTTACCCCCGTTTTTTTAGGACCACACAACTAAGGGATGGGCAAAATTGTAAATGTTTAGTTTTTAGGGTTGCCTTGCCTCTTGCGGTCTTCCCTGTGCGTGCCTGCGTTGTTGCTGACTGCTGTGCCAAAACAGATCTGCGGCGGCGGCAAGGTCCAGCGGGCACACGGCGGCGGCGGCAAGGTGCAGCGGCCGGCGGCGGCGGAAGCGCACGGCGGCAGCGGCGGCGGCGGCGGCAAGGGGCACGCGCGGCGGCGGTGGAGGCACAGGCGCACGGCGGTAGCCGTGGAGGCGCAGGCTCACGGCGGCGGTGGCGGCAGACTCTCTCGCCTCGCCTCGTCTCGTCTCCTTCCTCCGATGCGCGGAAGCTTCTAGAAACCCCTCCTCCTCTGCTCTACTCCTTCCCGGTTGAGGATGCCACGCTGATCCCCTACCACCACCGCTTAGTGCGCGTGATGCTGGCGTCCAAGGTCTGGTCGAGGCTCGCGTCGCCGTCTTCGCCACGCACCCTGTGTTCTCCGGTAGCCGCAGCAGTGGCGAGGTCCCTCCTGCCGATCTCTGGTATGCCGGCCCTGGAAAGGTCGCCGGCTTACCCCAGTGGCGGTGACGCGCGGCCCGGTGCCGCGCTCGCGGAGACTGGGTGTCGCTCGGCCGGTGCGCTGTGGCCGCTGCCGTGCTCTTCCTCTTCTTCGGGCAATGCCGCGTGAGTCTCCCTCGGCATTCTGAATCTTCTGATTCTATTGTGCTCACACCTTATCTGAATCACCGAATAGGCTAACGTGCTAACTAAAAATGTTTCCCCAAAAATGACAATTGAAATTCTAGCTTCCATAACCATCATTCACTCACAGATGAGCTTCTCACACCAAAATATTTTTGAGTGCCACAATAATTTTTGAGTGCAGTTGCTGAGATTATATGTGCTTATTTTTTTCTATAAATCGACTATATATATATACACACACACATTGAACCGGCGAGACCATCGGTTCACTGGTTCACTGGTCCAACCGTTAAGAACCGGTTGAACCGCTGGTTCGATAGTTTTAGACCGGATGAATTGAACCGGTCATGAAATATATTGAACCGGAGCAATATATATATATATATATATATATATATATATATATATATATATATATATATATATATATATATATATATATATATATATATTCAACCGGTTCTTAACGGTTGGACCAGTGAACCGATGGCCTCGTCGGTTCAATGTCCGGTCCGGTCCTAATAACTATGTTTGCCAGGTATTGAGGATATATCCTTATAAGGATCATAAGCTGGTCTCCATTAAAATTGGGGATGCAGGTATCTCTCAAGTACACCTGACCACGTATTGGGTTAAAATCCATACAGTGGTACTCGATCTACATGCTTGGTCAATAAATGCCATGAGCAAATATTTTTCCAGCTAACATGATGCTGAAGAGTCTAACTTCCGAGTGATATACTACTCGGGAAAGACTATAAATAATCATCCCGGCTGACATGATGCCGATGAGTCTCATATAACAGTAGTATACTACTCGGGAAAGACTATAAAATTATTCCGGTTGACATGATACCGAAGAATCTCACATACCAGTAGTGTACTACTCGGTAGAGACTACAAGGTTAAAGATCTTTGACTTTATGTTTAATTGTTTCACAATTAAGTACAAAGTCGGGGGCTACACCTAATAGGTACACCTATTTGGCGCATACTATTCATATTTTCTACATGGAGCCCTTCATAGCCTTGTGCCAGCTGACATGAAGCAGGACTCAGGAGAAGAAGCACTCGGACAAAGAGTACTCGGGAGTAATGGACTCGGGAATACTTTACTATGGAGGATAAGCACTCGGCATCTGCTGTGACTCAACTATGTAGATCTCAGGGACTGCTGTGGAGGCCATGGGCCCCGGGTATCTCATGACAAGCATATGGGCCACTCGGATAGAGGATAGGCCTAGCCTTATAATTAGAAATATGATGGAACTCGACAGACTTAGCCTTGTACGATAAGGAAAATATAGTTCTAGTCGGGTACGTTATATCTCTAAGAGGAGATCCCTTAGTCATAGTCCGGCTAGGACTCCTACTTTGTAACCCTGTCCCCTAGTATATAAGGGGAGACAGGGCGCCTCCTGAGTGCAGAGAATTATACGGTTCATCAGAATCACCGCTATACATCCTTAAAGGAATACATCACAACTGGACGTAGGGTATTACCTCACACCGAGGGCTTGAATCAGTATAAACTCCCAGTGTTCCTTTGCAGTCTATTGAGTTTTGATCCGACGAATAGCCCTATATTTATATTGCTGGTGTAAAACATCGACAGATGGAGAGGCGGCATGCTCCTGGTGGCCCGCCGCCAGATCAGCGATGTTCAAATCGGTGTGACGAGGTTTCGGAGGTGCGTGGCTGCTGCTATTGCTTTTGACAACGAACAACGCCCAGGAGATTGATCTCTCCTAGGATGAGAGATGAGGACTAGAGGACTAACTTGACGAAGAATCGACGATGACACGAATAGAAAGGCCGCCGGAGGAGATCAAGATCGATCCCTCTTGGCGGCGGAACACGACGACGGAAAAAAAAGAACAAGTGGCCGCCCCTGGGAGATCGCTACTCCCGGAGGCGACGGCGGCGGAACCATGAGAGCGGCGCTAGATCACCCGCTCTGATACCATGTTGAATAGTAGAGGGAAGAAATATTACTGCGTAACGGGATAATTGTATTGAGCCTCGGGGGGCCGGTATATATAGGAGGTACACGGGTAGAGATAAGGAAGGATTAGAGATAAGAAAAAGAGTCCATATAAAACAATCCTATCCTAATATATCTCTAACAACCATATACTCTTAACATTTTGGTTGCTGAACAGTGAACACAGGTAACACGGCCTGTGTGACATCTAAGGCCATGGCAATATCAACACTCTCACCTCATTCTGCCAAAAAATTTCACTGTTTGACCCTTTATTTTAACTATTTTCGAAGATGGACCGCACCAAAAACTATTTCCAGAAATGAACTGGAATCTCAGCATCCTACAGCTCAGCGCCAGCCGCCCCCTTCACCGTGGCACCTTCGTCGACGTGGGAGAGAAGGGGCCTATGTGGCAATAGTTAGCGCCAAAAGGCCTGGCGCTGAGGTCCCTAGCTCAGCGCCAGTCCCTTTGGCGCTGAGCTAGGGGACTTAATCCCCACACATGGCCACCAGCGGCCGCGCTCTCTTTCTCTTCATGCTCTTTCTTCTTCGTCGCTCCAGCGGCAGCCGTTCTCTCTCCTCCCCTCCCCCAAATCTTTTTGAATCCATGCAAAATCAAGGGATTTTCGAGGGGTTTTGAAGGCGACGACGACGAGCAAGGTATCCTCCACCATTTCACCCATTTCCCCCTTTATTTTGGTATAGATTTTGTGATTTTTGGTGAAACCCTAGGTTGCAGCTTTTAGGGTGAAAAATATTGAAATTTAGTTGGGTAGGTTGCAATGTAGTTGAAAAAATTGAAATGTAGTTGGCCAAACCCATTGTATTGTCGCATTATATAGCCTCCACACCGATGACCCATTGCCTTTGGACATTGGACAGAGATAGCATAGGAGAGCAAAATGCGGGCAAAAATATTGGCTAGTGTTGAATGTTTACTATTTTTTTGGAAACCCTATGAAGGAAAATGGGCATTTTGTACTATCAATTTTTTTAATTTCGAGTAATATTTCATTTTCGTTCACGAATATCATAATTTTTTTATTGTTTTCATTACCGTGTAGATGGATAGAGTGGTCCGTGTGCATTATGGTGATAGTGTGACCGAGCTTAGTAACGGTGGTAGCCATTTTGACGGGATGATAGTTAAGGTCGTGGTGTTTTGTCAGAAGCCTAGTTTTGAGGAGGTTATGTCCCGTATAAAAGATACACTGGGGTGGAAACATGAGTCAGTACTTGTGGAAGGTAGATACGATGTTGAAGCCGGGTCTATGTCGTATAAGCACATGATAGAATTGAATGGTGAGATGGAATGGGAAGGGTACGTTGACATAGTGATGGGGTCACAATTCAAGTCGCTTGAGGTGGTCGCCTCGAAAAAGGAAGGGATGGAAGACAACAAAGCTTGCTTAGACCTTAATCGATCTCCACGTGTACTTTCTCCTCTGTTGTATCATGAAGCGGTCAACGAAGTGGCGGAAGATGAAAGTGAGATAAAGAGTGACTTGGTTAGGCGGACGGCAAATGAAGCATTCTTTCGGGATGGGCAATCAATGGGTGTTGGTAAATCAAATGCAGGAGTGGAGGAAAAGGAGGAGTTAGTGTACAATGAAGTGGGAGATGATAATGAGGCGTTGCCCTATGACCATGTGGGAAAGGAGTTCGAACCTCTAGGCAAGCAACAACCTAGGACAGATAGTCAGATACTAGAAGGCATACGGTTCATGCTGAGAGAGGGTATTTATATGCGGAGTGAGTGTAGGGAGGCTATGGTAAATGATGGACTAAACCCCGATTTGCTAGACGAATTGATGGAGTATGAATCACAGTATGAGGATGAATATGCCTCAAACTCAGATGACGATCGTCCAGTTGGGAAGATGTCGCAGGAAGAACAACAGGTGTTTGAGAAGATTGGAGGGCACAATCCTGCAATTCTTCAATTTGAGGATCTTACCAATGCGGATAAAGCAATTGCCGACGGTGATCCATAGTACGACGGAGCTATAGATGCAATGGGAGAGGAGCCTAAGAAGGGGTTAGAATTTGGGTCTATTGACGAGTTGAAGATATAGCTGCAGCAGTACTCAATCCGTGTACATCTTCCATTCCGCGTGAAGCAATCCAACATCATGGTGAGGTATATGGTGGCTTGTATAGATCACTCGTGTCTCGTGTAAATGGGAGGTACGCGCACGGAGGACCAATGGGGACAGGTGGAAGATCTCCGGGTTAGGCGAGGAGCACTCATGTTGCAGCGTCGAGGCATCGGGAAAACACTTGTAGCTGACATCATGATTCATTGGCAATAGGTTGCAGCCTTTTTTTAAGGCTGAACCAACAATTTCAATCAGTGCAGTAGAAGAAGCCGTACAGTTCATATTTCGGTAACGTCCATCGTATGACAAAGCCTGGCGGGCCAAGCAAGTGGCTATGAAGGTTATATACGGGGAGTGGGATGAGGCATACGTCCAACTGCCTACACTTCTCAATGCCATCAAGAGTAAGAACCCTTTAATGTACTATCGAGTAGAGGCCCATCTCGAGAAGTCTAGACTTGTCAATGGTGTATCAAGGCGTGTATTCGGTCGTGCTTTATGGATGTTTGGTCAGTGTGTAGAGGCCTTCAAGCATCTATGGCTTGTGCTTGCAATAGATGGTACCTTTCTTACAGGAAAGTTCAAGGGCACATTGTTATCAGCAGTGGGGATCGATGCCGCTTATCAGTTGATCCCCTTGGCATTTGCTCTAGTTGAAAAGGAGAATACTTCAAATTGAGACTGGTTTATTCGTACTGCTAGGTGGCGTCTGATCGGCCTAATAAAGAAGTCTGCATTATTTTTGATAGACATCCTAGCATTCCCCAAGTCCATCGATAATCACATTCCCGGTCACCTTTCAATTCATCACAGATGGTGCATGCGGAACTTCTGCGCAAATTTCTACTCTGTCGGAGCTACCTAAGATTAGACGAAAGAGTTAGAGTGTATCATACAAATCAACGAGAAAACGATGTTTATCTCAGAGATGAAGAGATTAATGGTGAATCTTGGAGACCGTCCTAAACAGTGGTTGGAAGAACAAATGCCTAAGAAGAATAAGTGGTCTAGGGCATTCAATCCTGAAGGATGTAGATACGTCTTAATGACAAGTAATTTCGCTGAGAGCTTCAACAATGTCTTAAGGGGTATATGGAAATTACCTATGACAGCAATTGTTGCGTACACATTCACAAAGTTGAATGCTTGGTTCGTTCAGAGATACACGGAAGCTTGTGAGCAAGTTCATAAAGGCGTGGTTTGGCCAAAGAAAGTTAAGGAGAAATTAGACAAGCAAACAACAAAAACAAGCGGCCAAAAGACAACGTGTTTCGATTTTAAGGCAATTAAGTATGAGGTAACGGAACAAGACGGCGTGACGGTGGTAGGAGTACAATGGGGTGGGCAGCACTACTGTGTCATTGCAACTAGGAACACATGTACTTGCTAACGACTAACTGTATTCCACATGTCTTGCTCATACATGACCACCGTTTGTAGGCTGCGAGGTCTAGATGTTGAGGCGCTGCCACATATGTGTTATGAATTTTCCAATAAAGCCTTGCATAACACGTACTTGCCCAAATTCGAACCATACCTGGATCCATCTCAGTGGCCAAGTTACGATGGTGAGTCATTTGTCTCGGACATCTCGTTGATGAATACAGGCCGTGGAAGAAGAACATCGAAGAGGTTCATGAATGATATGGACAAGGTCTTCTCCAGTAATGCACGGTCTGAAAGGGGTAACCAGTTGAACTCGGAGCCTTTCGTACCAAACCGTTGTTCAATTTGTCACCAAGAAGGCCACAAGAAAACTAGATGTCCTCGCCGCGATAAGTCCAACGACAAGGGTCGAAAGCGCCGCCGTGTATGTGCCATTTCTGATATTAGGGCGGAGGTAGTTCCGATGTACCTTTTTCACAGCTTTCATGCATACATTCTAAGTACCTGTTAGTATACATTTGTTATATTTGCTTACTATTAACTTCATTTTGTATAGGATGGCGCACTTTCTAGAGCTGGACCAGTACTACGAGGCGAAGCATCGGGCTCCTAGGATTGCGGATGGGCAGGTTAGTCGTTACGTTCCAGTACTTTAAGTCCAACATATTTATTTATTGTATTGATTAACTAACCAATTGTATGCATATGTCCATGTTTTACAGTTCCTACAGGCTCTTCGCATTCGAGGTCACACGCCCATAATGCGTTACGAGGACCGCTACATGGATAGGTTGAGACGGGCGGGCCTTCTCACCTTCGTGACTATGGTCAGGCGGGGAATGCCAGTGTACAACGCGTCGGCGTTGTCAGCACTAGTGGACCGATGGAGGCTAGAAACTCATACCTTTCACCTTCCTTGTGGCGAGATGACAGTTACCCTGGAGGACGTCGTCATGATTTTGGGACTCCCCATATGGGGACAAGCGGTGACCGGGGCAGGAGGTCAGCGCCCCGTTGAGGCCCGGGGCAGGGGGTGTGGGGCGCCGGTGCCAATTCTCAGCGCCAATTCACCTGGCGCTGATGTGGCCTATGTCAGCGCCAGGGCGACTGGACCTTGGTCCCCCCTCCCCCAAGCCACACCTCCTACCTTGGCACTCTGGTGGGCGCTAAGACCGCCAGCCGCCGAGGGGCCAATTTGGCCCCCCAGCCGTTGAGGAGCCTGGTGCTGACCATAGGGACCTCAACCCAAGCGGGGCATTCTATTGGCGCGGTGCTGACCATAGGGACCTCAACCCAAGCGGGGCATTCTATTGGCGCCGTGGTAAATATCCATACAAAATTCATAACACGGCTTGACTACATTAAAATAGCCATACAAAATGCCCAAGCAGAGAATTCTCACTACGTGCCCTCAAAGGATGAGTCCACAATCTAAATACCATATTATGATTCAATGCATAACACGACAGACTACATTAAATGTTTAACAACATAACATGAGCACGTAGATTTCAACGTGAAATATTTCTAAATTATTCATCGATAGAAGCCTTAGGGAATTGATAGTTCCTAGATAGCGTTGAACCGTACCCTACTGGGTGCGGCAGGGGTACTTCCCCTTTCTTGCAGCCTCCGGTCCGGCTTCCTTTGCACGTTGTGCCCTCTGCCGCTTCCTTTCCCGCTCAGCCTCACGCTCTTCTTTCTCCTTGTGTTCTTTCTCCTCACTCCTCTTCTGCTCTTCCTCAGCCCTGCATTGAGCTTCGTAGCGTCGTTCAAAATGCTTCCTTTCCCACTCCCGACACATGCGAAGAAACCATGTGTCGTCGGGATGAACTTCCGTATCTATCCACTCCACAAAGTCACATAGAGGAGGTGGTGGTTTCGGTACCTTTGCGTATGAGAACGTGTTAGCAACTATAGATGAAAGGATTAAACATCGGTAGAAAAGAATTTACCTCCACCGGCTTCTTTGACTTTCCTTTCTTCTCTTAAGGTTTTGGCTTTTCCGAGGAGTACGCGTAGTTACGGCACATCCAATACCTTTGACGATATATGAAATCCACCTCGCTTATCGTGAACTCGCACTCATCACCACACCAACACATGGGATGAGGGACGCCTTCCGGAGGTTGACGACGAAGGATATAATCCTTTGCATCCATCCTACCAAACACATCAAGTATATATAAAAAGTGTTGATAAATAGCCCATTTATAATAATAGGTGCCCCTACCAAAATACCTCTCTTATGTAACAATATTTTATTGTAACATTTTACCATCAAATCCAATTTTCAATTAGGGTTGACTACCCTATAGAATCATTCCATACATCTTACAATATAATCAACCCTAATCCTCAATGCAATAAAAAATCTAATCAATAATAACAAATTAATAGGGTATGCATACAACAATCCACACCACAAACATTTATTGCAGGAGCTTTGCCAAAAAAAAAACGAATTTGGTTCCATTTCTCACCCCCAAATTTCCTCTTTAGGGTTTGCCCTAAACTCAACAAAAAATAGGTAAAAAGAATAAGTAAGTAGAGGAATCGGAGGAGATTACCTTTCACTTCGTGGTCCTCGTCAAATCCCTAACAAAAAACGACGATTTGGCTGAGATTTGAAGAGATTTAGGGAGAGGACAAGAGAGAGCTCCTCCAGAGAGCCTGTTTTCTGTGGGCTCTGGAAGAAATAATAGGTGAAGAGGTGGGGGAAGGCCGGCTACGCACGGGAATTAAGTCCCTTTGGCGCTGAGCTAGGGACCTCAGCGCCAAGCTCTTTGGCCCTGACTATTGCCATGTAGGCCCCACGTCCACGGAGGAGCCACGATGGAGGCTAGTCATGCTCAGCGCCAAGGGTGATGGCGCTGAGCTGTAGGACTTCAGCGCCAGGTGCACCGGTGCTAAGATTCCGATTCATTTCTGAAAATAGTTTTTAGCACGGTTCATCTTCAAAAATAGTTAAAATAAAGGATCGAACAGTAAAATTTTCAGTCATTCTGCTACCGTTGGAGTAGCCTGTCCTCATTTTTTACCATCACAAAAACACCACCATTAATTTTGGAGCTGCAGCAGCACTGCTATACTCCCTTAGGTCATAAAGTACTAATCATAATGTCAAACCATTAGATTTTATAAACATACTTAACACTTCAAAAGTTTCAAAAGTTCCAAATAGAGCCAATAACCCATACTTAACACTTCACTCGCAGTCTGCTGTTACACAAGGATTACGAGCGCACACACAAATCATGCTTGAACATGCTTTATATCTTTCGTGAAGTCCTCAAAGGCGACAGGAAGTGCAGTAATTTATTCTTGGCAGTACATTATTACACACATAGCATTCACAGGTATATATTTAACACCATTCGGCCCATAAGCAGGGAGAAGGCAGTCAGACAATATCTCTGCGGCAGTGTTCCTACAATAGTATTTTTTAGATTTACTTCCTCAGCGTGTCAGCATACTTCCAGGTGTAACGTGCAAAGGAGGTATACTGTCTTCCACCAGCGACATCTTCTTCGCGTATCTGGCTGGAGATTTCTTTCAGGTCATCATCCGTGAGCTTCACCTTCAATGAGTCAATGTTGGCATCTAGGTTTTTTATCTTGGTTGTCCCTGAGAAAAATGTACAGAATGTTGCCGGTCTATTAGAGCATACAAACAATGAGCTTTGCTGCTTATGTACTGTTTGCGATTTGAGCATGACACCAAACATTACGAGGACGCAAAACTTGTAGAATCAGTCCATTTTTGGAGCCACAAATTTTTTGTTACAATTTAGTAAAACAATGCATCACTGTGAATTTGAAGTTAATATCATGTAGCATAAACTGTGTAGCAAAATGGCACATTTGAAAGAGGGTGTTCTCCTCTCTCTCTGTTGGTTCTCAGCCAAATAAAGCTAGATCACAATTGAAACCTCAATGTTACCATAACATGCTTTCACGGCCATGTTTTTTTTCCAAACAAAGCAAGATCACAATTAAAACTAGATGCTTTCCTGTTTATATTGTCTCTTTATTTATCTTACTCGATGACTTCCGAGAACTACAAATTTCGCTTTTACCGGAAAACGAAGGAAATAATTGGAATATCCATCTCTTGTCTCAAAAGATGAAAAAAGAAAATGTTGGCCATATAAGTCCGCATTGCATGCCATGAATTAGATCAGGACTGGATGGGGGTTATAACATTCACCTGGTATTGGGACCACATCATCCCCTTGATGCAGAACCCAAGCTAGAGCTAGCTGGGCAGGGCTGCATTGGTGCTTCTTGGCTAGCTCTTCCATTTTCAGGTAAAGATGCTTGTTCTTCTCCAAATTTTCAGCAGAAAATCGTGGATGTCCTTGCTGGAAAGAATAAAACAAAGTTCATACTAAAAATTATTAGGAGCATATGCTGCAGATCAAGGAATGGCACTTCGATTGTACCAAATTAGATTCAGCAGACAATTGTGCTGTCACTCCTCTCCCTCCAAAAAACCCGCGGGCAATAGGGCTGTAGGGAACAATTCCAATGCCCAACTCCCTGGAGTCCAGAGTGGCACAATTACAACGAGTTTTCTTGCATGAGCAATCAATCAGTAAAATTTGTGATGCGGAATTCACCTGCAGAGTGGCACAATCTCGGGCTCAATGTCGCGAGCCCAGAGAGACCACTCCATCTGCACTGCAGTGATTGGATGCACGGCGTGAGCTCGCCTGATGGTGTCAGGGCTGGCCTCCGATAACCCAATGTACTTCACCTTCCTCTCCTCCACCAGTTTCTTGAGCTCATCAATCTATTGCAATTCCAGCAAATGATTTCTCAGTTCAGCACCAACCCGGACGGCAATACAAGAATTACAGTGTATGTGAGGCGGGGGCAAGAACTGAAGAAGAAATCAAGAAAGGGGAAAAGTGCAGCAGAGACCGTGTCCTCGATAGGGATGGTGGTGTCGACGCGGTGCTGGTAGTAGAGGTCGATGTAGTCGACGCCGAGGCGGCCCAGGCTGGCCTCGCAGCAGGCGCGCACGTACTCCGGGCGGCCGCACACGGAGCGCACGCCGTCGGCGTCCCGCCTTATCCCGAACTTGGTGGCCACCTGCACCTGCTCCCGCGGCAGCTGCTTCAGCGCCTGGAAGCGGAGAGGAGGCGATTGTCAGTTCATTGTCCAACCCCAAGACAAGAAGATGAACCGACGAAAGGGCCGACCTTGCCGAGGAGTATCTCGTTGCTGTGGGGGCCGTAGACGTCGGAGGTGTCGAAGAAGGTGACGCCGCAGCGGAAGGCGTGGGCGATGACGGCGATGCCGGCGTCGTCGTCGAGCGGCGAGTTGTACGCGCCCGTCAGCCCCATGCACCCGAACCCCAGCTTGGACACCTAGGTCGAATTCAATCCATCGATTCACCGGCCGATTCAGTGCAACCGAGCGAACGGAAGAGGAGGAATTGGCGATCGAGCAAGCAGGCAAGATGGGGGAAACAACTATCACCTCTAGCCCCTGGGTGCCGAGCTTGACTCGAGGCATCGGCGCCTGCGGAGCTTGCTCCATGGCGTCGCGGTCGCAGGGGAGGGGAGGAAGGCAGTGGGGATGGGACAGGGAGTGGAAGTGAATTACAGTCTTGATCGATTCTTCTCTGTTCTTCGCCACTGGTTCTGGATATTTGTAGTGAGTAGGGACAATGAAGGCATGAAGCTCCCACGGTACACCGTCCGGTGCTCACTCGCTGCCACAGTTTTAGGAACACGAGAGGTTTTGATACTATAAAAGGATTTTATTAAGGTTTGTTTGAATTGTTTTGAAAATGGTTTTCATGGAAAATTGAATGATACTGTTTTCACATTATCGATATAGCTACTATTTTATAGTATTTTAGTACTGAAGATTATGGAAATTCTATTGCATTCTTTCTAATATGTCATATATTTCCACATGAAGCTAGTATTATTTGTAACCACTTTTATATGCTGGGGCACAATTATTATTTGAAATATGTACTTCTAAATTCCTGATAATGTTTTTTTCCCGGATTTGTGTTCCTGTTCCATCATTAGGTTGACCCTAAAGCTACAGGTAGATCAACACGGTTTGCTCAAGAAATCTTCTCAACTGTGTTGTTTACAATTGCTGTTGGACTAATGTGGTATGCTCAACCTGTCATGAAGCTAGTTAGTTTTATCAATGTATTTTCTTCTGCCAGTTTACATCATGTTTATGTCAATCTTCCTTGTTTGATTTTCTTACTTGGTTGAGTCACTCATGATGTTACATAATTATGTGGTGTTTGAAGTGAATTTCTGGCACAATGAAACTATAATTTCAGTTTGATGATGCAGTGCAGACTAAACAGAAATATGATACCCCTACTCAGGTTGTTTAAGGCATGCATAACATTGTTTGTTACATCTGGTGCTGTAATGCCGATACTATGGTGATATATGCGTTTAGAGAATTAGGAGAACTCCTGTTCCTCCTATTGCATCTTTCTTGCAAAAATCTCATTTTCAGTACTTGTTCCATGTTTAGTTGTATTGGGCCTTCAAGTTTGTTCTTTCGTAACCACTGTGCTATTTTGCAGGGTAATGAGTGCCGTTGCTCTTCAAAAGTATATTGGTAGCTTAGGTGGGATAGGGGCATCTGGTGTTGGTTCCAGTTTATCATATTCTCCTAAGGAGTTGAATAAGGATATCATGCCAGAGAAGGTGAGATATTGCAATTTATAGAACGCAGTATATGAAAAGGGCGATATACTGAAGTGACAGAAATTGCATTAGCACATCTGAAATTTTCCTCTTTTTTGAGCAAATTTCAAGAAACCCCACGTTTTATGACCAAAGTTGCATAAAATCCCAGGTATTATGATTGGCGGCACATAACCCTAAGTACTATGGTTCTGAAGTTTCACAAAACCCCAACCCTATACATGTTGAGAACGCATTTACTTAAAGTTTTAAAATATATTGTATATCGTTGATTTCTTGATTAAGGTTGTTGGTTTAATGGTTCACTACTTTGAAAAGTATTGTTGGTTTTATGAATCACTTAGACCATAAAATATGTGGTTATGTGCTATAAGTCATAATACCTGTGGTTTTCTACAACTTTGACCATAAAACATGGGGTTTTCTGAAATTTACTTTTTTTTTCATATCTGCTCTACTATTAGTTATTAGTTATGCAAGCATCCATTATATCCTTTAAAAAAGCATCCATTATGTATTCCAGATGATCCCTCATGGTGTTTTATTATGTAGAATGTCAAGACATTTAAAGATGTCAAAGGGTGTGATGATGCAAAGAAAGAACTTGAGGAGGTAGTTGAGTATCTCAAAAATCCTACAAAGTTTACCCGGCTCGGTGGGAAGCTACCAAAGGTAATTTCTATATGCAAGTTGCATTCTTTGTGTTCTATATCATGCCTCACGGAATCTTCCAGATACATATCTCTAGGTTCTAAACGTTTTTTATTTATTGAAATGTCAATGGATGTAAACCTTGATGTTTAATTTGTTTTCAGGGAATACTTTTGACTGGTTCTCTGGGAACTAGGAAGACTCTGCTTGCTAAAGTAAACTTGTTCAGAGTGCTCAATTATTGTTTCACATGTTTGATCTTTGAGCTTTTGTAGAGGAAAGAAATCCATTCAACCAAGCATTTGGTTGCAAAATTTTGCTATTTGCATTCTTTCTCCCACTGTATGATGATTCTTCTTTTGGCATATCCTTCTCGCGCTCTGCACATATTCTTATAAAATATTAATACATGGATAAAGTAGGGGTAACCGCTGTCCTGCTGTTTTATTTTTTCTTAAAAAAAAACTCTGCTGTCATTACATTTAGACTAGATAACATTTTCATGCTTTCAGACTTACGTAGTGCATTTTTGTTTCTAGTTAATCTTTCCTCCAATGTTCATTTCCATCATAAGTTCATTCCTTACTGGAGTTGGCTTTGTGCCTTAGGCTATCGCTGGAGAAGCTGGTGTTCCATTCTTTTATCGGGCAGGTTCTGAATTTGAGGAAATATAAGATCTCTTTGTGAGTAATATTTTTAGGTCTTGTTTAGCCATTGAGTACCTTCAAAAATGCAATTATTGGCTATTTGAATGCAAAAATATTGGTTTTATTTACATATTGGCTATTCAGGTTCATTCTGGAATAATGTTGAAATACTGCATTTGTATCTACTATTGAATGGCACTGTACTGATGAATATGTATTTCCCCTAATGTTTTTCTTGTTTTTAATCAGAACTTAACTTCTCTCTTGTCAGGTTTGTTGGTGTTGGTACTCGGAGAGTGAGGTCATTGTTTCAAGCTGCAAAGAAGAAGGTTCTGATTTCTGAGCCCTTTCCGTAAACATGTGTTTCTCTGAGCTTAATCTCACTCAGTTTGTCCCGTATAATTTCTAGACCATAGTTTGTTGCCTTGCTAATAGGTTTCCTCTTTACAGGCACCATGCATTGTTTTCATTGATGAAATAGATGCTGTGGGTTCAATGAGAAAACAGTGGGAAGGACACACGAAGAAAACATTACATCAACTTCTTGTCGAGATGGATGGTTTTGAACAAAATAAGGTGTAGGATCGACTCACACTAAGATAGGCAATCAGAGGGGGGTGAATGATTGCATAAGTCAAAAATAAAACTTAACACTTTTCCCTAATCACAAAACCTAAAAAACCACGTTTTCAGAATCTGGACAGAACATTGTTTCGTCACTAAACAGATTGTAGCCGTAGATCCGTAACTCCGATCGACCTGAAAATTTGTCAGAATAAACTAGAAAAAATTTTCAAACAAATCCAACTAGAATCACGTCAATCGGACTTCTGGATCTCAAGATATTAATGAAACAAAATTACTGAACAGAAGGTTGATGAAAATTAATTAAACCCTAATTAATTTATTAAACGAGATCCGAAAATAATTAACCAACCAAACTTTTCAGAACACTAGAAAAACACCCTAGCTAGATTTTAGATCAAAGAAACCAACCCAAATCTTAGAGAAAACAAATCAATCTAAAATCCATTACTAGGCATGCATAAAGATAAACGAGAAAGAAGGATTCATTACCGTATTAATCTTTCTTAAACTTTATCTTTATTATCAAGATTGTGCTTATAAGATATTTCTCTAAACATCTAAAAAAATTCTCCATAAAATCACCAAAACTCTAGATTAGAACTCTAATCTAAAACATATTCCTCTCTGGAAACCCTAAAAAAATCCCTAAAAATTAACATGGAGTCACTATTTATAGAACCAAAACCCCTTCGTGGGCCATCTCTCATTGCCTTGTTTGGGCCGTCTGCTTGTGTGCTACAGTACCGCATCCATGTCCTGTACTCCTTTTTTTTCAATTTTTCCGGCGTTTATACACTGCCTTGTGAAGCTCGTTCTAAATATCTTCCCACACGATTTTTATCCACTATGTATCATCTTGTGTCCCACCTTATCACCCGACATCTTTGACCGTTCTGAACCTAAACTCCTCCCTGAGTTTATTTTCAATCCCGCTGTTGACTAAGGTTGACCCCAAGTACTTACAGACAAATAGACCAAATATACCATTTTCGGGCACAAATATTCGTAATCACACTTTTCAATACCAAGTGCATAAATTACAAGATAAGCCAATTTTTCAGCACATGATTTTACGTGAGGTAACCTTATCATATATTTAACAATCCATAACACACAGGACTTTATGTAAATTGTCTTTCCTATTGATTTTGCAGGGAATAATTGTGATGGCTGCAACAAACCTGCCAGACATTCTTGATCCAGCACTTACAAGACCTGGTAGATTCGATAGGCATGTAAGTAACTGAGTAAATATTTGTTACTCTTCTCAAGTACTATCAGCAGTTCATATTGATTGTAATATTCTATATTGATTTATTCGGTTGAGCTGATTTACATTGTTGTCCCCAATCCTGATGTGCGGGGACGCCAAGAGATTCTTGAGCTCTATTTGCAAGATAAGCCTGTGGCCAGTGATGTGGATGTTAATGCGATTGCCCGCAGTAGTCCTGGCTTCAATGGAGCTGGTATTCACGACTATAATTTGCACAAGCTCAAACTATTATATTTCATTTCATTTCATTTAATAAGCACTGACTATGAGGTATTTTGCATGGAGATAAGCATTTTTAAGTTACCTTCTAAACTGACCTGTTCTTTCCCTTTCATTTATTAAGTGCTAACTTGATTCAAGTATTCCACATATCAACATCTGGAGACACTATAAATTTTTACACCAACTAGCTAAATACCCGTGCTTTGCTACGGATATAAGGAAAAATATCATAATATTGTCTAAAATAATACAAGCAGATTTTCCATAAAAATGTTGCCCACCTTTTTGCTATAGGGAATACTCACCTTAATTTAATTTTATATGTAGCATCTATTTAGATTTAGTTATGTAATATTAAGAAGTTGAAGGGGTAATATATAAAACTACAATTTAAGTAGGTGCATCGTTGGAGTCTTTTTAAAGGAGTATTTTTACACCAATACATGTGGGAAGACTCTTACTAATTGTTTATTTCTTGCTGTTAGACCTTGCAAACCTAGTAAACATTGCAGCAATTAAGGCTGCAGTTGAGGGTGCTGACAGGTTGACTGCTACACAGTTGGAGTTTGCTAAAGATCGCATTATCATGGGAACTGAGAGGAAATCATTGTTCATATCTGACGAATCGAAAAAGGCATGCCTGTTCAAGTTACTTTATGTTTCTTTTTTTTTAAAAAAAATAGAGTTTATAGTTATAATGTCTATGTTTACTTATATGCTTTTAAATGTAGTAACTGTGAATTACAGTACACTGATCATTATGCTTTTTTGTTCTTTAGCTTACGGCCTACCATGAAAGTGGGCATGCTATTGTTGCACTCAACACTCAGGGTGCTCACCCCATTCACAAGGCTACTATCCTGCCTCGTGGCTCTGCCCTTGGAATGGTCACACAGCTTCCCTCACAGGATGAGACTTCTATAAGCAAGAAACAGCTGCTGGCTCGTCTTGATGTTTGCATGGGTGGCAGGGTTGCAGAGGAGCTTATCTTTGGGGAAGACAATGTTACAACTGGGGCAAGAAATGATCTTCATACTGCAACAGAGTTTGCTCAGTACATGGTGATTATTTTATTTACCTTTTAAATTTTCTTGTTAGGTGTTTAAATGGCTTAACCGAGTTGCTGTGTAGGTATCAAATTGTGGGATGAGCGATGCTATTGGTCCTGTTCATGTGAAAGAACGGCCAAGTATTGAGATGCAATCAAGGATAGATGCCGAGGTATGTTTTCATAGTAACATTCTTTACAGTTTGGCTAGTTCATTTGGCCAAGCATTAGTTTAAGGCGCTCCCTTCCTTCTAATGTTTTTGGTAACATGCTAACTCCTGATGCAAATTCCTTCACTAGTATAAGTTGTGATATGTCGCTCTTTTTGTAGTATATATCAGTAATCAATTATTCAAAAGTCCTTGCCTGCATTGCCAACCTAAGTAAAATTATACTGCATTGGATGGTTTTCTATTGCTCATACTATGACCTTGTAGGTGGTCAAACTCCTAAGAGAAGCTTACGGGCGGGTCAAACGTTTACTGAAAAAGGTTCGTCTCTCAATCTTGATGGGAGTTTTTCCCTAGAGTGATGCGTGATCCCATACCAAAACATAGAACAGATTTACCTCTTTTTACTCCACTAAGTGCTGAATCATCCTTCCAAACTTGTCAGCATGAGAAGCAATTACATGCTTTAGCAAACGCCCTGCTGGAGCATGAAACACTCACCGCAGATGAGATCAACAAAGTAGTTCATCCCTACCAAGAAGAACCGCAACTTTCTTTCCAAGAAGAGGACTTTGCACTAACTTAAAAGGAGGGCGTTTTGTTGCATCAAGGTGGTAGACCCAGCTGTAAATCCATGTACAGTAGTAAATGGCGCCTGGATAAAACAAGGCTTATCAGTTCTCCCATCTTGCAAATCGGGGTGCAACACATGGAGATTTGCACCACGCCAACAGGCAGGAAATTAAAAGATGGGAAGATCGGTTTTGCAAGGTGTGCTGCACACTGGCCGATCATTACTGTGGCGAGGCTCACTATGGCGCTCATCTTTGCCCAGCAGCAATGCTCTGGGTTGAGAAGTCGTTCATACTCAGTTTAGCTAGGAAAGGTGTAACATTTTTTGGGACTTGTAACATTTCATGTTTGGAGTAGTAGGATTGTGTAGTAATATATATTTCTTCCCCACATTTTTTAGATCCCTTTCCCCCCATTTATTTTTGTAATTATTAAAACGTGTATTTGTGCATACAACAGTTATATTTGTATCGGGTTGTAAGACTTGAAGGCACCGCGTGGTGACAGTCATCAGATATTTAGATCTTGTATGAATCCTTCGAAACAATTAGGTAAGCAAACAAATTCAGGTGTGTGCAATGTGTAAATATATTTAGAACTCATATGAATCCTTAAAAACAATCGGGTAAGCAAACAAATTCAGATGTGCGTGTGATGTGTGCAAATTGAAATTGTGCAGACAAATTCAGATGTGTGCAGTGTGCAAATTTGGAAGAGAAAAAAAGGTTTGCACATTATTGTAAGTCCCGTTCTGTTAACCCAATTATTTTTGTAATTATTAAAAAAGAGTAAATTGTAGGCTAGACTAGTTTTAATTACTAAGTTTTATATTGGACCATCTCTTGCCTAATGTTTTTACTTAGACTGGGTATTTTACCAATTCTTTATAATTTGGACCAATAGCCCACATATCAGTAGGACTAGGACCACCCTCTCTTCTCTCTGCAAGAGAACTCTGTCTTCTCCACTCTGACTCTCCACCACCATCATCATGACAGGACCGTCCCTTGCCCTAAGCTTGAACTCAAAATCTGACTCTACTCTCCCCACCCACCTAGCTCGAGCCCCTCTGCTCCCCTAAAGCTCAAGCTTTGAGAAGAACAGTGCTGGACTCAAGATCTACGGTAGGGATATCCACAAGCTAGTAGCCTCCTTGCTACTCCTACCCCCTCTAGATGAAGCCGATTAGAGTTGGGAACACCTACCACGGCTGGTGGAGCTTGAGGTCAATCACCATTTGCGTTGTATTGAGACTCAAGCTCCATCTTCTAATGCACACCCGAAGGTTAAGCTTCATCTTTGCCTACATTCCCCCAAGGTCCACCTCAGTCTCCACCTATGCCCTCAAGGCCCCCGAGCTTGACCTTTTCTCTCTCTATTTTTTTTGCCTCAAGCTTGATCCAATGGCATTTCTAGCTGAGGCACTGGGCTGTGGGGAGACGACATCGGAGAGCTCAGCGGGAGAAGAAAATCTCACTGACACCCTATTCACAAAGTTCGTTTCATCTTTTTGTCCCTTAGTGCTATTGATATCTAGCCTTAAGTGAAAACATTGAGTAAAAGGTGATCCAATATGAAACTTAGGTATTGAAGCTAGCTCAACCTGTAATTTACTCTTATTTAAATATGAATTAGTGCATACAACAATTATATTCATATCGGGCTGTAAGACTTGAAGGCACTGCATGGTAACAGTATTAGATATTCAGATCTCATATGAATCCTTTAAAACAATCAGGTAAGCAAACAAATTTAGGTTTGCGTGTGCCATGTGCAAATCCTTCAAAACAATCAGGTAAGCCAACAACAATCAGGTAAGCAAACAAATTCAGGTTTACGTGTGCTGTGTGCAAATCCTTCAAAATAATCAGGTAAGCCAACAAATTTAGGTTTGTGTGCAAATTTTGGGAAAAAAAGTTTACACATGATCATAAGCCCTGTTATGTTAATCCATGGATCAAGTGAATAACTGTCAGGTAAGCAAACAAATTTAGGTTTGTGTATGTAAATCCTTCAAAACAATCAGGTAAGCTAACAAATTCAGGTTTGCGTGTGCAAATTTTGGGAAAAAAAGTTTACACATGATCATAAGCCCTGTTATGTTAATCCATGAATCAAGTGAATAACTGTCAGGTAAGCAAATAAATTCAGGTTTGTGTATCCTTCAGGTTTGCGCGTGCAAATTTTGGAAAAAAAAAATTTACACACGATCGTAAGCCCCGTTCTGTTAATCCATGGATCAAGTGAATAACTGTGTAATTGGCCATTTTGATCTCGGCCCGCGCCCAAAAAGGCTCCACACGTGTCTCTGCCCCCTCGCGAAGAGGAGGGCGCGAGCTCTGAGATTTTCCGCGTCTCCGCGGCCGCATCTCTGCGGTTGAGGGCCCGGGGACTTTCCAGGGCTACGAAGAGCCCGCTCACTTCGTCATGTGCTGTGGTTTGGTGGCTACCGACTGCACTTATAAACGCGTGGTTGCGACTGTAAATTGGCGAGGTGGGACTATTGAGGGTGTTCGGTACCCCTCCCCTCGCCGCTGCCCCCGCGTCGCCGGCTGCCCCTCCCTCCTCCGCTTCGTTCCCGCGGCACCGGCGCCTCCCGCTGTCGCTCCGTGCATTGGCCTCGGAGGGACCGCAGCCAGCGCCCTCCCCAGCCCCCGGGGCCGCCGCCCGAGCAGCCGGCCGCTCCGGAGGCGGAGGTCGTGGGGACCGCGGCTGCCCCCAAGGCCGCGGCAGAGGATGGGAAGGAGGAGCTGGAGGACCTGGTGGAGAATGGTAGGTCTTGGGTGCTGGCGGTCGCGGCGGCCGTGGTGGCGGCCGCCAGGAGGTTTTTCGACTGGGTAGTGTCTGGGGATTGGATGAGCTGGTGGCCCTCTGGCGGCCCGACCGGCGTCTGCAGCGGCTGATCGACGAGGCGGACGCCAACCCCGCGGATGCCGCCAAGCAGAGCGCGCTGCTCCACGAGCTCAACAAGTTCAGGTGCCCGAGAAGAATAGTCCTTTAATACTTATGTTTTTCTGCTTTAGTAAACTCAATGGGAATTATCATGGGGTATTGGGAGAATGCGATTTGGATTGGCTTCGGTATGAGTAGATTGGTTGCTGGTTTATACTCCTGGACTATTGACTTGCCTCACACCTCAATTCCTGGACTATTAACTTGCCTAGCAGATCAACTGTAGCATGGTTTTTGTTTATCGGTGCCTGTCCGTTCCCATTGTTATGATATTAAGATGTATATATATTGATATGATTGGCACAATTAGTTCTGGTAAGCAATGTGTGTTGTGGTTGTTGATTGATACAGTTAGATCAGCTTGTGGAAAAGCTCAAATGTAGTAAAAAGTATAAAATTTGTAGCTAAATCATGCATATAGCTATCTTTGGATTCATTGTTTTTGGCATGAGCACTGCATAATGAGTTAATGCTAGTGGTGTTGTTGATATGTGATATGGAATAAGGTCCTTGCCATCTTCTGAATACCACAACAGTTAGCTAAAGCAACAAAAACTTGTTTTTTGTTTTGTTTTGTTTGTACAGTGTATTATGATCTAATGCCCTATTTACATATTAGAGAATGATAAGGTTCTTAATTTTTCTATATTTGTGTATATAAAATCGATGGCAGCCCAGAAGATGTCATTAAAAGGTTTGAGCAAAGAAGCCATGCTGTGGACAGCAGAGGTGTTGCGGAATACCTTCAGGCTCTTATTCTCACCAATGCCATAGCTGATTACCTTCCAGACGAACAGTCTGGGAGGTCTGCAAGTCTGCCAGCCCTGGTAATTTTCTTTTTCAAATCTCTCTTTTATGGCACTTTGGTGTTTTCTGCATTGTACTTGTCAGTTGATGCATCTTCAAGCCTGAATTGGATGAAATATCACCAACATCATGCTACCTGGAAACTTCATCAGAGTTCCAAATCCGTCTATTTATGACACAATGTCTATATCATTGTATGGAAACTAGCATCCAAATCCATCTATTATACCACACAATCTTTGTGTACTTCTATTTACATGATTATATCCTTGTTTTTGGGATATTCACGGATGTATTGCATTATTTGAGATAATCGTCTCAATGGAAACATGTTAGCTTTGTCATCTAGATTGGCATTACTATCATGTTGAACAGAAGAAACTTAAAAGCTTAGAACCTTCTGATATTACTATGCTTTTATTGTTGCATCAATTCTCCTCCTATCTGGTTCATGTATGATAATTTTAATAACCAGCCACCAAGTTGTTGGTTTGTGACCTCACTTCACTCGCTATAATATGCATTAATGTTAGTAGCTGCAAGAATTGAAGCAACGCGTATCTGGGAATGAGGACAAGCCTTTCATGAATCCTGGCATATCAGAAAAGCAACCATTACATGTAGTTATGGTAAGTTCACTCAATCTTCCAGCCATGCTATTATGGTACTCCCTCTTTTTAAGAAATGTGATGACTTGGACATTGGTACTGTCTCCAATTTTAATTATTATACTCCCTCCATTTTCATTTATCAAATAAATGAAACAGAGGGAGTACTATTTAATTTTTGTATGTGGAGGTTAGTACAAATAGTACATCTTTTTAGTAAAAATATTTTTAAAAAGACAGTATAAACAAAGACGGTCATATACATACGCGAACACTCATCCATATGATGTACATACGTATACCGCACCTACGTGAACACCTCTGAAAGACTAAACCGTCGTATGTTAAGATTGACAAAGTCATCACATACGTCTTGCTATCAACGGATACATCGTCTGCCAATAAAAAAAAGACTTCCTCCATCCCAAAATATAACAACTTCTATATCTATATTTTCTTTTTAACTAATCACAAGCTTTCACCACAAAAGTTATTCACCTACTTTCTCTTCTCAGCCAATCACAGTTTTTCTTTATTTAATTTCAACTTCCTTAATGGCCATGCCCAGCGGTAAAACTCCTTATATTTTAGGACGGATGGAGTATTAGCCATAAATAAGAGTATCCATACTAAGTCGTGTTAGAAAATGAGATGTAGAGTTAGAGATATAATCAGTTTCCCGTGTTTTGTGTATGGTAGTTTTCGTAGATTATCTTATCCCTTGTAATTCACGGGATTGAGTCTCAGCTTGATCTAGATCGATCTCCAACGCTGTAAACGCCACGGTGAGGGCTCTTCTCACCTTATATAACATGCAGGCGGACCAAGGCAAAGGTCACCGCTTATCCCAAATTCCTTATATAGTATCAGAGTCAAATCGCATCTGTGTACCACCGAAAAACCGACGCCATGGCCAGCTCTTCCAAGGCTTCATCCACCAATCCTTTGCTAGGTTAGATAGTTTCGGAGAAACTCAATAAAACGAGCCATGCCCTATGGAAGACGCAGGTTCTTGGCGTCATCAGAGGGGGTGCGTCTAGAAGGCTTCCTTTACTGGCGCCAGTCAAGCCCCCGCTCCTGTCCTCAACGTCGAAGGAGGGCAATCAAAGAGGTTGTGGTCATCACAACCCCGCCATACAAAGAGTGGGTAGCCACCAATCAACAGGTACTCCAGATACCTTCTTTCCCTCCATGGACTCAAGATAGTTCTCATCCAGGTTGCAGCTTCATCAATAGCCTTAGCCGCATGGACGGATGATAGAGGAGATGAATTCTCCTTAATGACACAAGCGAGGTCGATTAACACAAGGAATCTCCCTCGCCACTCTAAAAAGGGTGACATGTCAATTACCACTTATTTCGGTAAGATGCGTGCACTTGCCGATGAGATGGCAGTCTCCGGGAAAATCATTGATGATGATGATCTCATATCTTATATCGTCGCCGGACTGGATGATGAGTTTGAGCCTATTGTGTGGTCAATTATGGGATGACCCGATCGAGTCACAATAGGAGAGGCCTTTGCTCAGCTTCTTAGTTTCAAGCAATGGCATGCACTTCGTCAAGGAACCGATGGCCATGGCTCTGCTAACATGGCTAACAGAGGCCGTGGCACACAGCATCCATGGGCGCTGGCAACAGTCGCAGTGGCCAAGTGGAGGCCGCAGCACTAATCAAGGCTGTGGCTGTGGAAAATCAGGGGCGCGCGGCAACAACGACAATAGTGACAACAGGCCCAAGTGCAGCTATGCTACAAATGAGGTCACATTGTACGAGAATTGTTAGCATTAAGATTTGACAAGAGACTTTGTTCCAAATGAGCGTTTTGCAGGATCCGCTGCCTTCGTATGGTGTAGATACTCAACTTGGTATCTAGATACCGACGCCCATAGATCATATCATTGGCGACTAGATGAAGTTGGTCGTGCGGGAAAAGTACAATGGTACAGATTAGATTCAAACAGCGAAGTGGTGCAGGTATGGGAAATTAGCCATGTTGGGAATTTCTGTTTGTTAAGACCCCTAGTCGCAAATCTTTATCTAAATAATGTTTTGTATGTGTTGCCAAAGGCGAAAAGAATCTAATTTCTGCCTGCAAGCTTGCCTATGATAATTTTGCCTTTCCGTTGAACATCTATTTTGACTTGTTCTTTATCAAGGATCGGGCCACGAGGAGAACTCTTCTTAAAACAAGGTTGCGGCCATAGTAGCACGTCTTTATCCTCTTCCTCTGCGTGGTGCGGTGGGTGGGGGCGTTTGGTTGGTTTGGCTTTTTGTTGGTCATCCACTACCCAAATTCAATTAAAACAGGCCTATGGAGTCACCAAGCCGTCCTTCGAAAGGTGGCATTATCGCCTTGGTCATCCTTCTTCCATAGTCATCGACAAAGTTATTAGGAATCGTAATTTACCTTGTTCTTGTGAGTCTAGTAATCAGACAATTTGTGATGCATGTCAAAAGGCAAAAAGTCATCAATTGCCTTATCCTAAGTCTCATAGTGAGTCCAAATATCCTTTAGAGCTTATTTTCTCTGATGTCTAGGGACCTGCTCCTCAATCTGTTGGTAGAAAAAAAAAAACTATGTTAGCTTCATTGATGATTATAGTAAATTCACCTGGATCTATTTGCTTAAGAATAGGTCTGAAGTGTTTCAAAGGTTCCTTGAGTTCCAAAGTCTTGTTGAATGCTTGTTTGACAGGAAAATCTTAGCTATGCAAACTGACTAGGGAGGCGAGTATGAAAAACTTCACTCCTTTGAAAAAGCTGGTATCTCTCATCATGTCTCTTGTCCTCATGCACACCAACAGAACAGCTTTGCCAAAAGGAAACATTGTCATATTGTCGAAGTTGGGCTAGCACTTCTTGCTCAAGCATCTATGCCTTTGAAATTCTAGGATGAAGCTTTTGTCTCTGCTGCTTATCTCATCAATCGTAATCCCAGTAAAGTGCTCCACTATGTTTCTTCCTTAGAACGTCTCTTCTAGCAAAAACCAGAATATAACTCTCTGCGCATGCTGGCCCAACCTACGCCCATACAACACTCGCAAACTTCAGTTCCGTTCTAAAGAGTGTATCTTCTTAGTGTACAGTACCCTTCATAAAGGCTTTAAGTGCCTTGATTCGTCTACCGGCGAGTCTATAATTTCCCAGAGATGTTTTTGACGAAGCTGTTTTTTCCTTTCTCCAAATTACATCCTAATGCTAGCGCACAATTACGTTCTGAAGTTGAACTTCTTCCTGATTCTCTAATCTCTGGATCTGGGGGTCTACAACAGTCTAGTCATTTGGCTAATTATCCTGATGCTTTAGCTAATGAAATTGGTGTAGACACTTAGTGTATGTAGGAACATACATCAACAGATTCTACATGTGATAATACTCCTACCACAGTGTCCGGTGCGGAATCAGAGGAAGATCACGTCTCGGGATCACCTCCGTCAGGCGCCACACGCGAGGCGGGGCCGTCCCGTGTCCACCAGTCCCTAGGCGCCACGACGCCGCCTGCCTCCCTGTTGGTGCGCGTGTCTCCATGTGGGTTCCGGACTCCAATGCCGATTCCGTGGACCTAGCGTCATCATCACCTCCTATACCGACGCGGCAGACTGCTGGATCTTCTGTGGCTGGGGGTGATCCACCTGTACAATGGCCACACACACGCTTGCAAAGTGGGATTAGGAAAGCTAAGGTTTATACTGACGGTACCATCAAGTGGGGTCTTGTTGTTTCTGGTGAGCCACAGAATTTACATGATGCATTGCATGACACAAATTGGAAAACTGCCATAGATACATAATATATGGCTTTGATTAAAATAAAACTTGGCATTTAGTTCCTCCGAAAAAGGGCAACAATGTTATTGACTGTAAATGGATGTATAAGGTTAAAAGAAAGCAAGATGGTAGTTTAGACAGGTATAAGGCCTGTTTGGTTGCAAAAGGCTTCAAACAGAGGTATGGGATTGACTATGATGACACTTTTAGTCCCGTTGTCAAACCATCTACTATTAGAGTTATTCTATCTGTTGCTATCTCCAGAGGATGGTCACTACGACAGTTGGATGTTCAGAATGCATTTCTTCATGGCATTCTAGAAGAGGAAGTCTATATAAGCAACCACTTGGGTATGAGGATCCTTCTGGACCTAATCATGTTTGCAAACTTGATAAGGCTATGTATTGTTTGAAACATGCGCGCTCGAGCTTGGTAGCTAAAATCCAAGCTAGTACCAAACTCTATGATCTTGGTTTTAGAGGATCAAAGGCAAACACTTCCTTATTCTTTTATAATAAAGAAGGCCTAACCATGTTTTTGCTTGTTTATGTGGATGATATAATCCTGGTGAGCTCTAAACAGGAAGCAGTACTAGCTTTGTTGAAGGATCTTCAAACAGAGTTTGCACTGAAGGATTTGGGAGAACTGCACTACTTTCTTGGTATCGAGGTAACAAAGATCTTAAGTGGAATACTTTTGACACAGGAAAAATATGCTACAGATCTGCTTAAAAAAAGCAGAGATGACTAATTGTAAACCAGTTAGTACACCTTTGTCAGGAAGTGAGAAATTAGTTGCACATGAGGGCACTTTGCTGGGGCCCAATGATGCAACACAGTGCAGAAGTATAGTTGGTGCGTTTACCAAGTACTTAACTTTGATTAGGCTAGATATTTTTTCTCGGTGAATAAGGTCTGCTAGTTTTTTTACTGCTTTGACTACTGTTCATTGGGCTGCAGTCAAGAGGATTTTTAAATTATTTAAAAATGTGTACCAGACTTGGTTTGTAAATATCTAAAGTCTAAGTCTATGCTGGTCAGTGGTTACTCAGATGCAGACTGAGCAGGTTGTTTAGATGAATAGAAGATCTACTGGGTGCTTTGCTGTATTTTTGGGAGATAATCTAGTGTCATGGAATGCTAAGAAACAAGTAACTTGTTTCAAGATCTAGCATAGAGGTTGAGTATAAAGCTTTTAGCAAAATACAACTGCAGAAATCATATGGATAGGAGGCTTTGCTACAAAAACTGCATATATCTAGTCCTTCTGCGGCAAAGTTACGGTGTGATAACATGGGAGCAAAATATTTGTCTTTTAATCCTGTCTTTCATGCTAGAACTAAAGATATTGAAGCTGACTATCATTTTGTTGAGAAAGAGAGTGGCAAGAAAGCTTTTAGAAATTGATTATGTCCCACAGGAGATCAAATAGCAGATGGTTTTCACTAAAGCACTGCTTGTTCGACAGTTAGAAAAGATTCACAGCACAATCTCTCAACTTAAGTAAGTGTGATTGAGAGGGATGTTAGAAAATTGAGATGTAGAGTTAGAGATATAATCAGTTTCCTGGTGTTTTGTGTATGGTAGTTTTGGTAGATTATCTTATCTCTTGTAATTCACGGATTGAGTCCTGGCTTGATTCGGATCGATCTCCAACGCTGTAAATGCCATGTGAGGGCTCTTCTCACCTTATATAACATGCAGATGGACCGACCAGAGAGCAAAGGTTTACCGCTTCACCCAAATTCTTATAAGTTGGAGATTAAAACCTAGGTGGACATGTTCCACCACATAGATTCAAAATTAACTATAGTATGACCAGAGCAATAAAATATAATTTAACCTAATACTTTCCAACTCGTATCTTGAGAAGTCCAAAGCTACAACTTAATGATAAAAACAAAACGGAAAAACAGCACAAAAATAAATCTTATGTAAAATTTGAAATTGGTTGCATAGTTTTCGTAGAAACCAAGAAAATATGCCCATTAATTTATTTTTCAGAGAAAACAAGTGTCGGGTTGTACTTGCGTAGGAAACCGAAGAATTGTCATTTCTTTATATATCAGCACAAGTTTTTTGCAGAGTAGAAAAACAGTTCGGCAGCCTGGGCTGTGGTGGGTGATTTGTACTGCGGCTGCTGAGGCCTTGTGCTTGCGGTACGTACGGATACCAAGTTGTGTATTGCCACATAGGAGTATCTGGAAAATGTATTGGTCTGTTAATTGTCCCGTTGCTTTGTTCTGCACATGAAATTTTTTGTTTTGAATAGTTGCCCGCTTCCGTGAAATTGGTAGCCCGAAGAGGCTTTGTCACCCAGCCGCAACCCTGCGATCGCCTTCTATGCGTGATACATAGTGGCTCATTTCCGCCTTTTCCCTAAATTTTTGAAAACGAATTGTTTACTTCATGCTTTAAAATATTAATTTTTTTAAAATCTTTTTTTCTAGTCATTGATTAATGACCTTGTCCTAAACTATTTTATAAAAATTTATTATTTAAAATGAGGTTAATTTATTATATTAATAAATAACAACTAACATAATAATCTAAATAAAAACGTATCGGGGCAAAGTAAAAATAACACAGCTCTTTTCGGGCCAAGCACTTCGGGAAAGCCATACATAGCCATGTAAGGCCCGGCCAGCTATAGACGCCGCCGTTTCCACGAACCCCACCTGGGTCAAACCGTCAAACCCACCCGAGCCCGAGACTCTAATTCGTCTCTACCCACACCCGCAATCGCTGACAAAAGGGGCCACAACATCTGGTCCCACCAGACAGTTAACCCAAAATCTCCAAGAACCAGCCACGCCAAACATCAAGGGACCCACCCAACCAAGGAAGAGAAAAAAAAAAGGGGCAAATATGCGGAAACTTAAACCGAAGCAAAACGCATTCCGATTTCTCCCCTCTCCTCCTCCTTCGCTCGCCATCGGTTCGTCTCGCCCGCTCCCACCCGCGTCCAGCTCAGAGCTCTCCCATCTCGCGGCCACCCCACCGCCAGCTACGCGCGAATCTAGAACCTTCTAGATCCTCCCCTCCCCGATCCGACACATCGCTCGTCGGCCTCCCCGTCTCCGCACACCACCGATCGGATCCCCGGAGGTCCGTACGCAGCCACATTGCTCACGCCGAGTCCCCCGATGGGGGTATTTTTGAATGTGTACGGGAGTTATCATTGATTTTCTCTGTTGCTTATGCTAGGTCTCGGGCGGCTGAAAGGCGATCCAGATGGTGGGTGCACGACGACGGCGTGGTCGTGGAGGAGGAGGATCAAGAGGGCTCGAGCGCGCTGTGGCCCGCTGCCGCGGCGGCGATAGCGAGCGCGTGCGGGCCTCCGAGCCGGGGAAGGACAAGAGGCTCGGCGTGCGGCATCCGCTGAAGCACGCGGAGATTCCGTGCGGGGGGCAAGACGACGGTGGAGGCAGGGCGTGTCTCGTCGTCCCGCGGGCTGTGGCGGGCGCCAGGGAGGTCGGGGAGCGACCACCGTGGCGGAGGCGACGGCCATGGGGGCGCTGGAGGGGAGCCATGGGGGAGCGACCGAGGCTAGTACATTTGCTGGCGGATGGAAGAGTAACTTGCCATTTTCGCGGTGTTCTGTTCTCTATCTTATGGATGGTTTTTCTACTGTTAAATAAATTTGGGTCTGCATCATTGTCGTTGGGTTAGCAAACTTCACTTTACACTTATGTCTGGATTTTTCTAAAAGGGTTAATTGATATTCATGCCATTATAATTTCTCCAGTTTCGAAATATGCCATTATTCACCTAATTGGAATAAAGCCAATTACTATTCACCCTAATTGAGCCATGCTATATAATTTAACAATTATTGGAATATGCCACTATTCAGCACTTTATGAAATTTTTGGACCAAAATGCCCCCCTCTTCCTCCCATTAAGGCACCCCCCTTCTTCTTCTCTTTCTTGCCTCACCACCACCTCCATACGCGCCCCGGCGTGGATCGGGGGGAAAATTTTTTGGACGATCAACCATTCCACGGATGGGCCGCCACCACCGCTGCCGCTCCCCTTGTGGACGCCGCCGTGGTGGTGGCACAGGGGGCGCTGCACGATCTGCGCTGGCCCCACAACTGCCTCGAAGCTTGTCGATCCGAACACGCCGCCAATCACGAGCTCGTCGATCCGCACCGCTCGAGCTCGCTTGACACACTCTGCCTTGATCCGCACCGACGTCGAGCATCGCTGGCCATGCCCACTCGATCCGTGACACCTCGAGCTTGCTGGCCTCATCCCACCTTGATCCGTGCGTGATGGAAAGGGAGAGGCCGGCGGTGATGGAGGAAGAGGAAGAAAGGGAGAACCGGGGGTAGGCGGGCGGCGGTGGTGGGAAATGCCAGACAGGGACGGCTGGAGTGGTAGGCCACCCCGAATTAAACTAGGCCGACGAACCAGTGCCTCGAGCAGGTGGAGGGAGGGACTTTTCCGGCCGAAGAAGGTTCGCAAATGCCACAGAAAACGGCGGAGCGGAGGTTGTGGCGTCGTCTCCTCCTCCCCACGTCTCCAACAGGCGCCCCGATCAATGCATTCATACGAATTATGCGGCTATGGCAACAAAAAAAAAACTTGGCGGGCTTGCACTCCATCGATATCAACTCTGTTCCGGTGCGTGGCTCTGTTGCCGGTGGAATAGAGCCAATATGAGCAAGGAGAAGGAAGAAGTGGGTGAACGAGCGAAGACGGGGGCATTTTGGTCCGAAAAATTTCATAAAGTTAGCTGGATAGTGACATATCTCCAATACGTGTTAAATTGTAAATGGTATGGTCCTTTTCGTCAATTAGGTGAATAGTAATGGTATATTTCGAACTGAAAAAATTATAATGGTATTGATCAATTAACCCTTTTTCAATTGGAATCGTTTTAATTTTTCAAATTTGTTTTTGCATCTGGCGTGATTTGTGTTAGTAGCAACTTACACTTAGGTTTCTGAATTTTTTTATCGTTTTGTTATTATAACTGACCTAACAGTGGCTTCTTTCGATTTGTGGATAATATATGCTGCAGTTGCATCCAGGAATGTTAGTACTCTTCATGAGGTCCGCCGTTCAAAAGTAACTCATTCACTAGGGAAACCGGTAGCTTTTTTGATCTTTATCACTTTGGTTATGAAGCTGGAGAAATTTGAGCGCAAATGAGATCATATATGTGTATTAGATTTTTGTCAGGATGAGTATGGAGGAACTCTTCCCTATATTTAGTTTTGTTAGCTCATGTTTTGCTTCTGTGTATGTTCGCTAACTCTTGCACTGAATTTTGTATGCTACGGAAAACTTACTATTCCTATAGTGAAAAATTAGCCAAGGATATATTGTTCAAGAGTCATGTGCATATATATAATTGTAAATAGACACAATAGGTCCAATTGCACATGGGGATGTTAGTCATCTTTAGATGCTTGTTTGTCACATAACACAACCATGTAGTTGCATTAACTGCTTGACAGTTACCGTTACATAGGATGGTAGTCAAGACCTATATTGTGCTACAGTAGCAATACATTATCTGAAGTTCCATCAGAAGAAAAACACAAAAGGGGGGCTTTAGACTCAGATTTATGAAAATTCTTTAAATCGCCACTAATTGGAAAGTCATGCTGTGGAATGAATGGAAGTTAGCACTGGCCAACAAAATCATTGAGCATAATTGGAATGATAAAACATCATAAAAAAATTAGGATAATATCAATATATCATGGTGGCCCATTACCTGCTGCTCTTTATTTGCGTTTGATGTGCAGTAATACTTGAAAGATTTTTTTTATTCACTAGGGAGCTTGTCACGCACAGGAACAACAACAAGCATTTGCCTATGTACTTATGACTGGTGTTTCACTTTTTGAGTGAAAGCTGGAGGAGAGGGTATAGCATCTCAATTACTATAGGTTTATGCTATTTAAGAAACCTCTCTAGCACAGCCTGCTTAAGGCTTTGCAGCTTCTGAAGATGACTGCGCGCTTGGTTTATGGTTAAGATAACTAGATTAGCATAACTTAACGCAGCTGTCTAGCTTAACCAAACTTGTGTTTCAACCAACACATTTATGACATTGCATTTAGATAGAGATGCTTGGTAAATTGGCGATGTGGTACATTGTTAGTGGCACGTCTCAAGCACATGCAAAACTATGCATCAATTGGAGATGCTCTTATCACCTATCACTGATCATATGGATTGTTTAACCTTGAAGAAGTGCATGGCAGCATAAGTCAATTTGTTCGTCTATTACCTTTCTGAATTCTTCTCTTTGTGAGCATCTGTAAAAGGTTGCCAGTGATGATGGAGAATTAGTTGTGGATACTCAAGCTTTAGAGGGAGAAGAGCAAACATGGAAGACTTCTATGACATAAATCATCAAAAATTGATGATAAACAAATAAACCTCTTTGGAATATTTGATGGTTAGAGATTCACCTTTCAAATACCATAATATATATGTATGTTCACTCAAACTAAAATTCTTTATCATCATAGGTTCATGGTGGTTCCACAATGCTGCGTGAGTATTTAAAGAAGCACTATTTGAAAATCTTCTGAAACATCGGCTTTCATTACTGATACAAATCAGCAATAAGTATGATGTTTGAGTTCAGATAACGTTATTCAAGATCATTTTGGTGCATCTAGCAATCAACAGATCTAACTAAATGGTAACTTCCCAGGTGAGACCTCAGAAAAACTGACTCGGATTTCTTGGATGCTGAGAGCCAATATTAATAGAGAGGATGGGTCACAACTGCATCAACAGCAATTCTGGTTGATTTAACCCATATCTAATGTGGCAAATGTTGGTGATTCACGACTGTGATGTCAAAGGCAGGCAAGGTGCAAGCGCAAGCTTTTTTTTTCTCAAACATTTGTTATACTCATAAATTCTGAATACCTGAATAGCATTGATCGGCATGTTTCATTCGTGAAAGCAAACATTGGAGTCTTCACCATGGATTATATCATAGATTAATCACTTCTTAATTCACAAGGACTGTGTTCTTGGTTCTAGTTAATTGGTGATGAGCATGTGTTTGGACATGTAATAATTGTTTTTCTTTTCGAATGGAATCTATTATTCCTGGTGGATTTTTTTTTTCAATTTAAAGGGTTTCACTGTAAGAGGAATAGAAAAAATGGACAGCAAAAACGTGTCGGGAATACCTATATTACTTATCAATATGGTGACATGATTGTAGTACTTTATATTTCAGATGAAGTAGATTATTCTTTGTCGTACGCAAGTAAATACAGAAAGTAGGTTTCAACCTATTTTCATGGAAAATAAATCATTCTTGCTTGCTTGATTCAAATTCCTCATTGGAAAAAGGTACTTTCTATATGACCAAGGGCTATTACTGAACAATACTGAGTGAATTATGTTACGACCATAGATTGATTTGATGTAATGCAAGTGATGGACAGAGAATCGTTTTGTTATTGCATTTACTAGGGTTTCTTTGGAACTGTATATTAATGAGACACAGATACTTTTCTGAGGCAAGCACTTGCAATTGAATAATAGTGTTTTTCACCACTTCCTTGCCCTTGCTTTTATTGCAACAGAAATTGGCAGTGCCTTTAAATTTTTTATGCGCTCTTTTCCTATTCCTTCTTAATACGATGGATCCTATGATATGCTGTTTAAAGCCTTTGTTATCTCTTTTTTTAATATCTTATTTTACTCTTTTTTTTTTTGCAGCTATTGCATCTCGCTTATAATCACAAACCAAAACGAAAGAGAGCGAAACGCGATCCAAAATGCTGGAGGGTTTATTGTCTGTAAGTATTGTGCCAGTCCATTGGCCATAGTAAATGTGGTGTTTTAGTGTGTGTTTTGCACTTAAGTTTTTCCTGTTCTGGGCCTATCCACATGAAAATCAATCGCATCGTGGATGGCAAGTGATTTTTCTAAAGACATTTTTAGCGTGATAATAGAAATGACTCTTTTTCAGGACATGGAGGGGGCTGGACATTCACTATCAATGTCTCGGGCTTTTGTAATCGTTGAATGTTGAAGCGTTCGTTGTTGCAGAGCCTGAGGGTAATCAGGGTGATCTACTGCATCTGCAACTATTTATGATCTTCCGGTTCGTTCGTGTTAAAAAAATAGTTACGATATTACCATGGAACCGGTGTTTGACATGTATGCACTTCTCTATGACTAAAGCAGTTTACCTAATAGTACTTGCAAAACTACTGTCAGGAACAGAAATAGATGATGATTTTGATGGATTTCTATTAATTGGCAGTGGATGGGCGGTGGGACGTGGTGTCCAATGAGGTAGCCAAATTTGATACACATATATGTTTTTTTCTCCTTATAGCATCTATATATTGCACAGGTAAAAATTCCCACTGCTCTTTCTGTATACATATTATCTAAACAGTTACGGTGGCACTGTCTCAATCGAATCTGAACACACTGGAATACCCTGAAACACACTAGCTGCATGATCCGTTGAAGAAGATCATTCTAGGTTTAAACTATCCTGTTTCGTTCAGTTAACCATAAAGTTGGCTAAAATATCACTTGCTGGATATAAAGTATTGATTTATTTGTTTGAAGTGAATCGGACAAACAATACCTATGATATCTGAACCTTTATCTACCACATTTCCTGAAACCCAGTAGAAGCTTGCTGAAAAAGATCGCGAAAATTTCTTTGTAAGCTAATTAGTCAACGACAGCAATAAGCTACTGACAATGCAGTCATTCATGATTGAAAACCTCATATGCTGTGGGATTGAACATCAACTTCTTGTAACTGATATATGAAGGTGCGTGTAGTGAGTTTTTCACAAAAAACTTGTTCGCTGGCTGCGATAAACTAGAAATATATTCTTTTTCTTTTTCTTTTTCTTCGTACTCTGCGGGCGAATTAAACTAGGAAATAGTGGGAATTGGAACCAACGACCGTCCCTTTTTATACCCCCAACTTTGCTTCTCATATTACAATAATGATTAGTTGTACCAGCTTCCGTTTGCATGTTGTAAAAGCGGAGGGGCCTGAGACCGCAGCCCGGGAACTGACAGAGATTCAATAGTTGCCCGTGAAAAAGCAACCGCACCAATAATAACACTGCATCCGTTGTAAAAATGATTCACCTCTCTCTCAT